>CM060932.1:505994888-506584888 GCA_030765085.1 Allium cepa
GAAAAATAGGTAAACAACTTCATTGTTCAGAATATTATTTGTCATTTTGGCCTTCCACGAACCATTGTAACTGATAATGGAACCCAATTCGGCAGCGTTAAGTCCAAAAACTTCTGCCGACGGCATCATATTAATAAGAGATTTGCGGCAATTGCTCACTCTCAAGCTAATGTACAAGTCAAAGTTGTTAACAAAATCATAAAGTCCATTCTGAAGAAGCATTTGAAAAAGACTACATGTAAGTGGATCAACAAACTCTCATCAGCATTATTGGCATACATAACCACCCACAAGTCCATGACTGGCCATACTCCATTCGCCTTTGTTTACGGCTCTGAGGCCGTCATCCCTGTAGAACTTGAAGTCCCCTCTCATTGAATGACTTAATACAACCTCTATTTCATTATTAAATAATATATAAATAAGGAATTGCAATCGAATTACAATTAAAATAGAAGGAATTGGTGATGACTTGTGAGCGTACAAACGCGTCCGGGAGCCAATGACAAGAACGTGTACCTAAACGTGCAAATGTATATTCAAAAAATTCGACTTCTTGAAATCGAAAGAAAATGAATTTTCACCTAGAGTTATTAAAGTAAAGACTTGATCAGATAGCCAAAGCTTACTAACTATGTAGAATTGGACACAGTTAGCAACTAATGGAATCCAATCATGAACTTATACTATTGGAAATCGACCAAGTGTTATGACGATCAAAGAGAGATACAACACTTTGGGAAGATAATTCAACTGAAGGGTAGCGAATTTTCAGGAAACTAGATGGATTTATTTCCGGCGACTCTAACTTGCTTCGATTCAAAGAATGTTATGTACGCAACAAGGCGTACTTTTGGGGGGTAGGGGGCGCAAATGTTATCTGACATTTTGGCCCGGCTGTATCAGAAATGACTGGACTAGTTAGACTCAAATATCACCAAGGCCAGTAGCCCAGAGTGATGATTGTGGGGTCCAAAAATCAAGCATAGATGATAATATGAAGCAGAAGCATGAAGGCTCGCTACTCCCCGAAGATGTATCTGGTACGATCCATATTCAACACTATAATCATACTGTATCGATTCCACAACTCAATTTTGCAGTGATGATCGATCAATAATTCAAATCTACACATGCCGTCAATATGAAACTTGAAGTACAAGCTTACTACAATACGTGGAACATCCCCTAGGTATCTCATTCCAATTAGAGGAAGTTTAAGGGATTGACATAACTCCCTTTGGAGGGATCGGCATAAATCAAAATTCAATCAACACCACTTCACGGAAAATGCGATATCTCACAAACCGTAAGTCAGAATTGCACGAAATTTGGGGAGCTTGTAGATAACATAATTGAGCATAACTCAAAGGAATCGCAGCCCATTTAGATGCACTAATAAGGATCGGTACTGATCCCTATTGTGGTCTCTGATGGGCCTACAAATTTTTGGCTAGCCTCGTCTTGGTCTCCCGAACCTTCTATTAAAATTTCAGTCTGATCCATGCATGTCTTCAACTATAAAAACACCAGGCATGGCATTAGAAAAGGGTTCTTCTTTCTTTGCCGTGGCTCTGCCATTTTTATTCTTTACATTTGTACTAATGGATCCCAGCTGATCCAAACATTCTTGTAAACCTAATCAAGTAAAAGATCAATAAAAATATAAAGTGAACGTTGGCCAAGATTGCCGAACCACTATAAAAATCTGTGTGTTTCTTTATGATTTTTACTTTGTTTTAATTTATTCTTCATTTAATCTCTACTAGATTCTATTGAGTGTTGGTGCCCATTTTTGCGTCAACAACGACAAAGGTGGGTAGTCCCCAAACAAGGTAATGAGCACATAATAACTCATCCTTGTTATATAGCTTATAAAGGTGGCAGTCCCTAAACTAGGAGGTGAATGCATGGTAATTCACCTTTGTTGGATAATCGACTATCAAGGATGGGAGCATGGCTCGTGCTGTCCTTAGTTGTAGAGGTTGCAATCCCCAAGCAAGGAAGTGAGCAAATAATAACTCGCCCTTTCTTGATAGCCTTAGAGATTGTTTTAACGAAAGTTGGCTCTGAAGTCTTCATTGCATTATTCACAAAATATGCATTGCATAGCCTTTTAATTATGGATAGCTTGCATATATAATAGGCTTGGAGTGCATGGTGTACCAAGTGCGAGCAACGTGTCATCTAAGTGAGAGAGGCAATAAGCATCATTTGACAAGGTGGTGCTGACAAAATTCAATTCCTCCCAGTTCGGGCCAAGCACTCCCTTTAGTCAGGTTCTTTGTATTTGCTAACACTCGGTGTAGAACTAGATCATTGACAAGAATTGCCAGAGCCATACCATTGAATTGTAGTGTTTGCCTGTCTTCCTCTTGCTTGCTTTAGTGTGGTGTTCAGCTTTGGCTCTTCGTTATTCTATGGTTTCAAGACCGAACTTGAGTAGCTCATTGTTTTTCTCAGGTTCTTAATTTACTTACCATGGTGAGGGGATGTTTACTCTTATGGGTAGCATGGTATTGTACGATAGGAAAGCGATAAAGGAGTATGATAAGTTGAAGTGCGGTTGGATGTGCAATAGGACTAAAGAATGAGCGGCAGTTTTTCGTCCCAATTCCCCATAGATTTTTCAAGGTGCATCTTGAGTGTTAATTTGATGGTCTTGTTGATGACCTTGACTTGTCCATTTGCTTGAGGATGAGCAGCATGAGAAAAGAATTTCTTGATCCCATTCTTAGTGCAAAAGTCTTGAAAGAGGCTACTCTCGAATTGAGTGCTATTGTCGGTGATAATTTTTTTGATTGTCCAAAACTACGTATGGATTTTTAATGACGAAGTTAGTATTCTAAGGGTCATGACCCTAGTGAGGGGCTCGGCCTCGACCCATTTGGTGAAGTAGTCAATAACAACTATAACATGATAGTACTCTCCATTGGCATTTGGTAGCTTTCCGATCAGGTTGACTCCCTAAGTATCAAATGATCATGGGAAAGTAATAGGATTAAGGTGATTAGGAGCGGCTTTGAGGACCTCGATGAACCATTGACATCGGTCACACTTCTTAACTTAGTCCATTGAGTCTTTGATCATACTAGACTAGCAATCGCCTTGCTGGGCGGCCCTCTTGGTTAAACTTTGCCCTCCAGCATAATCCCTACAGAATCCTTCATGTAGCTCTTTCAGCATCTAGCCAGCTTCATCTTCAAACAAGCACCATTTAAGTGGCGTGGATTACCCTTGTTTGTAGAGCTTTCCACATACGATCGTGTAATGGGGAGCCCGATAGAGAATTTTCATGGCTTCTTTGCGGTCGACAGGAAGTTCTTCACTTGTTAAGGACTTGATTAGGGGCGCCATCCAATTGTCCATGGATGATGTATCAATATCCATTTTTGTTGCCGTCGAATCATAGAAAGAAGTGCTTTAATCTCTAATAGGACTAAAGGAGTGGGTTCTTATGGATTGCTTGCTGTTTTAGCCAACTCATTGGCCTTGGCATTTTGCCTCCCAGGTTCTACCTTGAACTTATCAGACATACTAATTATCTTTTTTTCCTATACGATGCACACAACTATTGTTTTGAATTTAACTTGGAAGCACTCGCAAATTTGATTGATGACCAATTACGAGTCAATACATGGATGGAATCCATATGTAAATCCTTCACTATCCCGAGGCTGGCCTAGATAGGTTCATACTCGACTTCATTGTTGGTTGCTTTGAAAGTGAGACAGATCGCAAAAAAAAGTTCTCTTCCTTCGAGAGTGACAAGGGCCATGCTGGCCCCTGCCCCTTCCTTATTTAATTCCCCGTTAGGCACTAAGCTTTCTGACTTGCGATGGTCTCTTCCTGGTCATTGTCCGGGCTTGAGCAATTAGCAATGAAATCTACAATGGCTTGTCCTTGATAGAAGTGACAGGCTGGAATGAGATGTGATGTTGCCCAAGCTTGACATACAACTTCAGTAGATGGCCCGTTGTGTTGAATCAGTGAGAACTTACTTTAACGGTTGGTTGGTGAGGACTTTGATGGGATGAGTTGGAAATACAGTTGGAGTTTATAAGCTACCATGAGTAGGCAGAAAGCTAGCTTTTCCAATAGCATGAATCTTGTCTTAGGGCTTGATAACCTTTTCCAAACATAGTAGATTGGTTGTTGGATCTTCTTGCCTTTTCTGATTAGCGCAACGCTAATCATATGGTCAGTTAGTACCAGATATAGGTACATGTCCTCCCGTCGATGGGTTTGGACAATACCAGAGGTGTCACTAGGTGCTGCTTCAGTTCTTCAAATGTTTTAGTGCACATGTAATTCCAAGTAAATGAGTTTACCTTCTTGATGAGGTCGCAGAAAGGGAGACACCAATCGGTTGCCTTGGACAAAAACTAAGTTAATACAACAATCATCCTGCTCAAGTTGTACATTTGCTTTATGGTTCTAGGGACTTTCATATCTTGGATGGCTTGGATTTCATTGAGGTTAGCTTCAATACCTTTTATGCTTACTATATAACTAAATAATTTACCGGATCGAACAATAAAAGAGCATTTTTTGGATCAACTTTATGTTGTACTGACACAGTATGCTGGAAGTCTTGGCCAGATTCTATATATGCACCCAGCCTTCTCAGACATTGCTAACATATCGTTTATGTATACCTCCATTGATCGGTCGATCTATTCTGACATGCAGTTGACGAGCCATTAATAGCAGTGCCCGTATTTGGTAACCCAAATAGCCTGGGCGATAACAATATAGACCAACATTAGTGATGAAGGAAGCGTGCTCTTGGTCCGGACGATGCCTGGCAATCTGATCGTATCCAAAGTAAACATCCATGAAGGTGAGGAGTTCATGCCTACTGATTGCACCTACTAGTTGATCGATGTGATTTAATGGAATTTTTTTCTTTTAGGCAGGCTTTATTGAGGTCGAAGAAGTCAATGAATTTCTAACAAGACCCATTTGGCTTTCAGACCAACATCGAGTTAGCTACTCGGATCAGGTACTCTACCTCTCAGATGAATTCATCGGCTAACAGCTTCTCTACCTCTTCTTTAAGAGGCAGAGAGCTTTCTAGGTTGAGTGGTTGACGCTTTTAATGGATGGGGTGGCTTTAGGATTAATATCGAGTGCATAATAAATGATCATGGATCAATATTGGTCATGTCAACATGCCCTCAAGCGAAGATGTCTTTACTCTGCCGTAGGAATTTGACCAGCTCGTTTCTTTCTTCCAGGCTGTGTTATGTGCTGATTTGAACAACTTTGGTAGGTCGGCATAGTCTTGAATCTGATATAGTAGCTTGCATGCCTTCAATGTTTGAATCTCTCATGCAGGGGTCGAGTGGATCGTCATCACGATCTAAGCTTGTTTTCAATTCACATTGGTCCAACATGTAAATTATATACTCTATAACATCCTCAACCAAGATTGATGTTTGTGCTCGAGTCGAGGGGTTAAGGTTGCCCCTAGTCGTTACAAATGAGTCTACCAATGTTGAGAGAGTAAGAGTTGCTATGTTTGCATGCCAATGTGGTGCGACTTGATCATTACATGCTAAGATGAGTTCTTTAGTTCTTTAGCGAGTGGCCAAAGAGATAGGATTCTTGCCATCCCAATCTTCATTGTGGCAGGTAGTCCCGACATGACCTTGAGTGCTACAGGGCTTAAGAGTACTCTTAGGTGGTACACAGCCAGTTGATGTAGCTTTACTGCCCTAGGTTGTCTTGGCATGAACCAGACCACTAATGGGCTCAAGGTTACTCCTAGGTAACACATCGTCGTCGGTTATATCTTTAAGGGCAAGCACGGTCCGGGCACAAGTGTGAGCATTATTCGGCTCGAGCACTCTCTTGGGTGACACATCATTGATTATCGTGACCTGATCAAGTATGGCCTTACAAAGGGAGCTACTAATGTTAATGCCTTAGCTTTAGGGTTGGGGGCGGTCTCGACATGAACCTGAGCACTGACTAGCTCAAAGGTTATGTCGGGTGACTCACCGCTAATACTTGCTAGTTCTTGCCGAAGCATGAGGATGCCCTTCTAGGCTTGTCTGAGGGAATTCCCATAGCATTCCTTATCCTTCCATTGGTTGGCCTAGAATCCCCCTGATCCTACCTTAGACTGGAAACTTCATGATAAGCCGATTGTAGGAGACGATCATATCCAATTCTACAAGTGCTGATTGTCTTATCAAGAGATTTAAGGAGTTGGGTAATCAACTATTACAAAGTTTATCTAAATCTTTATAATAAGGGGATCTTTTCAAATGTTGTCATGGGAGGTTGTACCCGTTGAAACAATGCTTATCCCGCCAAAGTCGTCTATAGGCAAGCCATAGGGGGTGAGGCTGGAGGCAAGGAGCTTGAAAGCCTTAAAACATGCTTGATTGTGACATTGACTAAAATTATCCACTCACAAAGTCTCAATTCACATTGAGTTGTCCATTGCAAGAGCGATGACCATAGGATCATGGTGGGGGTAAGAGACGGCTTCCTTGCCTTTGGCAATGAACACGATGGGTTAATCTATTTTCTAACCTGGATGCTTTAGATACTCCTTTCTCTAAAGAATAGATATGTCCATTTGAACCCACTTCTCTCTAATATAAAGACTATGCTCCCAAACTAATTTCGACCATATGCGTACCACCATATATGGTCAAGATGTTGGTTATGGTGCGATGTTGTTATTTGGTTGCTAGGGAGGTGCTGACTGGTTATTGCAAGGCGCCTTTTGTTCTACTTGATGCCGAACAAACTTAAAGTGTATCTTCCCATATTAGTCTTTCGATCTCATTTTTAAGCACCTGACACTGTTTAGTGGAGTGGCTATTGATTTGATGGATTTTGTTATCATGATGTTCCTCCCTTCTCCTACCTCTGGTGGCGGTCGATCTTTGGAATTACACCCGATCCTTAGTTATGAGATATATTGTTTCCATATCCTTGTTCAAAGTAGTATAATTATTATACCTTCATCTGTATTGGATTCCATTTTCTACTCATCTTTTGGCCTTTTTTGATCATTGCCTCGTTGGTTGGTACTTTCATGGGGATTGACTTGGCTTGTACATCGAGTTTCATTATCGATGTCAAAAAGATTGACGTCCTCCATCCTTATAATGTCATTTGCCCATTAATAGAGTTAAGGACATATCAGATTGCTTTTGGATTTCCTTCCATATTCTTTACTTATACCTAACCCTCAAGCAAATAGGGGCATATCTAGGATTTCTTGAAGGCACCCATAGCTTGGGTAGATTCTTTGTTGAAGCGATTCATATATGACCGTAGACTCTTGGTCGGCCCTTGTTTGATGTTACCTAGCTCACTAGCCATCATAACATAGGTCTTTAAGGTGAAGAACCTACTCTTAAGGTCTACATATATCTATGCCTAAGAATGGATGCTGCTCATTTGTAGATGTAGGAACTAGTAGGAGGCCATTCTTGTAAGAGTGGAGGTGAGGATTAGGCACTTTACTAGGCCAAAAAGCTAGTCGGCGTAGGTGATGGAGTTGAATGCAATAATGTGATATGATGTTTTAGCATTCCCATTATACTTGTCAATAAGAAGCAAGGCATACCGTCATTGGATGTAAATGTCTAGGTTTTCCTCAAAAATTGGCTCTCCATTCTCATCGTCAGAAAAAAATTCTCCTTCAACTATCTAGGCTTGCATTCTATTGAGCTATCGGCGAAGGATGTTCATTTCCACTTGTTGTGGGATTGTCTAGCCAATCACGAACTCTAGGCTCGGTCGACCTCTTTATGGAAAGTGAGATCGGTGATGATGAGGTTATGGTGATGAGATGGAATGGGAGATCACCTCTCCATATGCATGGAGGGAAACTGCGAATGACCGACCCTCGCTTCTCTTGATCAAGGCCTAGTTGCACCCCTACGAGATAGGAAATGCATTGGTGGGGCACTTAACTGAGCAGCATTGCTAGATGTGCAAACCTCAAGTCTCAAGCTTCATTTTCTGCTTAAAGGCAATTAAAAGAGATGGTCATTCCACTAAAGGGGAAGATGTTTTCTTAGTTCCCTATGCGTGGCTATCTCCATGTCAATTTTAATTACATGACTTGACCCAAGCACAACATGCCTTCTTAAATGAAATGAACATCCCCAACCAGGGTTTTAGGAAACACCCTACCTTAGTCCTTAGTGGTGTTTATGAGGTCATAAACATTGGGAAGAATGGGTTGGAGAGAAGTTAGCTTAACCGTTGGAGGGGATAGTGGAACAATGTCATAGTTATCTGAGCGTCCAACTTTGGCTAAAGTTCCCACGTTGATTAAACCTTAGAGCACACTTCACCACATGCCATTACTGAGCCTAGGGATGAGACTAGCAGCACCGGTGACAGTGTTACCGTCGGTCCCACGATCATTATAATTGATGACTTCGTTCTCACTATTAGCATTTAATATAGTGATAACTAGAATATACTTTTGTAGAGGAGAAAAGGTAAAGAAAGGTGAGAGGTTTTAGATGACTCCTACTTCTAGCGCTAAAATATTGACTAAACATTAACCAACTTTAGAATAAAACTAATGCATGTGTTATCAAATTTTACTTACTAATACTAGCTTAAAAATGTAAAATAACAAAATGATGTAGATCAATAGAGATTTTTCTATGTCCACTATGAAGATCTATTACTATGTTTATCTCTTATAATTATAAGGAATTACAAGAGAATAATAAGAAATTTATCACTTAAGCTCACAATGATACTAAACTTAGGAGCATTAAGAGGATTTTCTTGTTGAAAATGAAAAATATAAGTATAAAAATCAACCAAAGTTTAACCCCCTTCATATTTTATGACTTGGGGTAATTATAGCAGTTGACATGGATAATGGATGGCTCAGATTTCATGGTAAAATAGGAGGGAAACGCTCCTAGCCATCGATCTGGTAGCATGGGCTGATGGAGTACAATTGTAAAGGCATTATGGAAATATGACTAAAAGGCATGCCAGTTGTAAGGTCGTACCAGGCGCGTGTTTTGATCTGAGTCAGGTATCTTACTTTAAGAGTAGGGTGCTTTTGTCAAACATGCTATAATACCAAGTACAGCTGACTATACTGTTTTCATTTTCTTTTTCTTGTCCAAGTGGCAAGACGAATGAGAAGCTTCCCATGCATAGTGGTAGCTGGTCACTTATAATTGTTGAGTATTGGTAAGGACCAGGTTGCAAGGGATGTGCCAAGTCATTCATGGTATGAGGAAACGGGCTGCATAGACCAGTTAAAGGATGGTTGAGATGAATCTAAGAAGCATTAGACCAACTTATTATACATACGAGGGATTTGGGCAACGGATACGATCTGAAGATAAAACTGATTTCAAAGGATGAAATAAGATTGACCAAACCTAAACGAACACAACTAATTAGAATGTCTAATAAGAACTCTCGCATATTAAAGACAAACTATGACTATTTTATCGATGTCGAGAAAAGAATTTCCGTAGTTGTCAATAAGCCATTAAGAGTGTTGACTCCACCCTATGGCATGATGCGCAAATCCATAATGGATTCCAAGTACATTAGCAAAATATGATTTTGATGGTTGTGTCAAAAGGGATTATTCATTAGCCGCAAATGTGTCCTCGAGAAGAAGATCAATGTAGTTGGAATGTGGTAAGCTACATTGGTAGAATGACATAGTAAATTTCAATTATTGAAATTAACGTAACAGATTTGTAATTCAACATGCTTAAAATTAATATTGATTTTACTCACAAAATTATGGCTCAATGTGATTTTGAGTTTAGGTATATGTATGTTGAAATAGATATTCAAATAATGATTTAGAACATTGTTATCTAACATTTAAACCAAGCATCCTTTAAGTGAATCTGGATGTCAAGATGAAGGTGAAATGGTTCAAGAAACCGGTAGCAAGCTTAAAATGGCCTAAAAAGGAAACTCCAAAAGTTTAAGGTCTTTAAGTGATAGAACAAAGTTATCGGTACCGAGTGGTTGTGAACGTACTCGGTAGACTGGTTTCTCCATTGCTATTTTTAGCAATTATCATGTGTTCAAGTGATAGGACTATAAAGTGGTTACCCCAGGGCCCATATCTAAAGGAGTAGATGAATAACTCCAAAGTTATACATAAGAGGACAAGTACTGGATGATGCCAAACCTTTCAGTACCAAGAGGTTCTCATACGCCAAAAAGTGCTCGAATCTCGAAGACTTAAATATGCAAGATAAAGGGAAGGAAGAAGTGATGAGTTGCATAGGGCAAAACCTCTCGATACCGACATGATTCATGTTGGTATCAACTAGTTTTGTGCTATCGGAAGACTTTTTCTTCCTCTCTATTCTCATGCATCTAGATCCTTACCTTGTCTTCAGTGATCTGGCGACTCTAGTGGCCTATTCCTCTATAAATATCGATCTTAGAGCAACTATGAAGGACTTTTGGCTATTCTCTTCTTCTTCTTCAATCTCTACTCAGATCTTGTCACCTAGAGGCTTGCACTTACTTTTCTAGACATGAAAACAAATTGTAAAGCCTTTGTACTCATGACAAAACAATCTAAATAAGATTAAAGTGGACATATGCCAAAGAACTTGTCGAACCACTATAAAAATTTGTATGTCTTTACTATTTCTGTTACTTAGATCTACTATCTTCTATTCGTTTAGGGTGTTGTGCTGCTTTTTGGCCCAACATTTTTAGTGCTTTCATTGAGAACAGAGCTTCTCAAGGGTAGATCTTGCTTTTATTTTGGATTAGAGTGTTCAGAAGTTAGAACTAGATCTTTTTGTTGCTGATTTGGATATTTAATTGCTGAACTAATGGCCCCCAGGAGATCCGATAGATCTAGCACAGTTGCAAGTGAAGAAGATGATGCCTCCTAGTATAATGAAGTGACTAGTCAGCTTTAAATGAAGCTAGGACCATCAGCCCGCTAGAGATAATGCTAAGAGTCGAGTTTAATACGATGATGGTGGAGCTGAATCAAAGAATGACAGATAAGCAGAACGCGCTTGTTAAAAAGATTGATGCTAGCATAACCCTGTTAACTCGGGAGTCTAAAGGCAATGGAAAAACCACAAGGATGCATTACCTCAAGTTTTGAAGGAGAGAGAGTTTCTCTTCCTCTATTTAGAACAGGAGAGATGGAAAGCGAAAGATGAAGGAGCGGATTGCTGGAATATCAAGGATGGCAGCTGAAGGAAGTGGGCATGTTTTGGCCAGAATTGGGCTAGTTGGCACTTATAGGAATCAAGTTAGTACTAAGAGGAATGTGGTTAACTCAGGTTGCAACAACTTTATGCAATCAACTTTGGAGATATCAAGGATGATTTGCACAACGCTGGCAAAGATGCCAGACCGAATGCTATGCTACAAGATGCTGGTGCTCAAACGGCCACCATGGAGTTAGCCAGACATCAAAGAAGATCCAGAGGAGCAGCTCTCCTAGAGACTAAAGAGCCTAGAAGCCATCACGCGAATCAAGATCGTTTTTAGAGTCAAACACTTGAGGGTGCTCCCAGTAGTTGTTTTTTAGATCACCAAGCCAGTGAGTAGTATATTGGCACTATGGTGAAGAGACTAGTGAGTGATAATATATAGAGAGAGAATGAATAGCGGGGTTCTGTGCCTAGCAGAACTCCATTCACAGAGAATGTCTAAAAGAAGGAATAACCCAGGAAGTTTACAATGCCCTTGATGTCATCATACAGTAGGACGACTGATCCTAAACAACATCTATTTAAGTATGAATGACACATGTGAAAAGACAGTGCGGATCGTGCTATATGAAATTATACTATACTAGTGCAGAAATATAAAACTAAAAACAGATAATAGAGTAAAGTAAATAAATAAAGCACAACAGAGATTTTTATACTGGTTCAAACTTTCCGTTCTACGTCTAGTCCCAGACTCCTTTCTAGCATTTCAATAACAACAATCCTCACTTAACCCGGAGGAACATGTTTACAACACCTGAACAACAGAACAGGATTTCGATGCCTCAACAGCCGAAGAGGATTTCACTTGCTTGAACAGTAGAACAAGACTTTAACTTATACAGAGAGTATTTGACACAGTGTGTTCTTGATAACACGGATTTGTCTCTTGATAGTACAACCTTCCTATAATCTTCTCCTTTTGATATATATATATATATGTGTGTGTGTGTGTGTGTGTGTGTGTGTGTGTGTATGTGTGAAGAATATGGAAGTAAATGAATGATTTTGTATGAACTTGAATACATAAGAGTGTTAGAATCAAAGTAGATTAAGAATAGAAAGAGTTCGATCGATTTTCGTGAATCAAATTGATGATTCTAACATGTTTATATATATTGTAAAAAGGTGCAATTGTTCGTGGATAGTTATCATGAAAATATATGGTCTACCTGTTGATTAAAAGTCGTATCTTTTCATGAAAGAGAAATGTTTGTTTATAAATATTGCCGTTATAGGAATTCAGACATCTGAAAAATAGAGTTCAGACTTCTGAAATCGTTCATGTGCAAATCAGAAAGCAAATAGGTCTTTTTTGACCTGATTCAGACGTCTGAAAATACCAATTCAGACGTCTGAATATTATCTGGAAAATCATCTTTGATTCCAGATTCCGACGTCTGAAATGGTCAATTCAGACATCTGAATTTGACCAGAAAATGCAAATATGCTCTAGAAATGTGTGTATATGCACATGTCATCATATATATCCAAAAGGAGATATTTTAACATCATTTTAACTCTAGACAAAGACTCAATACAATCATATGTATAGTATGAAGCTTATTTGAATCCGGTTTTGTAAATATTCCTGCAAAATCAAGTTAGTATATAAAACCAACGTATATAGTTTTTGTAGTCAAAATATCGTAAGTATGAAATGCCATAGACGAAGTTTCAACATTCTCCCCCTTTTTGACGATGATAACTATATAGATATAATACGAGTAATATATTTTTCCCCTTTTATATAAGCTCCCCTGTCAAAAAGCAAGTTAGAATAAATAGACTATATCAACTCCTTCTCCCCCTTTGGCATCGCAAAAAGGAAATTATGAATATATGACAAAGCAGAGTAGAGTATTCAAAACAAATTATGATACCAGCAGATAATATAGGAGTTTATGCCAGAAATAGAAAAGTAAACAACGAAAGAGTTCAAATCAAACTAGTTAATACCAAGGGAATTTAAAACCTAGGGCTGGAATCGCTACCTTCATCATCATCATCATCATCATCATCATCATCTTCATTACCATTGTTGTTCCCCGAGCTTGATGACCATTGAAATTGAGAGTGGTTGAAAGTTTCGGTAGATAATGAGGTGGAGCATCCAATACGTTTCCAAATTTTGTTGAGAAAGCCACAAATGGAATTAGAGCGTTTTTCTGTTTTCTTTTTGAGATTTACCATTCGGGTTCTAAGCTTAGCTTGGTTTTGGGAGAGAGTGACCAAAGCATTCCTTGAGCTAGTGTCGGGAGAAAGGACCACTATTTAATCATCGTCTTCTTCTTCAGAGGGTGGAGCAATAGGTTGATCATGTTGACGAGGTTGGGGTTGGTTTTGATCACGGTTGGCAACCCATTCTTGAAATGAAATATATGCCAAACTTCTCGGTCGTTTTGGCAAACCCATAAGACCCAATGTCTTTGATCCAAGCTCTTTGATAGCTGTGAATTCGGAATCAGGAAAAGAAATGCTAAAGTTTTGGAGAATCTTCATTATATAAGCACCATAATGAAAGGTCTTTTAGCGCCTTCGACGATTAACGTGCATGAATTCTTCCAAAATCACTTGATCCCAATTGATGGATTGATCAGAATAGATAGCATAAAGGGCTTGGAAGTTTCTTTTGTTAACAACTTCATAACTTCCTGTCCGTGGAATAATGGAGTGAATCAAAGCTCTATGGAGGATACGAGCTTGTGGGTGGAGTTGACTGGAGGTAAGCCTAGTTATGTCATCATTCAAAAATTGGCGTGAGACCTCGTCTCTATCATGTAAGTTTAAAGAAACATCAATTTCATCCAAATCGGTCCCCGTTGATGGACATTGAAGTATATCACCAAGTCGAGCAAGAGTTAGATAAATTTTAACACCACAAACTAATATCTAAATGCAAACGATGCGATTGTGAGAGGTGTGATGGTCCAAATTCATATTAGCATAAAATAGCTTAACCAAAAGATGATTGATTTTGGTATTATTAGCCGCATAAGAGACAAGAGATTCTAACCCATTTGATCTCACAATTTGTTGAATCCAATAAGCCTCGAATTCTTCAAATTTCATGAAAGCACCCGGAAAGAACTAAGATATACTCATTTGTGCAAAACATCGTCTTGCTTGCTCATTCCATAGCTATTGATCGACGTTTGGGGTAGATGACGAAGTAGATGGCCTTGGTCTTTTTTTTTTGGAGCCATTAGTGAATATATGGAAGAAAATTTTGATTTTTAATGGAGGAATAAGCTAAAAAGGATGAAGAATGAAGAAATAAAAAGATAGGGACGGTTGAAAAAGGGGTAGTTTCATAGGAAAACGTGCAAAAAACAATTCAAATTTGAATAGCCAGATGATTTCAGACGTCTGAAATACTCATTTTAGATGTCTGGAATGAAGAAAATCGAGTCAGAAAGTTTTTAGTTCATTTTGGCCTATATTCAGACGTTTGATATGGGAGATTGAGACGACTGAATCTGAAGAAAGATTTTCTTTTAAGACAATATTCAGGCATTTGAAATATCCATTTCAGACGTCTCAAAGTGTGTCAAAACACACTTCAGACCATAAAATAATAATAAAATCAAAGTAAAAATAAATTTATTAATATTTGAATGATATATAGAATACAATTATGATCATTCAAAACAAATATAAATAAATGAAAGCATTAGTTCGAATCACTTGGAGTCTTGCAATCTTCCGGTTCAATCTTGGTTATCTCCGTGTATGGTTGCAATGGAGACCAATAGCGTTGATGTTCCCAAAAGTTTGGAGAAACCGGAGGACGCTGTGGACTAGGCTCCCAAGGATTCGAAGTTGAAGGTTGAACTACATCTTTCTTTGGAGATGTACCGTAGAATTTTAATGCCACTTGTTCAAGTAAACTAAGTCGTTTGGCATTAACTTTCTGTTCGTAATACATTTCCCATTGCAAATCCAACTGTTCTTTATGGTAGTGATGAAGCTCTGCTATTTTCTCTTTAGTTGATGGAGAACCAAAGAAAAGAAATCATCGAGATTTCTTCCTTTCTGGAGTATAACCAGATGGTTCATATGAAGTATTAGGTCTAGCCGGTTCACGTGGTGTTGGAGTAGGCTATTTCTAAAGAAGATGTAGAATATGATGAAGGTGAGTTTTCAGAGTTGTTGTTGTTTGAAGCCATAGTGAAAAGGAGTATAAGCATGTTGAAATCCATAGTAATAAAGCTTTTGTTAAAAAAGAGAACGGAATGAGTTTATAAACAATATTGAAAAGTTTAAAAATAGAATGTAAGTTAAAAGTGGTGGCTGAGATGTTTGAAACAATAATATACACAGATTTAAAACAAAGGAAATAAGAGGTTCTAATTGAAAGAGTTTGTTTTGGATGTTAAGAGGTAGGAGTATTGATGTGGTAAGTTAACCAGAGACATCAATAGCCCATAGAAAGATTTCATAAATTTTTAAGCGAGACAATACCAAGCTCTCATCTAAGTTTGATAAAAACATTTTCTAAAGAGGTTTTGTAAAAATATCAGCCAACTGATTTTCAGAAGAAACAAAATCCAAATTTATTGTTTCTTTTTCAACATTATCACGAAGAAAATGATGACAAATGTCAATATGTTTTGTTCGTGAATGGTTGACAGGATTTTTAGAAAAGTTAATAGCACCTAGAATTGTCACAATATATAGTTGAATTTGTTAAGTTTATATTGAAATCTCTAAGTGTCTGTTGCATACAGATTACTTGAGCACAAGCCAAACAGCAAAAATATATTCTGGTTCACATGTAGAGAGAGAAACGCAGTTTTATTTCTTACTAAACCAAGACACTAGTAATTTTCCAATAAAATGGCATGTACCACTTGTGCTTTTTCGATCTATTCGAGATCCACCGGAATCAGCATCACTATATGAAACTAACTCGAGTGAACATTCTTTTGGATAGAATAGACCGAAATCCTTGGTATTAGTGAGATAACGTTATATACATTTCATGGCTCTTAAATGTGATTCCTTTGGATTGGCCTAAATCTAGCACACAAACAGACACTCATCATTATGTCAGGTCGACTTGCCGTTAAATACAGTAATGATCCATTCATACTTCGGTATTATATTTGGTCAACACTTTTGCCACTTTCATCTTTTTCAAGATGTGCAGTTGTACTTATTGGAGTCGGTTTGGCAGAAGTGTTTTCCATTCCAAATCATTTGATTAAATTACCGCAATATTTTTCTTGATTAATGAAGATGCCGTTTTGAAGTTGTTTAATTTGTAAACCAAGAAAATATGTTAGTTCTCCCATATGAGACATTTCAAATTCCTTGGTCATTATTTCGGAGAAGTCCTGACATAAGTTTTCATTGGTAGAACCAAAAATGATATCATCAACATAAATTTAAACTATTAAAATATTCCTTTTCGAATGTTTAATGAAAAGTGTTTGATCAACTTTCCCAATTTGAAATCCGAAGAAATTAGATAGGTCTTTAGTCGATCATACCAAGCACGTGGTACTTATTTTAAACCATATAGAGCTTTCTTAAGTTTGTAAACATGATCAGGAAATTTCTTGTGAATAAATAAGGGAGGTTGTTCAACATACACATTTTCTTTTATATAACCATTCAGAAAGGCACTTTTAACGTCCATTTGATAAAGTTTGAAATTGTGAAAACATGCATGGGCCATTAAGATCCATATTGCTTCTAGTCTTGCGACCGGGGCAAATGTTTCTTCGTAGTCAATTCCTTCTTCTTGATTGTATCCTTGTGCAACTAACCTTGCTTTATTTCTAGTAATGTTGCCTCGTTCATCTTCTTTGTTCTTGCAGACCCATTTCGTTCCAATAACAGTTTTGTTACTTGGTCTAGGAACTAATGCCCAAACTTCATTGCGTTCAAACTGATTTAGCTCTTCTTGCATTGCAATGATCCAGTAGTCGTCTATGGAAGCTTTTTTTGGGATTCTTTGGTTCGATATTGGAAAGGAATGCTACGTGGCCCATTTGATTTAGTTGACTTCTAGTTCGTACGTTTGAATTAATTTCTCTAATAATATTTTGAACGTGATGATCCCGTAATATTTTTGGTGGAGATCGTAATTCATTATTATTATTATGAGTAATGTTTTCATCATTTTCAAGATTTGTAGTTTCCGTATTTGTGATGTTATCCAGAAAATTATTATCATCTTTTATACTTGATTTTTGTTGAAAATTTTCATCGAAAGATACATGTAAAGTTTCTTCAACAATATTTGATTTTTTATTAAATATCCGATAAGCTTTGCTATGATCTGAATATCCTAGAAAGATTCCTTCGTCGGATTTCGCATCGAATTTTTCAAGCTGATCTTTGGTATTTAATATAAAACATTTTGGACCAAAAACTTTGAAATAATATATCTTTGGTTTTCTTCCAGTAAAAAGTTCATAAGAGGTGTTTTTTGTGAGAGGTCGAATAGACACACGATTCAAAACATAACAAGCAGTTGCAACAACGTCTGCCCAAAAATGTTTTGGAAGAGTGCTTCCATTTAACAAAGTTCTTGCACATTCTTGTAAAGTTGTGTGTTTACATTCTACAACTCCTTTTTGTTGTGGAGTTCTAGGGAACGAAAAATTATGAAAAATTCCTTTCTTTTTACAAAAATGGCCAAAAACTTCGTTTTCAAATTCTCCTCCATGATCACTTCTTATGTTCTTTATTTTTAAATCTTTTAAATTTTGGATTCGTTTGACAAAAACTTTAAAATGCTCAAACTTATCACTTTTATTTTTCATAAAAATGGTCCAAGTATATCTAGAAAAGTCATCTACTATTACAAATACATATCTATTGTGGTTTAAGGATTGAACTTGGGTTGGCCCAAATAGATCCATGTATAGTGATTCAAGTGGTTGTAATGTAGAAATAACTTTCTTAGATTTAAAAGATGACGTGGTTAATTTTTCTAATTGGCATACATCACAAATATGATAGACTTTGAAGTTCATTTTTGGAAACCTCTGACTAAATCATTTTTAGAAAGCTTGTTTATAGTTTTGAAGTTAATATGACAGAATCTTTTGTGCCATAGCCAAGGATCATTTTCATTAGCTATTAAACACATATCTGAATTGTTATTGATTTTCATATTCAGAATATAGATATTTCTGTCTCTATATCCTTCAAATATAAGATTTTGATTTTTATCAAAAATGCTACACTTATCTTCAGAAAAAGAGATTTTGAATCCTTTGTCACATAACTAGCTGATACTTAAAAGATTGTTTTTTAAATTTTTAACTAGTAAAACATTGGAAATAAGAGGTAAATTAGATGTACCGACATTACTGACGTCGCCTTTTTCGATGATATGTCCTTTGGAATTGTCTCCAAAAGTGACATAGCCTCCATCTGAGTAAGTAATGTTTGATAGTATATTTTTGTCTCCAACCATATATTTTGAGAAACCGCTGTCGAGTACCCAGTTTCCTCTCCTTTTAAGTGGGTCCTGCAAAAAATAATGATGACATTGGTACCCACTTTGTGATAGGGTCCTAAGAGTTAGGTCTTAGGAAACCAAACCCAAGTCGGTTCAGTATGCCCCTTAAAAATATAATTTTTACTTTTATGAACAATTTCCAAAAAGTGGAAATTAGCCAGAAGGGCCTCTTTAGCAAGTGCAATTAGTTTATAGGACACACAACTGAAATAATTACTTTTAAGGACAAAATGCAAAATAATTAGTTTCTAAGGCCTAAAAACCTATGAAATTATGTCCGTGAAAGTAATTGGACTGCTCACTTTGTCCTTAAAAGTAATTATTCTGCTGATTTTGGCCTTGAAATTAACTTTTGTAGATGTGTGTCCTAGAAACTAATTGTACTGCAAAGTTTGTCCTTCTAGTGAAATGCCCCTAAAAAAGGTATTTATATATTTATTCCTAACAAACAATTGTTTGTTTTAGGATCCCATATTTTTATGGTTTTTGAGTTAGTATTCCTTTTTGGACGAGTAGTAGGATTAGAAATATTTCTCGTAATTTCCTTTTTAGATGGGCCTTTGATTTCTTAGGGTATCCTAGTCCCTTTTTACTAGAAGTGGACTGAGAATTTTCAATAATTTTGGATAGAGTTTCTCGACCTTTATTAAAGTTAGAAACATTTCTAGTAATATTATCTAACTTGGTTTTGAGGCAAGTATTATCTAATTCTATCATTTTGATCTTAATTTTCATCTCATGATTTTCAGAGACAAGAGAATCATTCTTTTCTTTTTGAATTTCAATTACTTGACTCAATAAAGTAAGTTAAGAGTTATTATTAGAGAAGGTATCTTGAAGTTTTCCAAGTTCTTCTTCTAATATTTTCTTTTCATCATTAAGCATATCTCTCTTGAATTCTGCTTTTCTTTGATTTTCTAGAGCCTCTTTATATTTTCTTTTGATACTTTTTATGGTATCAAGAAGTTCTGAATTAATTTCAATCATGTCATCAAATGTAAAATTACTAACCTCGTTTTCTATGGCCATGAAGCAAACATTGGCTTGTTCATTTTCACTGTCATTGCTGCTTATTTCTGAGGAAGAAGAATCTGAGTCATCCCATGTTACTGAAAATGCTTTTTTCTTTTTATCCTTTTTGTTGTAATTTCTTTTCCTCTGATCTGGGCAGTCTTTTTGCATATGACCTTTTTTGTGACAGCTGAAGCATTCAAGTACGGAGGTTATTGGCTTGTTTCTTTTTCCATTATTCTAGTTTCCCTTTCTGAATTTTAAGAATTTTTTGAAGTTTTTAGCAATGAATGCTAGTCTTCTTCATCTGAGTTTGATCCTTCTTTTTCTACATGAAATGCCATATTCTTTTTATCTTGAGCTTGTACTCTCTTGGCCTACAAATTTACTTCATAGGACATTAGATTTCCTATTAACTCTTCTGGTTTCATGGTAGAGATATCATTAGCTTCTTCAATTGCCAAGACCTTTCTTTCCCATTCATCCGTTAAAGAGTTAATGATTTTTGAAACAATATCGAAGTCAGAATACTTTTCTCCAAGTCCTAGTAATGAGTGTTATATATCTTGAAATATAGAGTACATATCATTTATAGATTCATCTTGTTTCATCCTAAAGTTTTGAAATTAAATCTTGAGCATGGATATTTTGCTTTGTTTAACCTTGTTAGTTCCTTCGTGAGTAACTTTAAGTGGTATCCATATTTCATAAGCAGTTGTGCACATGCTAACACGATTAAAATCATTTCTATCTAAAGCACAAAATAACATATTCATTGCTTTGGCATTAGCAGTAGCATCTTTTCTTTGTGCTGCAGTCCATGTAGAAAATTCAGTGGTGGGAATTTCATATTCAGATTGTGTTATATTCCATGATTCAAAACTATTAGCTTGCATATAAATACGCATTCGTGTAGCCCAATAATTATAGTTTAATCCATTGAATAGAGGTGGTCGTGCAATGGATTGACCTTTAATAAAACAGGAGTTAGTGACTTTGCTAGTGGTAGTGCTGGCATTGTTTTCCATATTAGCAAGATATCAGATAACTGTGTAACGGTTATATGAAACCTTGCTCTGATACCAAATGAAAAGAAAGTGCAGATCGTGCTATATGAAATTATACTATACTAGTGCGGAAATATAAAACTGAAGACAGATAATAGAGTAAAGTGAATAAATAAAAAAATAAGCACACCAGAGATTTTCATATTGGTTCGAACTTCCCGTTCTACGTCCAGTCCCAGACTCCTTTCTGGAATTTCACTAACAACAATCCTCACTTAATCCGGAGGAATAGGTTTACAACACTTGAACAACAGAACATGATTTCGATGCCTCAACACCCGTAGAGGACTTCACTAGCCTGAACAACAGAACAGGACTTCAACTTATACAGAGAGTATTTGACACTCTGTGTTCTTGATAACACGGATTTGTCTCTTGATAGCACAACCTTTCTATAATCTTATTCTTTTGATATATATATATGTGTGTGTGTGTGTGTGTGTGTGTGTGTGTGTGTATGTGAAGAATATGGAAGTAAACGAATGATTTTGTATGAACTTGAATGCACAAGAGTGTTAGAACCAAAGTAGATTAAGAATAGAAAGAGGTAGATCGATTTTCGTGAATCAAACTGATGACTCTAACATGTTTATATAGATTATAAAAAGGTGTAATTGTTCATGGGTAGTTATCATGAAAATATATGGTCATACCTGTTGATTAAAAGTCGTATCTTTTTATGGAAGAGAAATGTCTGTTCAGAAATATAGTCGTTATAGAAATTCAGACATATGAAAAATAGAGTTCAGACTTCTGAAATCGTTCACGTGTAAATCAGAAAGCAAATAGGTCTTTTTTGACCTGATTCAGACGTCTGAAGATACCAATTCAGACGTCTAAATATTGTCTAGAAAATCATCTTTGATTCCAGATTCAGACGTCTGAAATGATCAATTCAGACGTCTGAATTTGACCAGAAAATGCAAATATGCTCTAGAAATGTGTGTATGTGCATGTGTCGTCATATATATCAAAAAGGAGAGATTTTAACATCATTTTAACTCTAAACAAAGACTCAATACAAAATATATGTATAGTATGAAGCTTATTTGAATCCGGTCTTGTAAGTATTCCTGCAAAATCAAGTTAGTATATAAAACCAACGTATATAGTTGTCGTAGTCAAAATATCGTAAGTATGAAACGTCGTAGACGAAGTTTCAACATTCTCCTCCTTTATGACGATGACAACTATATAAATATGATACTAGTAATATATTTTCACCTTTTCTATAAGCTCCCCCTGTCAAAAAGCAAGTTAGAATAAATAGACTATATCAACTCCTTCTTCCCCTTTGGCATCGCAAAAAGGAAAGTATGAATATATGACAAAGCAGAGCAGAGCATTCAAAACAAAATACGATACCAGCAGATAATATAGGAGTTTATGCCAGAAATAGAAAAGTAAACAAAAAAAAAGTTCAAATCAAACTAGTTAATACCAAAGGAATTCAACCACATGGATGGTGCCAGGGCAATGGATGTGGTTCGGTGTAGGTGTTTCCCCTTTTTGGATGGGATTTCATCGATGTGGTTCACTCGGCTCCTACTAAAGTCTATTTTGACTTTTGATGAATTGGCTTATAATTTTTAGATTAATTCATCCTCCATGTTGCTTAGCCCAAGCAGTCGACTTCTATGGAGGAGTTCGATCGAATGGATAACCAGTTCTTGTGCTTGGAAGAGGATGAGCTAGTTTTTAGGAAGTCTAATGGAGGATAGTTAAGTGAGACAGTTCAAAGCAATGTTGCAATAAAAACAAACCACTAAGAGCGTCAGAAATGTTGCTATCAATGTGGGTAATACAAACAACCAAAACATAAATAAATCAAAGCATTAGGGGCAGGAGGAATGACGCCAAAAAGTGCTCAAGATATATGAAACCAGACGAATACATGCCTCTAAATGCTATGATCGAAAATATATATCTTTCCATGCATGGGATGGAGAAATATAAGAAGCCGCCTTGGAGGGAGGCGATGGAGGCTGAGAGGCACTCACGGAAGTATTGTAGCTTCCATGAGACACGTGAACACAATACCAATGAGTGCCATTATTTAAACGATGTAATTGAAGAGTTAATCTGCAAGGAAAAGCTACAGTAATATGTTAAAGATCTCTAGGGTAGCAGATAAAATATTGGAACCCAAGGGCTGAATACTCAAGGGAGTCACCTAAGACCCAGTGGAGAGGGGGCCAGGTGACCTGATTGAAGGATCATGATAAATGCAATAGCTGGATGACCTCATCCAATGGAGGCAAGATAGAATTAGATGAAGCGGTATGCGAATTCTTTAAAGCATGCACCATAGAAGCGCTGCTTTGCCATTGAGGATGGAGTTCCAGCTATGCAATAGAGATTGATGGTTGATGATATAATATTTCGTAATAGGGATTCTGATGGAATTGAAGAGCCAACCTTTGATCCCATGGCGATAACAGCCGTTGTGGGCCCAGCTGCTATGCACCAAGTCTTAGTGGACTATGGAAGCTTGGTAAATATTCCTTCAAAAGGATTTTTGATTAGATGAAAATCAGTCCTAAGGACATCAAGCCTTGTAAATATAAGATTCAAAGATTTACCGAAGAGGTGAAAGAGCCTATCGGGACTATCGACTTGTCCATGGAGTTAAGAAAAGTAGTCTAAAAGATCTTGTGGGTTCAGAAGTTTGTAATTGTTAATGAATTCTCAGTGTATAATGCCATTTTGGGCCGGCCGGCCAACGCTAGCTAGTTTCAGAGCAGATTGGCTCCTTGGTGCTTGATGATGAAGTTCCTCATGGAGAATGGGGTCGGATCTATTCAAGACGACCAAAGCACTGGTAAAGAATGTTACAACGCTGAGCTCAGGGAGCCAAAGAGATGAGAAAAAGGGAATGGTGTAGAGAAAGCTCTCTTCATCACGACTACGGATGCATAGCAATCAATGTCCAAGCCTTGGCTCGAGAGCCATAGCAAATTCTTCAAATCTATGTATCCCGATGGAGCCAGAGGAAGCACGGGCAATGTTGGTAGAGCTAATAATTAACATCTCGATTGATATGGATGATCCTACTTGGGTCCTTAAGATGGATCTTAGCCTATCGCCATATTGAGAGAGGAGTTGGTTAGTTTTCTCTAAGAAAACCTAGATGTGTTTGCTAGGATGCATTTGGATATGTGTAGGGTATTGCCGGAGATAGAAAGCCATGCACCGAATGTAAACCTGATATACCCTTTCTATAAAACAAAAAAGATGCAGTTTGGGTCTGTACCGATTCATTACATTAAAGAGGAAGTGGATAAGATGAAGGCAAATGGAATTATCCTCAACGCATTATAACATGAATGGGTATCGAACCCCGTGCTGGTAAAAAGCTAATTGGGAAGTGGTGGACATGCAATGACTACTCGGACTTAAATAAGGCATGCCCAAAGGATAACTTTCCGCTACCCAGAATTGACGAGCTAGGAGACAGAACCACCGGACATGAGGTGCTTTCTTTTATAGATGCTTCAGGCTATAATCAGATAGTGATGCATGTTCTAGACCAAGAGCATACAAGATTTTATAGTAGATTTTGGACTATACTACTATCAAGTGATGTCGTTTGGCCAGAAGAACACTAGAGCTACCTACTACAGTTATGAATTCCATGTTTATGGACCAGATCGGATGGACAATAGAAGCGTGTGTAGATGACATGCTTGTGAAGTCACGGCTATTGACGAACTACATAGACAATCCTTCAAAGATGTTCAGTATGCTGCGAAGGTACGAGATGATATTAAATCCATTAAAGTGTTTCTTTGGATTTGGATCAGACAAATTCTTGGGATATATTATGAATTCAAGGGGCATTGAGGCTAATCTAGAGCAGATTAATTCCTTAAAGTACGTTACTGTCCAGAGGAAAAGGAGGGAAATGCGGAGCTTGAATGAGAAGGTTTCGCCCTAAGTTGATTCATCTCGAAGGCAACTAATAAATGCATAAAAATTTTCAATGCCTTTAAAAAGGAGAAAGGAAAGTTTGTTTGGATGAAGGAATGTTGGGACGCTTTCTAGGAATTACTAAATTATATGGAAAGACCACCAGTCCTATTCAAGCCTTTGGATGGAGAAGATTTTTTATTTGCTTGGTGGTATTTACTCATGCACCGAGTTCAACATTATTACATGAGGAGGCAATAATCCAAAGGCCAATATACTATATTAGCATACAATTTAACAAAGCAGAAAAGAACTATATGAAACTAGAAAAGCCTTCTTATTGCTTATTGATTACTTTGAGGAAGTTGCAACCATACTTTCGAGCTCACTCGATAAAGGTGCCAATCAGCCCTTAAACTTAAAGAAAGTATTTCATTGACCCAGGTCTTCGAGAAGGTTATTCAAATGGAACATTGAGATGAGCCAGTATGGTAAAACTTACCATCTAAGAAGAGAAATAAGAGGATAACCATTAGCGGATTTTATCGTTGGATTTACCGTTAAGGATGGAGAAGAGGAATATGATATGTTCTCAGTTTTCCAATGGAAATTATACGTAGACGGAGCTTTCAATGAACATAACTCTGGGGTAGGAGTTGTATTTGTAACCCCAGATGGGCAGACGATTTTCTATGCATTGGGGTTAGAGTTCCTTACAAGGGACAATGAGGATGAGTATGAAGCGTTGAGGATGAGGCTCAAGATAATGAAAGAATTACGGAGAGGACGCTCCATGTATTCAATGGTACCCAATTGGTGGTCTGGTAGGTAAAAAATGAATTATAGGCTAAAGTTAGGAGACTTGCACCTTACCTAATGAGGACATTGGAACCGTTGAATGATATGGAGCATTACACGATTACCCGGATTCCTATGGAGGAGAAAACGAAAGTCGATTCACTAGTCAAATGGGCTAGCTCTAGGGATGCACAGTTGATGGGATTGGTTCAATTGGAGGTTTTATTGGCTCTAAGCATTGACCAGATAGATGTCGACTAGATCTAGGAAGCCAAGGAGGAAAAGTAGCAATGGATGACTTCAATCAAGGACTATTTCCTAAAGGGAACTCTCCCGAAAAGAAGAAATAAATAACGGAAACTGCTTTGTATAGTGCCATGATTTATAATACAAGGAGTGCTATACATGAGAGATTTCTCAATTGCCTTGTTTCGATGTGTAACCATGGATGAGATTAGAAAAATCCACGAGGAAATTTATGAGGGTAATTGTGGCAAGCAACCGGGAGGGCAGATCTTAGGAAAGAAGATCTTTTGCTATGGATTCTTCCGGCCAATGATAAACCGTGATGCTACTGACTGGACAAGATGGTGACATGTGCCAAAGGTTTGCAAAAATTTTGAGAGCTCCATCCATAGAGCTTATGAAAATGGTTAGCCCGCTAGCCATTTGCGTTTGGGGAATTGATGCAATTGGTTGCTACCGAAGTCAAAAGGAAGTGCTAAGTACACTATTGTTGTGGTGGTTTACTTCACAAAGTAGGTTGAAGTGGAACCGCTCCCCATGATCACAACAAGAAAGGTGATCAACTTTGTGATAAAGAATATTATCTATAGATTCAGAGTTCCCCAGAAAATTATAATTGACAATGGAACTCAATTCGAGAATCAAGTCCAAAAATTTCTACAATGGATAAAAAACGCGAAAGGCTTTTCGACAGTAGCACACCCACAGGAAAATGGACAGGTGGAGACGGTGAATAAAATCATCAAGTCTATCTTAAAGAAACTATTGAATAAAGCCAAGGCAATTAGGTCAACTAGCTTCCACTTGCACTGTAGGCTTATAGGACGACCAACAAGTCCACGATTGGGTATACTCCATTTTCTTTAGCCCATGGAACTGAGGCCATGATTCTAATACAACTAGAATCCCTTCTCACTGAAAAAGCACTATGAACCCAAGGTGAATGAGGAAATCTAACTTGAGTCTCTCAACTTGGTTAATAAAAAATGAGAAGAGACTGAATTGAGGGTAGCTTCTCACCAAAAAGAGTAGCATTACATTTTAACGCCAAGGTTGGGAGCCGTACCTTCAAAGTAGGGAACCTCGTTGCTATAATTCATTCCCAATACGGGCGCACTTATTCCAAATTAGGAAGGTCCTTTGTGATTAAACGGAAGCTTGGAGATGGAACTTTCAAGTTGGAGACTATTGATGGGATCCCCATTTTGGAGGTATGGTATAGAAAATAATTGCGATGCTATTTCACTTAGATTTATTTACTTTACTAGTACGAACCCATGCTACACACACGGACATCATCAAACTAACGCTATATAGTGATGTTTTATTAAAATCCAATAACCGAGGATGCTTGGTGGAGGTAGATATTGTTAATGACGGGAAGGGATTTGTTGTTATCATATATTACGTTTGAATTATTTGATGATGAAGTTGATCTACAATATAGAACACCATTTGGACATCATATGCTGGGCAATATAGAGTGATAATCACAAAATTCTTACTTGCGTAATTACAATCATACTTCGCAACTCAGATTATATAAGTAATTAGACTAAAATACTTTAAGGCACACACTATCATGACATAGAAGAAGAAACATACCCAAAGAATATGCAAATTATTGAAGACATAGAGCAAGTATTTTACAACAATACAACTTCCTATTGGTGAATCACCTTTGTTATAACAACTGTATAAGTAGCTACTTTAAGAAAATAACAGAATTCAATTCAAAAAAATTAATATATGATAACTAAACTTTTAAAGAAAAAAATGTGGAAAGATTGATATATCATGAAGCTGACTTGAGTGCAATTGTGATTTGCACTCTAGTTAAAATTATGTTTGCCAGTCCTTTTTGAAATGCTAGTCACTTCAGCAGCTTCATGTCTCATCATCTTAGAGCCAATGACTCATTAGCTTATAATCCAGAATAAACTCATATTCAGTAATTTCATAATTATAATGAAAGAAATGAAATATTTGAATTGTGGTAACATGCACAAATAGCATTGTCAACACTAAATCAATATGCAATAAAATACTATAATGAGACTAATGTGTCATCAAACTGATAATTCCTGCAACACAAAAATAGTTAAAATTTCATTGTTTGGTGAAATATATGTTTACTACTATGCAAAAGGAAACAATCAAGTTTTCTAGTCTTTTTATAAAGGGACTGATTGAAGTAACTCACACAAATAGGGCAACATCAGGTTATCAAAAATTAAAGGTAGAAAAAATTCAAACGTTTTCATCAATAGTAAAAGCTGGGTCACTGAATGCAATTTTAAGGCTAGCCTACTAAAGGAAATCAATTTTGTAATAGGAAGAAATTCGTATAGTCAAATGAAGAAGAGAACCTTGAGAAGTTTATGAAATTTGGATGTTTCAATGTCGAAGAACATTGGAGGAATAGTGCAACCAAATGAACCTTAATCATGCCTAGGGGATATGATAAAATGAAATCCAAACACACTTATGATTACATCTTTTACCAACTGTGTTTGACCTACATGTAGTCACATTGAATATCAACAATAGAAAATTAGTGAAACATGTACTTAATGATATAAAAAGCTATTTTAGATTGAACCATCAATTTAAAAAAAAGATTTATTGGCAATGCATATCTAAAATAGTTCATAAAATTTGATGGGTCAACTCATGTGGAAATCTACAAAAATAAATCCATGTGGACATTGGTGCACATTTACGAAAATAAATTGTAGTTGTCTTTAAACTCATATAGGCATAAGAACTGGAAAAAGATTCATTGTCAATGCTTGGAATTAATGGCATATAATAATGGAAATTACCTTATTCTAAGGTTCATAGTTAATCATTTGGCTGTATTAGCTTTCTTCTAAACTTATAATCTCAGTGACATAGGTACAAGTTTTGACTAAAAGGTTGCTTCAACTATTTGGCATTCAATGCTATGTTGTTCGTCTAGGGGGAACAAATGATGTGCAAATAAAGTGGAGAAGGCATATATCGCAAAGTCGTTGTCATAGATGGGACTGGTTTATGCGGGTAGGATTTATAACGTCTACTGGTTAAGCGAAAACAAAAGGGGGTTAGTAAGGCAGAAAAATTAGGCAATCATACCGTTAACCTATGGAACGAACAAATATTTTCTTCGGTTATTGTATGCTGCTGTAGGAGTACTTTTAAGACTACTACAATTCAAGGTGGGTGGAGAAAAAGAAGTAGTCGGTAAATGCGAAAACGATGACGGAGAACTATTTTCTGCATTGTTTGATGAATGAAGATGTTTCCTCTTCTGAGATGCAGCATCAGAAATGCCTGGGTTAGCAGAAAGAAATTCCCTAAGGCTGGTTGCCAAGGAGTTAGCACATGACTTGTTGTATATTCTTCTCACCTTTGGAGGAATAACACCTACATCCGAGTTACCAACTGGCTATTAGAAGATAGAATAAAAATAGGTTGGTATGCAACCTTCATCGATTAAACAATAAACAGAAATATGCGATAACATACTGACATGAAGAGGAGATGAAGATGTTTGGAGAATTTGACCACTGGACGATAGTGTTAGTTGAACAGTACTGCTCTTGTCTATAGGCTCAGAACATACCGGTGCAGCATATTCTGCTAACAGAGTTGAATTATCATTAGGGGAGGTTGCTTTCATGGCTAATTTTCTCTTTCTATTTTTGGTATGCTTCTCCATTCCTATTTTGAAATATGTCTTACAGACAATGGGAAAGCCAGGTCACAAAATTTGCACTACGTATTTAGTTCGATCAGGCATAATATGTAGCAAACACAGTGACGTGGAGACAAAGGTGAATAATATTTGACCCAGGCGTAATTTTATTTTGCTCAGCCGGAATGCATAGTTACTGTAATAGGCAGGCAAAATAGTACTACACATCTAATGAAGAATTTATTGTTAGTTGTTTATCAGACAATTTTTAACCACAGTTAAACATTAGATTAAATCTTCAACCTATGTTGCACATACATTTGTATTAAAATATTGCAATCGCATAGGATATATCCAAATATATACGAATTGTAATATAACGGTAACGAAAAAATATTGCTGAACAATAGCGTTTCATCATTAACAACGGATAAGTAGGTGGTGCGAAGCAACTTGTATACTGTAGCACCAAAGGTAGGTTATAATTTGAAGTTGAAGTAAAAGGAAAGAAGCCGAACCTATCATCACATAAGCTATGTATGAAAGTAACTAAAAACATAAGTTGCATCCAATATGCTAGAAATGCATAAGCCTAAAAAAGAATGCCAATAGAAGGAAGTAGGATGAGTTATTATTTGATTAGACTGCTCAAAATTACATTTGAACTCACGACCAAGCTATCCGTATATACAAAACAAATAAATTTATTACATTGTTTATTGCTTGCAATTTCAATCATATCAATAAAAGTAAAAAAAATTGGCTTTGGAAGTATTGAGTTATATATTTTTAAAATCTTACACAGATCGTATAAAACTGAGAATGTTTTCATTGAGAACTAAGGATGAAAAATACATTTTCTTCATGAAGTTGTTAAGTATAAAAAAATCGATGGTACGAAGATTGATGATGTAGAGAATGAACCGTCTAATATAAGTATATTTTAATTTTTTTCATTCGTTATTTAATGTTATATGTTACACATACACACAATAACAATTGATAATTGATGTTTTATTGATTGAATTGATTATTGGGTTTTTTACATGGCCAAAGAGAAAGCGGTGGAGCATGACAATGATTTAATTGTATAAGCGGGAAGAAATCAAGGCTTGGGTGCTTGTTTTTTAATTGCTATGGTATTGGGTAGCATACACTATAAATAATTGGGATATTCTTTAGCATTGATATTAGGAAACACTTTCATGTATGCTTTTAGCAGCACATCATGAATTTGTTAAAAAAAGGGAACTATGATTAGTTTGATATGAAAAAGTTAAAGCAAGATAATATTAATATGCATGGAAAAAGTGCACAAATTAGAAAATTTACCATAAGAGCAATTAAACGTTGTGCATCGTAATTAGTTTCAATGCACCTATAACAAGTCAACAGAAAATTGATATCTCTAGTAGTGTTATATACGTACTTGACCTGGTGTGCATTTATGATGTAGAAAAAGAGTTAGTACACTAAATCATTTAAATTGTAATAAATGACTATTTCAGTAAATGAGAACATAAACGACTTTAAACATGATTAGTTTGCAATTCTAGGAACCTATATAACAAAGTTCATTTTATGTTTCACTATGATGTTAAATAATGACTCACGTTTAAAACTTAAAGCCGAATGTGCAAAACAAAAAAAAAGTATACGAATAAATTAGACTAACGAACTCTGATGAGAGAAATTTAAGTGAAAATTATAATTTGCACGTCAACCTTGAGCTCTTCCTTATTTACCCTAGTGGCGGAACATAAAGTAACATGATAGAGTAAGTGTGGGAGAGGGAATCCTTTTTAAAAATTTGAGGGAGAATCTAAAAATAATATTTAAAGTGTACTTTAAATTTTAATGACGATTAAACATAATCATAATGTGATTATCATTTATAGTATGCACCAGAAATAGGTAAAATTTGGTAAAACATTAGGGAAATTGAGACAGTGAATCAAAAAAGTAACCTGAAAGCTTGGACCAGAATCCTAAAGGGTTTTCCTTTCTTGCCTTTGCTGGTTTCATTTACTCTTCCTTCAAATTCAACTTGCAGTCTTGTCCATACGTTGATAGAATGGTTTGATTTCTTGTTCCTCCTGTAGAAAAAAATTGTCATTCCATGAAAACCCAACATATTACCTGCTAATGCCTTACATTTACCAATTATTGAACAATAAATTCATTGAAATGATACCAAATTATTTCGTATAAATTTATCACCAAATACATACATATAAGTATGAAGCTTGAAATGAATTTATTGTTAATAATAAGTCCATTTCAAAAATAGGGTGTTGCTCCAAAAACTGTTCTGAAGTTTATTAAAGAATCTAGTTAATTATGAGCATGAAGCATTAAATCATATTAGTAAACCCATATACATCATAATAATTGGATTATTTAGCACTTTTCACTTGAATTAGCATAATGAACCATTACATCAGGCGAAATCGTTTGAATGGTGTAACGAATCTATTCCATTTTACATCGTCAGGAAGAATAGTTATAATTTTAATGTTCCAATATATTCCACCCCATTAAATGTGAGTTATCGAAATGCTAAAAAGTAAATAAGGATCGTTCAGTATATTGCTATTATTTAAACTATACAAACCAAACATTAGAATAAATAACAAACATCTCGTTTCTAATAGACAGCGAAGGAAAGCACTGTAGCACATAATATTGCAATGCACATACAATTGGAAAAAAAATAGAAAATGGAGAAAAATAGAAGTATAACTATCAAAAGATAACGGAATAAATTATTTTTACAAGACCATAAATTTGTATTTTAATCGAGTATTGTACGTGATGCAGTCTTTGTAGATTACAGTAGATAAATAGAAAGGTAAATTTTGGAAAAAGAAAGCGTTTTTGAATCTCGAAGTGCATTGAAAATCATTGAAAAGTTACTGAAAACAATACTTTTGCCGATCATCAAATTGTAAATTACAGAACATGAAAAATAATTTCATCATAAGGTGCATGAAAAATGAAGGAAGCACAGAGCACTGTAGTGCACAGATAACATGCTTGAATGTTGCACAAAGCTAAAAAGAGGAATATTCAAGAACTATCTTGGTATAGTTTATACGGATTAGGTGTCATGACTAAATTATCTTGAATTAGTTTTCAATAATGTGTGTATGATCATCTCTTATCTCATTCGTTTTCATTGATGTTAAAAATGCCAATGCAAACTTTTACAGTGCATGTGACTTCATACTTCTTAAAACCATTGAACCTAATTTAGATAGACTCCACAACAGCTGAAATAAAGCTCAATACCGACATATAGTATTATTCAAGTAATATTTTTTGACATAGAGGGAAAAAATTGAGATTAACCAATCTTTGACATCGACATCAGGTTAGTCGGAACAGAGATTAATTCAGGTACGAAAAATTACTATTATGCACTATAATGGCCTGACTAAAGGGAGGGACCTAACAAATTCACTAAAACTTGCATTCCATTTTGTACCCGGTCCTAATGTTGAATGGTTTACAGTCTGACTATTGTAATGAGGTTTACTGTTCAAACATTTAAGTTCACGAAGTAATGAATGTATGGATTGATTTTTGCTTCGAACCATCAAATTATATAATCATATATATTTAGGACACTTAACGGAAAGTAGTATATTGGTACAACTTTAACCACAAAATAGTAGAGGCAGCCAGTAAACTTCTTAAGGCAGTTTAATTTAAAAAAATCCAATTATAGAGAAAGACCATATACTATATTTCGTATACCGTATCTAACCATAATCAGGTTGATTAGCTATCTAAGAATGGCAATTGATGTATCTTTGTTTGTTTGCTTATATCAGTATCATTATGGTTCTAATTAAATTGGACATTTCATTTGGTTCAACTTTGGGAAAAATGGCTAAAAGGAAAGTGTTTCAAATCGCCTAAGTTTAAAAAGCTAGATAAAATACACTTCAAAGAACAAAAAAAATATTACAAAATTTTAGTATTTTTGTGATATAACGATCAATGTTTGTGTTAAGTTTTTTTTCTAGCGTGGCAATTTTCATAGCAAAAAACAGAGCCATTTTTTTACCACAGTTATGAATTTGTTTTGTCTTTGAAATTAAATATTCTACTAATGTTTTATGGTGCCTCATTCCCTCATTTTGAAGATCAATTTTGTTTTTCATGCTCAAGCTTGAATTCTTATTGTAATTATATTCTTTGGTTTCAATTATTATTTCTTGGTAGAATAAACTATTTGACATGCAACCACCATGAACAGAAGAACCCATTCTGGCATATGGATTTATTCCATAAAATGCCTAACCATGAATTTTTGATTTTTTTCTTTGTACTCATAGCTGTAGAGAAACATGAATCACTTATGATTTAGTAATCGTGCATATATGAATAAATTCACTATTTAGGCCATAATAAGTGGATTTCATATATGATGGAGCAAGGGGTACCATACATATCATAATATGCCATTTTGACATGCAACCATTATGAACAGAAGAACCCATTCTTGGCAATATAGAAGAGCAGTCATTGATTTATTGTACAATAGTGAATTTTTATTGTACAATATAAAAGACCAGTCATTCCATAGTAACATAAATCAATATTTTAGTCCATAAGTAAAATTTTGAGCAGGTCGAAATTGGACAATTTACTAACTACTAACTTTGACAACTCACTTAAATTCATAATTTACTTAATGTTCACTTCCATAAGAGCTATAAAGTTGCAGAGCAAAAATTATTAATATGATTAACACAAACATTATTATATTGAACATGTCACCTTTTACACGATGATGAGAGAACCAATGTATATTGCCTGCATAAATCCAATTTCAAATTCAATTACCATTATTTAACATTAATATTCAACTCCCTACATTAACACCTTAAATTCTTTTCAATAGGAAAATCAGTCTTTACATTCAACTCAGTTATATTTCTCTTTCTTCTTTTTTGAATATCCTAATATTGACACTGCTCGAGTATATGAGTTCATCTCAAGCGGTCCTTGGTGATCTAAAATGATGATATTTTGTTACCTTTAGTAGGACATAAATTTCATGTTTCCATAACAAAGGTTTGGTTCATAGTATTTGTATTTAATACTCTTCTTGTATGCAACCTATATTTATACATTATGCAAAATATGATCAAACTGTTATTTTTTTCGCTTTAGTGATTGATGATAGGCAGTAAAACATAATATAGTGAAGGCAAGCTTACCTTTAAATGACATTGGTCTTCATTATTACTGAAGCCATCTACCTTAAACAATCCCCTAATCTGTTTTGTGAAGTAGCCACCAGGTAAATAAGCTATGAGATGTAATCCCTTATAATAAATTTTAAAGCAAACCTGTTTTGCAAAGAGCACGACCCCATGTCAAATGACCAAGTGTTCGAGTGGACTATTACTTCTGTAATTTGTTCTAGGAAAAAGAGATAACCTGATTCTTATGCATTTGTATTACACTGACAAAAAAGAAAGAAGCATATCATTCATTAGATTAGACAACTTGATCTATAGTTTCTAAACATTAAAGCAGACATATTTTTGTTTAATCCCAAAGTTAGGTATATTGGAAAGATAACACATCAGAACAAACATGGATCAATTTATGATCATAAATTTAGAACACCTACAAATGTTTATAAATATAGCTAAAGCTAAAATGTCATGTGTCACGAACGGACTTAATTTTTTTAATGATTTTTCATTTGTGGTTGCTTTTTCTAAATAGAATATTATTATTTTTTAATTTTTTTAAATTATATTTTCAGGTCCTCTATTATACACCCAAAAACAAATTGAAATAATATTAATAACAGCAGAAAATAATTTATATGTAGGTACTCTTACACATCTATATGCAAACGATGCCTTAACAAAAAGCGTTTAGAAAAAATATGACGTCATAATATATAAACTTTGGCCCAAGAAAATAATAATGCACAATTGAGAGAAACACAAAAAAAAATGTCTATGTGCCGTTCTCATCGTAGTAGGGATAAAGATAATTCCCACTATGCCACACTGTGATAATATGGAAATAAAGGTATATATAATCATGGTAGATATGAAATAAATTGAGCAAAACATAGAGAAATGTAGAGAAACTATAACTATAGTTTAATTGTATTCTTCATGACTTAGAATATATCAATAACATATCAAGATTCAAAGTTTACATGCATGTTACCGTGACTTTCCAAAATAACAACCATACCAGTGAGGTTAAAAGTAGGTTATCCGCAGGTAGGCAAGTCTGGTGTGTTTATTGGGTTTAAATTAAAAATATATAATTATTATCAGTACATAGGAAACTAATATCATAATAGGGCAAACGACATAGTTAATTAAGGGGAAAATGTGAATGAATATTGCTTTAGTAAAAAATCATCTCTATGCCCATCGTTCAGAACATATTCACACATCATTATAACTTTAATAAATTGTACAAAACGATATAACTACAAATCACAACCTTCTGGAAACAACGACAGTAAAAATTACACGTATGAATTAAGTGTTAATGACTGTATACATCTACACACGAGATAGTACAATCGTAGTACGTAATCTTTATTGCATAAAATAATTATTCTACAATGTCCCATGTAACTATTATAAATAATCACATAGTTACCCAAAACTCTCTTTCTGATCTACGACCATTTTTAAAATTTTACAGGTATTAAAACATTATCACTGACAAAGCCCATATTATATGTTAATGGAGTACTCTAATTCATACTTATAAAATAGAAAAAATCAAATATACATAAATATGGCTGCATAAACAATTTTAACACATAAAATAAACAACCTAAAAAACACTGTCACTAACCAAAAACCTCCACAAATCATAAGTGGAAACGCTATTCAGATGACTACTAACTATCTACCTACGGCTGTCATAGCAGCCGTAATAGTTTCTAGCTAGAATTAGTTAAGCAGTGTTCTAACTTAAATGACCATAATGGATACTCTTATTATCAAGGCATATAGACATGCTTAAGAAGATCCAACTAAGAACGATTAAGTCCAACATCAAAAAACAATCATACATAACGTGAATAACATATGTTTTTATTGTGTTGCATGAGTTGTATAATATTCTACTTTACTGTGACATTTGTGATTAGGCTTATAAGAACGATACCTAATGCTTCCTTAAGTTGGAAATTTTGTGGCCTAACCAAAAATTTATGAGGAATGTTTAACCATAAGATATTTTAACTGGCATAAAACATAGGATGGAGCAAGGGGTAACATAAATATCATAATATGCCATTTTGCTCTATAGATGAATAATTTACTGAAAGTATGCAATGGATCGTATAATATGGATACACAGTAATACAGAGTATAGTGATGACAGCTATATGGTAAATAATGCGGAATATAAAAGCAGTAAAGTAAAATGACACCAGGAATTTTTATACTGGTTCGAAGCACCGTCCTACGTCTAGTCCCGGACTCCTTCTGAAATTTCACTAAAACAACCCTCACTTGACTCGGAGGAACAGGTCTGTACAACCCCTGAGCAGCAGGGACCTGAGCAGTAGAACAGGATTTCGCCTCGACAGTCGAAGAGGACTTCGCACACCTGAGCAGCAGAACAGGACTTCAACAAATACAAAAGATTGTTTTGACTTTGTGTGTTCTAATAACACGGATTTGTCACTTGTAGTACAACCTTCCTATAATATTCTCCTCGAGTATAAATATATATATTTGAAGTTTATGAAGAATAGAAAGGTATAATGTTGCTTTAATGCAGAATAATTGAAAGTATAATAGCAAATAGATTCCAGAGAGTTAGATTAGAAAGATAAGAAAATTCGATGATTTGGAATCAAAGTTAAAGTATGTATTTTTAGAGGTTAAAGAGCAGCAACTGTTGATGAATAGTTTCGATTGAAGTGTTGCATCCAAATCTTTTCGTAGAGATTCGTAACTCTTCACAAATAGTCGTGTCTATTCAAAAAGTAGCTGTTGTAGAAATTTAGTCAACTAGCTTCTGGGTTAGTCGACTGAATATTCAAACGATTTTTTAAATATATATTTGTATATCTGTGCACCTATGCATGTTGCACAGAATTTCCAGGGTCAGTCGACTGAACCTCTGGGTCAGTCGACTGACCTGGTAAAATCTGTGCAATTTGCGCAGTTTAAACAGGTATAGTAATATATACAACTTTAAACACTTTTATATATTTTATATGCTTATATATGTATAAAATATTTAGGAATAAGATGATTAAATATATAAGCTAATATATACGTAAATGAGGAGAGATTTTAACAAAGTTGACCTAAGACTCAAAACTAAAATAATATAATTGATGCACCGGTTTTGAAGTCTTGTCTCCTTGTAGTATATATTCTCTTTTTGTCGTAGTAGTCGTCAAATCTGTATGTCGTAGTGATAGCTTTGTGTCATGAATCAAAACCAAGTCCCAACATTCTCCCTCTTTTTGATTGATGACAACCTGTAAATAGATATAGATTTCGAATGTATATATAATATAAATACTTACTCTCCTTGAATCTTTGACACTTTATATCCTGCATTCTTAACGTTAATAATAATATTTATCCCCCTTCATCATCGATAAAAAGGAATAAGTAATATAATTTTATAGATATTATGAAGGAAGCAACCATTCATACATTAAAAAAACCATAAACAAGAGTCTTGAAATACGAAAAGAGTGACTGTTTTAATACAGGGCATAAAATAAAGACTGATGTTTGCACAATATAAAATAAAAACTCATGCCATTCTTTTCTTACCCCTATCATCATGACCACCACTATCTCCTCCATCTCCGCCATCGTCGCTATTACTTGCTTGATCATTGGAAGAGGAAGACCAAGTGAAGACAGGTTGCTTACCTGGATCGCTTATTGTAGCCGTGGAAGTGCCGGATGAACATGAAATAGCTTGCCATAACTTCATAAAAAATCCTTTAACCTTATCAAGATTTTTGTCTACTTTAGTGATATGGGATTGAAGAATTTGTTGGTTATGGCATATCAAGAAATCGACTCACGTGGAGGTAGTCATGGATTAGGAATCAAAATTTCATCTTGTTGATGACTAGTTGATCTTTGGCGGGATGGACTGTGAGATGCTTCGCCATGTTATTGTGGTTGATCTTGAGATAATTAATGATAGGAGGTGGTCGAGAAACTGGTAGCTTCATTAACTCTAAAGTGCAAGAATTTAAATATCCAACGATAGAGACAGTCGAGTCAGGTTTCGGAATCTCACAAGCCTTTAGCAGACGTATAACATATTCCACATAGTAGATGACATTCGTTAGACCATTTTTGAAGCTTAAGAATTCATCAAGAATTAATTATAGCCATTTGACTTTAATGTTTTCGAAGATAGCATACAAGGCTTTAAAATTATGTTCATAAACAAGTTCATAGCTCCCGGTTCGCGGAGTTATGGTTTTCATTAACGCACGATGTATAATTCTTGCTTTTGGTCTTAAGGACATGGACTTGAGTTGGTGCATGTCGTCTTCTAAAAACAAATGACTTATATGGTCACAAACGACCATATAACAATCAACATTGTTCAATTCTATACCATCATTTTCGGATCTCAAAATATGTGCCATTCGATCTAAGGAGAAAAAGACAGGTTTTCCACAAACTAGACTCCATACACAATCTTGTTGATTTTGAACGGTTTGGTGACCCAAGTTAAGATTTTCATAGAATATTTGACCATTATTTGATTAATTTTGTGCTTATTATCATCAGTATTGAATAAAGATTCCAAATTGCCCCTACGAGCCAATTCTTGTATATGATATGGAGAGAAATCGAAAAACTTTACAAACGAACCTTCAAAGATGCGAGAATCTTGCATTCTCTCCATCTCCTAATTGCGGTATCATCAAATAGCCATTGTTGGATTTGCTCGTTTGAAGGAGGTTAGGAAGACGAAGAAGCTTGTCCTTTTCTCTTAGGATCCATTAATTTGAATGTTTGGAGGAATAAAAATTGAGTTTTTTTGAAAAGCTAGGGTTTTGGAAAACTTTGAAATATGAGATGAGAGTGGTGACAGAAGGGGAGAGTTAAAGTTAAAAGGTGGACAGTGAGTGGGTAGGAGCAGTAACGTTGCTCAGATTCATGAATCAGTCGACTGAATCTGAAAATCGAAAATTTTCATCCTTCTAGTCCAGTCGACAAAAAATGGTTTTAAAAAACATTTTGCTTCTGTGTCAGTCGACTGACCCCCTTGTTCAGTCGACTGACCAGGGTGAATTCATATAGTCAATGTTTTCTTGAGTAAATGTTTATAAATTTTCATACATATGAACATTGTAAGTTTAATCTTGAATATTATAACTTGTTGTAACGACCCGCCTTTCATCTCATAGAAAGACACATCATTATTATGAAAGAACGGGATAGAAAAGAGAAAAGATAGAAAAGAAAGAACAAAACAATATCAGAATCTCACAGCGGAACGAATAAAATATATTAATCACATAGTTATTACATAATATACAACATCTATCAGAGTTACACAACTTAATACATCACAAATTAGACAGTTATAAACATATGTCTATTATACAACACAAGTTTCATCATAGAGGTACAACACAGCAGAAACTTTATATATCTACACGCTGAAGCCTCCTGCTCCAAAGTTCCTCTAGAATTCGTCAAAGCTAACCTGAATCCCTTGGCGACTCATAAAAAATTGAGTACCCAAGAGTCTAAGAAAACATAAAATAAACTCCGGATCAGACATGGGTCTAGTGTGAGTAAACATGTTAAAATTGCTTTAACTTTGAAAATCCTTTAAAAAGAAAGGTATCTCGTAAGACTTCCCACACATAAACATGGAAAAGTTTTTACCTTACGATAACTAAAACACTTGATAGGAAATCCGGTGATATTATAATAGTGTCAAAGGTTTTCAAGTAAATAGAAAATAGCCGAAGTTATTACATTTATTAAATTCCAACTACTAGCCACAAAGTGGGTTATACAATCAAAATCGTAAATGCACGTAGGGAAAATGGATTTCCATCAATGGCAGGGCTACTGGGGTACCGCCCGTCACAATACGTGTCCTAGATCACCGTACCAAGGATCCACCCTAAATCCCTGTAACACAAGGCCGGAACCATCCCTTATTGGATAATCCCGAACAAGACAACCCCAACAGTTGTCGCGAACCAACTGCCCACTAAGCCGAATAAAAAGGGACCTCCGGACAGAGGAAAATATCGTCCTACTTGGGCGCGACCCACTTAGCCTTGGTGCACCTCCCTTGTTTTAGCCATTCCCGGTTGATGAGGCTTGAGGCTAAGAATACCTTTTCAAAACACATATCTTAGAATGTTCATCGTCCTCCAATGACGAATTTCTGAAAGCATTCAATCCATACAAGTTCGTTTCGGGTTCGAACGAAACCAAAGGCACTATCTCGCTGCATTCATTTTGGAATCACCCTCAGAGTTAACGACAATATCCCTTGCACTCTGAATCTTCATCTCGATCGAAAGCACAATCTTCGTTAACTTGTTTTGGAATCACCCTCAAAGTTAACGACCATAGCCTTCCCTCTGAATCTTCATCTTCACTTAAGTTTCACGATCTGTCGTTTAACTTGAATCAATGTGGTTTTCGAAGATCCGAATTTGGAAATCCGATCCCGGTCTCACCGAAATCCAAAACGCCGTCTTTTAAGGCCAAGTTGTTTTAAGTTAAAACAATTTAATTTATTATCTATATTCACACGGATAGATAATTCACATTTTCACGGATAGATAATCAATATTATCACCGTTCAACCAAAGCATCTCATATCACAGAGCAAACATACCACATATCAGAGATATCACATAATGCAAGGCATTCAATAGCACTCAATCATCCATAAGCAAGATTAATTAGTCAGACCATCTCTAATTAATTTAATTAACCACCAATGAATTAAATTAATTGCTTAATTACTTTTAAATCCTGCTTACTTAACATTAATTAATTACAACCCAATTAATTAATCATCCTTGAATTATCCATCTTAATTAATCAACCTTTAATTATATTAAGTAACTAGCCTTTAATTAATTATCCTTTAACCATTCACAGTAATTACTCTCATAAATTAATTATACCATAATTAATTACATTAGTTAATGGTCCTTAATTAATTACATTAATTAATTAAGTTTCTTACATTTATTAATTACTTTCATTAATTAATTATTCTTTTAATTAATTGCCTTCAGTAATTAATCTTTAATTAATCACTTTCATTAATCCTCAATTAATCTCATACAGTAATTAACTATCCTTTAATTACTTACATTAGTTAATTAAATTCTTAATTAATTATATTAATTAATCCTTCAATTAATTACATTAAGTAATTAATCCTTAATTACTTTCACTAAGTAATTACCCTTCTTATTACTTACACAATGTAATTAAACCTTAACTACTTCCATTAAGTAATTATCCTCCAATTACTTTCCATTAAGTAATTTCCCCTCTAATTAATTATATCCAGTAATCACCCATTAATTACTTTACACTAAGTAATTACACTTATTAATTACATTAAGTAATCATACTTAATCAATTATCAAGTGATTATCTTTAATTAATTAATCTATTTAATTAACTTAAATTAATCACATTAATTTGATTAATTACATTGAGTAATTAATCCCTTTAATTACTTCCATTAATTAATTACCTTTAATTACTCAGATTGATTAACCATTAATTAATCAAGTAATTAACTATCCTTAATTAATTGAACCAATTATCTTAAATTAATTACATTAATTAATTATCTCTTAATCACTAGTCAATGACCCTTAATTTAATTTCATTCATTAACTACCCTTTAATTACCTCCTTAAGTAATTATGCTTTGATTTTTAACATAAAATAATTTACCATTCATTAAGTAATTAACTTTAAACTAATTTCACTAATTAATTATTCTTAGTTAATCACAATCTTGATTAATTAAAGATAAATTCCTTATCTAAATAAATTTCTTAATTACGTTTAGTTCTAATTAAATTAAAACTTGAAATCAACCTATACCAAAACATTGTAAATACACTTATCTTAATCATTTCCTTAATCACATAATTAAACTACATTTGAAAAACATTTTGAAATAAATTTCATAATTACTTTTAAACAAACAATTTTAAACATTTTAAATCTTTAAAAAAAACCTTTCTAAAATTGTTAACACTTTGCTTTTGAAAAACTTCCATTTTTTGAAAACTAATTAATATATTTTGAAACAAGATTTACTTTTACTTTGAAACATATTCATTTAAATTACACTTTAAAACTTAGTACAATTCTTTGAAAACTAAGTCAATTTAAAACTTTAAAACTATTTATGTTTTCACTTCCTTTAAACTCTGGTAACCTAAACACTAAAACCCGAGTTCAAGCAAATAAAAAACCAGAGCCATCTATACAACTACCCCGAGCTAAGCCCTCAAATCCCTGAGCAACTCACACACCAACTTCCTTCCCGTCTCCTGCTTCGAGAAAAACACTAAATGCCTCGAGAGTTAACCCAAGCCAGATCCTTCTTCCCCAACGATCAAACAAACCAAACAATATCAACACACATGCACGTGTACGGCAACTCCCCACCTCTCCGATAAACTGGGTGATCATCAACACGATGCCGACCATCTCGCCGAACCATACGCCCACCCAGATCGATTGGAACATCAGCCAATAGAAAACGAGCACCTCAACACAATCAGGCACTCAGACCAGATCGACAACACCCCTTGCCGACGACGATTCCGTCCACTGGAGCCCACGACACTTCTTCCAGAGCAGCATCACGTCACCACGCCACGATCTCACCCCTCACCATCGAGTCCGATGTACTATCATCGCCGAGATCACTACGACACCCAACTTGACAAAATGGCACTCAAAACCCTACATCGCTGCACCCTGGCCACCATGACCATCTATAATTTTGGCGATCATTTTTCCAATGATCGTCAACACACTTGCCACCTCCAGACTAAACCTCGATGCACCACTTTCCGCCGATCGACGGCAATCGACATAAGTACCAAAACCGTTCAACACAGATTAACTCTTCAATTACTAAACTAAAAATCAAGATTTTAATGTCTAAATTCATCATTTCATAACATGATTCTGTTATGATAATCAAAACTTCCAATTAACATGATCAATTTATTTTGACATAAATTTGACTAGCTCTATAATTATAATTTTTGGAAAATTTTCTGAACTTAAATACTTGTTACTATTTTTAAAATTGATATTGCATTCATACAATCATTTTTTCTTCAGAAATCTTAACCAAATTTTGGTTATATAAAGAGGAATTGAATTTATCAAGAAAATTAGACCCTGTCATTTGAACAGAGATCATATTTACACATACATTCATATGCACAGACAAACCATATTAATATATATACATCCAACTTCAATCACACATGCAAACCATATTATTAAAAAGAATTCATCATAGTCATCAAGCATACGACCCTAAATAAGTTCTTAAGCAAAATGTTTACTCACCTAGAATTTATAAAACAGAAAGCAGTTTGTATTTTGAAAATTTGTTTAACTGTAAACTATGATGTTGAGATGATCAAGGCTTTGAAAACTGAGATGATGATGTTTTGATTTCTTGATGATCTTTGAAACTGGAAAACTTGTTAACTGGAAATTTTGCTAGATTGAAAACTGGAAATCTTGCTATCTTGAAAACTGGAAATCTTGCTTGCTTAGTTGATCTAAGGTAATAGATTGTTTGGTATATTTTTTTTCTGGTTTGCAAATTTGGTTACAGACTTTTTGAGTTTTGATCTAATTGAGAAATGTTTTACAGGTTGTCTTCTTGAGTTTTCTGTGCTTTTGAAAATGGGAATAGGAAAAGTAATGAAGAGAGGAGATATATGTTTATATAGACTAAATTATGTTTTATTAAAAATATAAAATAAAATAAAATAATAAGTGACACTTGTTAAACTAGTTAACATTTGTCACTACACTTATTAATCAATTTACATGTGTTATTAAGACGATTTATAAGCTAACATTTGTCATTATGCATTTTATTATTATTTTTAAATGTTAATATAAAGCTTTTATATTTATTCTACTATTTAATAAATACTTTCTTGATTTATATAAATAAAGTTCTTTAAAAGGAAACGAATAATATTACTAAAAATCTTATACGTATAATTTTAAGTCCAAAGCATTTAAGATAATTATGTGGAATTTCGAATTCAAATCCAAATTCAAATTCAAATTCAAATTCGATTAAAAATCCAATTTAACATCAACTCAAATAAATATATATATTTTAAACAAACACAAATTCAATTTGAAAATAATAATTCTATTTAAAATTTATTTATCTATATTTAAAACAACACATTTATTATAATTGTTTGAAAATTACAATTTTGCCAATTTTTAAATAATTAATAAAGGAGATTATCTAACTAATTCAATTTTATTTGTTAATTTCAAACTGAAGCTTTTCTATTTACAATATATACATATCAATATATATATATATATATATATAAATACATTATAAATAGAAAATCATTTTATTAGCTTTTAATAGGTAAAATTTACTAATTAAATATTTATAAAAGAAGATTATTAAACCAATTTAAATACTTATTAACAAAGATTATTAAATAAATATTGCCCAAAATTCCGGGACATCACATTCCTTCCCCCTTAAAAGAATTTTGTCCCCGAAATTTAAAAGCAAAGATAATTTAGTAATCCAACAAAGATTTTAATTTTTAAATAGCATGCATATATTATCTATCATATACTAGCAACCATAGCAACCAATTCATTCAAACAACAAATCTTATTATCCTGACACAAATCAAGATAGACCTTTCTAATACTATCTAGAATTTCCAGGTACAAACACTGGAATACTCGCTCTACTGAATCTAAACAAACTACACCACTCAGGATCTTAGCTCCTTCTTATCAAGATCTACCATCTGAACAGGATACCTGACCCCAATCAAGTCATGCTCAACTTCCAAATCCTTCTGAACTGCTGATTCCACAGCCAGTGAAGGATCATACACGTACTCCCTTAGAGATACGTGAAAGGAGTACGTGAAATACCTTGTGAATTCTAGCCATCCAAATTGGCAATTCAATCCTGTAGGCCAAAGACCTTACCAAATCGAGAACACGGGAAGAAATCCAATATACCTCGAAACTAGCCTTCCAGGCTTACCAAATCTTATAGCTCCTTTGATCGGAGAAAGCCTTTACAAAACCATATCTCAAACTACGAATTCCAAATTCCTCCATCTCTTATTCACAAAACTCTTCTGACGATCCTAGTCTGCCTACATCTTTTCTTGATTAACTCAACCTACGCTGATGCCTCTCAAAACAAATCTGGACCAAGAACAAGACTATCTCCGGATCCTACTCAACAAAATGATCCTCTTAAGATCAACCGAAATCCAGGTCACAAACTCTACTCTACAAGCATCAGAAGACTTCGAACTTACAATCCCAATCCGAAAAAACCAAAACAGGTGCACTCGACAAACTTCGCCTTCTGATCCTGAAAAACTTCCTGTAGAAGTCTACAGTTTCTTCCACTCTTGCACAGCTGCTACCTCGCTTCCGCTGCGTAACTCTGATTAGAGTAGATGAAAATGCCGTCGATGAACACGAGCATAGACTTGTCCAACACATCTCGGAAGACACGGTTCAACAGATCCATAAAGAGAAAACACAGAAGTTCCATGGAATCCTGAGTTGCTTCACCCAATCCTCTTTCTAGAGCCATCCTTCTACTAGCTGAACCTCCGGTATAGCTCCTGGAACCAAGTCGATATGGAAACTAAATTTCTAATGCGGACAAACCTTTGACTTCCTCGAAGATATCTGGAAAATCTCTGGCAACTTCGATAACTTCTACTTCTTCTTGAGACGCCTCGATCCCATACAAAATATTACTCAGAAGAACACTCAACTAATGCAAGTCACTTTTGCGACCCTATCCAAATCAATTCCAAAGACAATGTTCTCTCTTTGAAATTCAGAACAGTCTATGCTTACCTAACCAATCCATCGAGGAAATGGGTCCACTCTGATGCTTTCGAACTCCACCTTTCGTACGCTGCTTAGCCAGAAGACCTTTCTGCTAGCACACTAAACATCTCCGAGCTGCACTGATGCCATGAATGCCGAAACTTCTTATCCATAAGCTCCTTGAAATTCAAAGCCATCAACCTACTTCACAAAGAGCCTCCAAGATGGACAGACATCTTCTCAAGAAACTCGACCTCAAACCAAGCACAAACATCTCATTCTCCTTAAGGGGCTGACAATGAGACCATGTCCGAAGCAAGGTAACTCATTGACCTTAGTCTCATACTCCAATACAGACAGCTTCCTTGCTAGAGAACCATATAACTTCTACGCAGACGAGTCTTCCCTACGGTAGGTATCAACTGCTTCTCAAATACTTCCTTATCTTTCTCCAAGAGAAATCACCTTCGAGAACATCCATAGTTACTGCATCTCACCATGCAGCTGCTCCTTCCTAAAGTTGCCAAGATACCATCCCTTGCTTCTGCTCATCTGATAGATCCAAACTCTTGAAAATTCGCTTACCCGAGGGAAACCAAGCTCATACTTCAATGATGGACTCTGAACCTTTAAAAGGTTTCCTTTAGAGATTGGTGAAATCCTAACACAATGATGCAAAGCTCTCTTGAGGCAGTATTGGGTCTACAGCCTCGGCAGATACTCTTCCAACCTCAATACTTGGACTTCTTCCATGGGTAGTCGTGCTACACACAACACTACTCTCAACCAGGGAACTTATACTGGCAAACCTGAACAGGTAACCCAACAAAATAGGTAGATAATACATACATACATACATACATACATACATACAAGTATGCTCTCTCAAGAAAGATATCAATTCAAAGCCTAGGTATTCACTCAACCTAGCTCTGATACCATTGTAATGACCCGCCTTTCATCTCACAGAAAGATGCATCATTATTAAGAAAGAAAGGGATAGAGAAGAGAAAAGATAGAAAAGAAAAAACTAAACAATATCAGAATCTCACAGCGGAACGAATAAAATATATTAATCACATAGTTATTACATAATATACAACATCTATCAGAGTTACATAGCTTAATACATCACAATTAGACAGTTATAAACATCTGTCCATTGTACAATACTAGTTTGATCACATAGATACAACACAACGGAAACTCTATATATCTACACGCTCAAGCCTCCTGCTCCAAAGTTTCTCCAAAATTCGTCAAAGCTAACCTGAATCCCTTGGCTACTCGTAAAAAATTGAGTACCCAAGAGTTTAAGAAAACAGAAAATAAACTCCGGGTCAGACATGGTCTGGTGTGAGTAAATGGTTTAAAGTTGCTTAACTTTGGAAATCCTTTGAAAAGAAATGTATCTCGTAAGACTTCCCACACATAAACATGGAAAAGTTTTTACCTTACGATAACCAAAACAATTGATAGGAAATTCGGTGATATTAGTGTCTACGGTTTTCAAGTAGATAGAAAATAGTCGAAATTGTTACATTTATGAAATTCCAGCTACTAGCCACAAAGTGGGTTATACAATCAAAACCGTAAAGGCACGTAGGGAAAATGGATTTCCATCAATGGCAGGGCTATTGAGGTACCACCCATCATAGTACATGGCCTAGATCACCGTACCAAGGATCCACCCTAAATCCCTTGCAACACAAGGCCAGAACCATCCCTTACTAGATAGTCCCGAACAAGACAACCCCAACAGTTGTCGCGAACCAACTGCCCACTAAGCCGAATAAAAAGGGACCTCTAGACAGGGGAAAATCTCGTCCTACTTGGGTGCGGACCACTTAGCCTCGCTGCACCTCCCCTGTTTTAGCCATTCCAGGTTGATCAGGCTTGAGGCTACGATTACCTTTTCAGAACACATATCTTAGAATGCTCATCGTCCTCCAATGACGAAGTTCTGAAAGCATTCAATCCATACAAGTTCGTTCTGGATTCGAACGAAACCAAAGGCACTATCTCTCTACACTCATTTTGGAATCACCCTCAGAGTTAACTGACAGTAGCCCTTGCACTCTGAATCTTCATCTTGATCAAAAGCACTATCTTCGTTAACTCGTTTTGGAATCACCCTCAGAGTTAACGACCATAGCCTTCCCTCTGAATCTTCATCTTCACTTGAGTTTCATGACCTATTGTTTAATTTTGATCGATGTGGTTTTTGGATATCCAAATTTGGAAATCCGATCCTAGTCTCACCGAAATCCAAAACGCCGTCTTTTAAGGCCAAGTTGTTTTAAGTTAAAACAATTTAATTTATTATCTATATTCACACAGATAGATAATTCACATTTTCACGGATAGATAATCAATATTATCACCATTCAACCAAAGCATCTCGTATCACAGAGCAAACACATCACATATCAGAGATATCACATAATGCAAGGCATTCAATAGCATTTAATCATCCACAAACAAGATTAATTAGTCACAGCATCTCTAATTAATTTAATTAACCACTAATGAATTAAATTAATTACTTAATTACTTTAAAATCCTGCTTACTTAACATTAATTAATTACAACCCAATTAATTAGTCATCCTTAATTATCCATCTCAATTAATCATCCTTTAATTATATTAAGTAATTAGCCTTTAATTAATTATACAAATTAATTTTCCTTTAACTATTCACAGTAATTACTCTCATAAATTAATTATACCATAATTAATTACATTAATTAGTGGTCCTTAATTAATTACATTAATTAATTAAATTACTTACATTTATTAATTACTTTCATTAATTAATTATTCTTTTAATTAATTACCTTCAGTAATTAATCTTTAATTAATCACTTTCATTAATCCATAATTAATCTCATACAGTAATTAATTATCCTTTAATTACTTACATTAGTTAATTAACTTCTTAACTAATTATATTAATTAATCCTTCAATTAATTACATTAAGTAATCAATCCTTAATTACTTCCACTAAGTAATTACCCTTCTTATTAATTACACAAAGTAATTAATTAAACCTTAATTACTTCCATTAAGTAATTATCGTTCAATTACTTTCCATTAAGTAATTTCTCTTTTAATTAATTTTATCCAGTAACTACCCATTAATTACTTTACACTAAGTAATTACACTTATTAATTACATTAGGTAATTATACTTAATCAATCATCAAGTGATTATCTTTAATTAACTAATCTAGTGAATTAACTTAAATTAATCACATTAATTTGATTAATTACATTGAGTAATTAATCCCTTTAATTACTTCCATTAATTAATTACCTTTAATTACTCAGATTAATTAATCCTTAATTAATCAAGTAATTAACTATCCTTAATTAATTAAACCAATTATCTTAAATTAATTACATTAATTAATTATCTCTTAATCACTAGTTAATGACCCTTAATTTAATTTCATTCATTAACTACCCTTTAATTACCTCCTTGAGTAATTATGCTTTGATTTTTAACATAAAACAATTTACCATTATTAATTTCATTAAGTAATTAACTTTAAACTAATTTCACTAATTAATTATTCTTAATTAATCACAATCTTGATTAATGAAAGATATATTCCTTATCTAAATAAATTTCTTATTTACATTTAGTTCTTATTAAATTAAAACGTGAAATCAACCTATACCAAAACATTGTAAATACACTTATCTTAATCATTTCCTTAATCACATAATTAAACTACATTTGAAAAACATTTTGAAACAAATTTCATAATTACTTTTAAACAAACAATTTTAAACATTTTAAATCTTCTTAAAAAACTTGTTTAAATTTGTTAACACTTTACTTTTGAAAAACTTCCATTTTTCGAAAACTAATTAATATATTTTGAAACTAGATTTACTTTTACTTTGAAACATATTCATTTAAATTACACTTTAGAACTTAGTACAATTCTTTGAAAACTAAGTCAATTTAAAACTTTAACTTTAAAACTATTTATGTTTTCACTTCCTTTAAACTCTGGTAACCTAAACACTGCAACCGGAGTTCAAGCAAATCAAAAACCCGAGCCAGCTATACAACTACCCTGAGCTAAACCCACAAATCCCCGAGCAACTCGCACACCAACTTCCTTCCCGTCTCCTGCTTCGAGAAAAACACCAAATGCCTCGAGAGTGAACCCGAGCCAGATCCTTCTTCCCCAACGATCAAACAAACCAGACAATATCATACACGCGTGCACGTGTACGACAACTCCCCACCTCTTTGATCAACTTGCCGATCATCAACACGATGCCGACCATCTCGTTGAACCATACATCCAACCAGATCGATGGAAACATCAGCCAATCGAAAACGAGCACCTCAACACAATCAGGCACTCAGATCAGATCGACAACACCCCTTGCCGACGACAATTCCGTCCACTAGAGCCCACCGCACTTCTTCTAGAGCAGCATCACGTCACCACGCCACGATTTCACCCCTCACGATCAAGTCCGATGCACTATCATCGCGGAGATCACTACGACATCCAACTCGACAAAATGGCACTCAAAACCCTACATCGCTGCATCCTGGCCACCACGGCCATCTACAATTCTGGCAATCATTTTTTCAGTGATCGTCAACACACTGGCCACCTCCAGACCAAAACCTCGACGCACCACTTGCCGCCAATCGACGGCAAACGACATAAGTACCAAAACCGTTCAACACAGATTAACTCTTCAATTACTAACCTAAAAATCAAGATTTTAATGTCTAAATTCATCATTTCACAACATGATTCTGTTATGATAATCAAAACTTCCAATTAACATGATCAATTTTTTGACATAAATTTGATTAGCTCTGTAATATTTATAATTTTTGGAAAAAATTTTGAACTTAAATACTGGTACTATTTTTATAATTGATATTGCATTCATACAATCATTTTTTCTTCAGAACTTTTAACCAAATTTTGATTATATACAGAGGAATTGAATTTATTAAGAAAATTAGAGCCTGTAATTTGAACAGAGATCAGATTTACACATATACATTCATATGCACAGGTAGATCATATTAATATATATACATCCAACTTCAATCATACATGCAAACCATATTATTAAAAAGAATTCATCACAGTCATCAAGCATACGACTCTAAATAAGTTCTTAAGCAAAATGTTTACTCACCTGGAATTTATAATACACAGAGCAGTTTGTATTTTGAAAACTTGTTTAACTGTAAACTTTGATGTTGAGATGATCAAGGCTTTGAAAACTGAGATGATGATGCTTTGATTTCTTGGTGATCTTTGAAACTGGAAAACTTATCAACTGGAAATTTTGCTAGCTTGAAAACTGGAAATCTTGCTTGCTTGATTTGAGGTAATAGATTGTTTGATATTTTTTTTGCTATTTTGCAAATTTGGTTACAGACTTTTTGAGTTTTGATCCGGTTGAGAAATGTTTTACAAGTTGTCTTCTTGAGTTTTCTTTGCTTTTGAAAATGAGAATAGGAAAAGTAATGAAGAGAGGAGATATATGTTTATATAGACTAAATTATGATTTATTAAAAATATAAAAGAAAATAAAATAATAAGTGACACTTGTTAAACTAGTTAACATTTGTCATTACACTTATTAATCAAATTACATGTTTTATTAAGATGATTTATAAGCTAACATTTGTCATTATGCATTTTATTATTATTTTTAAATGTTAATATAAAGCTTTTATATTTATTCTGCTATTTAATAAATACTTTCTTAATTTATATAAATGAAGTTCTTTATAAGGACAAAAATTATATATTACTAAAAATCTTATACGTGTAATTTTAAATCCAAAACATTTTAAGATAATTATCTTTCAAATTTCAAATCCAAATTCAAATTTAAATTCGAATTCAAAATCAATTAAAAATCCAATTTATAATCAACTCAAATATATATATTTTAAACAAACACAAATTCAATTTGAAAATTATAATTCTATTTAAAATTTATTTATCTATATTTAAAACAACACATTTATTATAATTGTTTGAAAATAACAATTTTGCCAATTTTTAAATAATTAATAAAGGAGATTATCTAATTAATTCAATTTTATTTGTTAATTTCAAACTGAAGCTTTTCTATTTACAATACATACATCAATATATATATACACATTATAAATAGAAAACTGTTTTATTAGCTTTTAAAAGGTAAAATTTACCAATTAAATATTTATAAAAGAGGATTATTAAACAACTTTAAATACTTATTAACAAAGATTATTAAACAGATATTGCCCAAAATTTCGGGACATCACACTAGTATACGCGTTAATGATATGAAAAAGAACTGAATTATTCCACAAAAAAGCGTACATACTTTAGTAGAATTATTCAAATATAATAATAACAACTATGTTTATTTTGAAGGACTAGGCGTTTTGTAGCCCTTTAGTTGTTTGCGACAAGCATTTGATGCTTCATTCCGATCCCATGAATGTGATGAAACCGGTGGTCGTGGTGGGGATGATGTCGAAGGTCGTCTAATAGGCGAAATGGCATGTTCGTCTATTGGATGTGAAGAGGCTCCGCAAAAATTTATAGCAATATGCTCGATAATTCCTAATCGTCTGGAGTTAATCTTTTGCTCATAGTACATTTCACGTTGAAGCATCAGTGATTCTTGTTGATAGTGATGCAAATCGTCTATTTTTTGCTTAGTGTTTGGAGATATGTCAATCATCTTTTTCCCTTTCTTTTTATCAGGAGTATATCCAGTATGATAAGTAGAAGATGGTGAAGTACGATGAACATGAGTTTTTGGTGAATCGATAGAAATTATAATTTCAATAGAGTCAATTGATGAAGAAGTTGACATCTTGAGAATTTAATTTGTTTGTATTTTAGTTTGATTGAATGAATAACATAGAATATGAATATCTATTTATAGCCTAAGGTTGAGTAAAAGAAGGTCGAATTAAATGGCTTGTCTTGAATTTAGCCAAATAATAGGGTTGTTCGTTGGTTTTTCTGTTATTTGATTTATCTTATGTAATTGTGACGACCCGACTTTTTTTCCATAAAAAAGTCGTATCATCATGAAGAAAGAAAGGGATAGAAAAGAGAAAAGAAAGAGAAGAAAGAAGAAACAACATCAGAATCTCAACAGCGGAACGAATAAATTATATTAATAACATAAATATTACATAGTATACAACATTAATCAGAGTTACACAGAATTACATCACATACTAGACAGTTATAAACATATGTCTAGTTATTACAACTAAATACAACTCAACAAAGAGATAACAACACAGAGAACACACAGCAGAAACTATATATCTACAATGCAGAAGCCTCCTGCTCCATTTGCTCCTCCACAATTCGTCAAAAGCAAACCTGAATCCCTTGGCTACTCATAAAAATTTGAGTACCCAAGAGTTTAAGAAAACAGAAGATAAACTCTGGGTCAGACATGGGTCTGGTGTGAGTAACAGGTTAAAGTTGCTTAACTTTGAAAAACCTTTGAAAAGAAAGGTATCACGTAAGACTTCCCACACATAAACATGGAAAAGTTTTTACCTTACGCAAACCAAAACATTTGATAGGAAATCCGGTGATATTATAATAGGTCTAGGGTTTTCAAGTAAATATGAAATAGCCGAAATTGTTGCATCTATTAAATTTCAACTACTAGCCACAAAAGTGGGTAATACAATCAAAACCGTTGGCCCTTATTGGATTTTGGATTCCATCAATTGCAGGGCTACTGGGGTACCGCCCGTCACAGTACGTGGCCTAGATCAACGTACCGAGGAGTACGCCCGCTCCCCTGCAACACAAGACCGGAACCATCCCTTACTGGAAAGTCCTGAACAAGCCAGCCCCGTAGTTGGCTTACGTTCCAACCGCCCACTAAGCCGAATAAAAGGGACCTCTAGACAGGGGAAAATCTCATCCTACTTGGGTATGACCCACTTAGCCTTGCTGCACCTCCCCTGTTTTAGACATTCCCGGTTGATGAGGCTTGAGGCTACGATTACCTTTAGAGAGCACATCTCTTAGAATGCTCATTGTTCACCTGACGATGTTCTAAAAGCATTCAATCCATACAAGTTCGTTTCGGGTTCGAACGAAACCGAAGGCATTATCTCGTTACACTCATTTTGGAATCACCCTCAGAGTTAACGACGATAACCCTTGCACTCTAAATCACCATCTCGAACCTATAAGTACTACTCCGTCAAACTCATCACGGAATCACCCCCAGAGTTATACTGATGAATAGTTCTTACACCTCGAGTCTTCACTCTTCATAAGAGATTCACGACCTATCGTTAATTTGGATCGATGTGGTTTTCGATATCCAAATATGGAAACCCGGTCCCAGTCTCATCGAAATCCAAAGCGTGTCTTTTAAGGCCAAGTTGTTTTAAAGGTTTAAAACAATTCAATTATCTATATACACAGATAGATAAATCACAGATTCACAATAGATAATCAATATTATCATCACAGCAAATAAACCATATTATCATTATCCCAAAGGTAATCCAAATCATCATCACAATGCAACCAATGCATCCATATCACTCAACATTACTTATCTCATATCTGAGATTCAAACCATCCAAGGCAAACAACATCATCCATCCATATAAGCAATGATTAATAATCACACCAAATATAATTAATTTAAAATGAATTAAATTAATTACATCATTTCTAATTAATTTAAAGTGAATTAAATTAATTACTTCATCAATATAAATCTTGCTTACACCACTATTAATTAATTATCAATCAATTAATTAATCATCAATCAATTATTCATTTTAATTAATCATCCCTGATTAATTAATCTTTAATTACATTCAAGTAATTATCCATAAATTAATTTTCTCAGAGTAATTATACTTAACCAAATACAGTAATTAATCTTTAATTACTTCCTTAATTAATTAACTATAAATTAATTACATTAATCCTTAATTAATTTCATTAATTAATTCCTTCATTTATTAATTATTTCTAAATAAATCTATTCTTAATTACTTCATTAATTATAATAATTAATGATCTCTAATTACATTTTCTATTTAAATTAATTACATTAAGTAATTAATCTTTAATTAAACCATAATTGTTAATCCCCTTGATTAACTCCATTCAGTAATTAACTTCCCTTAATTACTTTACCAAATAAATTAATTACTCCTTAATTTATTATCTCAAATTAATCCCTTGATTAATTCACAAAGTAATTATACTCAAAACAATCACCTTCAATTAATTACATCCAGTAATTACCCATTAATTACTTCCCTAAGTAATTTCTCTTCATTAAATTACATTAAGTAATTATACTCCACAATCATTAAATGATTATTCTAAATTAGTTAAACTGAATTAATTAACTTAATCTAATCAAATTAAACTCAATTAATTACAATAAGTAATTAATTCCTTAATTACTTCCATAAGTAATTATACTTAACAATTTACACAAATGAATATCTTTAAATTAATTAATCAAATTAATTATTAAAAATTAATCACAATAATTAATTATTAAATAATCCTTAGTTAATAACCTTTATTGACTATTAACAATTCATTAATTATTTTTCGAAAATAATTAACTTATTTTAATCATTATTAATTACAAATTAATTAATCATTAATTAACCCATTAATTAATCCCTAATTAATTAAATAATTAAGTGTTAACTAAAACTTAATTAATCCATTATTACTTGATTAATTAATTATTAATCATTAATTAAAAATCACATTCTTATTTAATTAATGATTTACAAGTTAATTATTCTAAGAATAATTAATCTTAAACCTTTAAGATTAAACCCTTAATTACTTTAAGTAATTATCCATTTTATTAATTTAAGTAAATTAATTATTCATTTAATTACCCTAATAATTAAATGCATAACAAATCATTAAATTTTAATTTAACTTTAACAAGCTTTAAAATCAATTTAAAACTTTTAAATGATAAAGAATACTTTTCTTATAAAATAAATTTTACAAGAGTTAAAATTTTTAAATTCAAACATTTAAATTTTTCTTTATCATTCAAATTGTTAAACACTTAGATTTATAAAACTTGAATTCAATTTTAATTCAAAGATTCAAATTCAGTTTTGAATCAGTTTAAACTTTGTTTAAACATTTCTTTACATTCAATTTCCAATTTAAATTCAAATTTTCTTTAAAAAAAATTAAACACTAAACCCTTTAAAGTATTTTAAAGAAAATTTGAATTTAAATACTTAATCATTTCCAGCTTAAGATTCAAATCAACTTGAATCCATAATTTAAAATTTAGATTTAAAACTTAATTTAAATCTTTGATTTGTACTTTTGAAATTCAGTTTAAAATTTGAAACATGAAAAATTTTCTAACCTGAATAACTAACCCGAGCTACAACAACAGTTACTCCGAGACATTTAACCCTAAGCTTCGAGCAACCCATGAAAAATCCCGATACAAACACGAGAATCCATCTTCCCTAAAACACAACTAACACACCAAGTTCACCGTGCACCTACACCAACGCCGCCATCACCTCCAACCATTCACGACCCCTTGCGCAAGTCGGCGACCATCATTCAACCCAATTCCGACCCTCCAATCGATAGCAGAAACCAAAAATCAAAATTGAGCATCTTGCTCGAAACTGGAATAAAAATTTGAATCTGAAAACACCTCAAAACCCAAACTCCGATCACCAGAGAAATTACGCCTCCGGTCACGATCTCCTCCATGCTCCATCCATCATCCACTCAAATCTGGAACAACTCGATCAATCATAGGAGTTGCGGTGATCAAATTTCCAAATGAACAACAAAACTAGGGTTAAAATATATAATCCCAAATCACCACTTCCTTAATGCTTTAATCCATTTAACAATAATTTTCCTTGAATCTTCGTTCACCAATCCATCACCAGAAAAGATACTGGCCACCCCGAACATCAAGATTGACAGAACCACCTCAAAATATGATTTCTGGTTAAACCAGAATTACTTAATCAAATACAAACTAAAAATTCTAATTTTAGTTTTAAAATTCATGTCTTTGATCATGTAAACTATTGATAATCTTAAATCAAAAGAATCTAAATGATTAAATTCTTATTTTCAAAAGATTGCTCTGTTGTTCTTAGTGTTTTCCAGAGACATAACTGTTTTTATTTTATTTTTCATACTAAAGTAAAATTAAAAACTTTAACTTATATTACATGCCATATTTTGATTTAATTCTTAATCTTAACACATATTAAATTAAATAAATGGATATTCTTAAGCAATTCATAAATCTTAAACTTAGCACAGAACAATGAATTTACAGTAACATGCACCACTACATACATTTAGTAATGAACATATAAAGAACATACACACACACTTATTTCCAAAGTAAATAAACAACTAAATTTATACTTAAGTTTATAAATGTTACTCACAGATTTTTATAAGAGCAGAGCATCCATGTTTGACAAGCTTGAATCTGAAAACCTCATGTTGCTTCTTGATTTGCCCTTTTTTTTTAATTCATCATCTCTGATTTCTATTGCATGTTCCCAAATAAAAGAAAATTCAAGCTTGATTTACATCTACATGCATGCTTCCAGAAAATAATGCAGGCATGGATTGATTTAAAACAGAATAGCAATGCTCTTCAGTTGCATGCAAGACTTTAGAGTGCAGAATTGATTCAGGTTTATGAATTGCAGAATTGAATTGAGCTTTGAAGTAGCATGCAGGTTTTGGATGTTTCAAGTTGAGTTTCAGGTTAATGTATTTGAGGAGCTACAGGTTATACTTGCATTTTAGTTTGGAAGAAGGTTTCAGATGATTTTGGGTGGAGGAGATATTAGTGCAGGGATTATAGATTTTCTGTTTTGAATGAAATTTTGATTTCCAAATTTTGAAGGAATTTGTTTGAACAAATTTTGATTTAGATTTGGTTTTGAGGGAAATTTACAAGTTTTTTTTGATCAAAAGTTTCTGGTTTTTTAAGAAGTTTTGCAGATTTTTTTGTTTGAACAAATTTTGTTTTCTGTTTTGAAGAAGAAGTTTAGATTTCAGGTCTTTGTTTTGGAAAAAGAAGAATAGAAAAGAATATGATTTTAGAGGAGACGGGTTTATATAAGAATTTTTTTGATTTAATTTAAAATAAAAGAAAAAGAAAATTAAAATACTACACTTGTTTTCTTAGTTGAACATTTGTCACCTTATTTAATTTAGGCCTTACACATGTCATATTAGGGTGTTAAAAGATTAACACATGTATTAAGAGTATTTTTATTTAATTTAAATTGTTTTATAAAAATTTTAAATCTAAATTTGTTATTTCTTATATATATAAATGAATTTATCTCTTTTTAAATTAAAAAGAAATGAAAACAATCGAATTAAAATATAAGCTTATGTCTTCAGTCAGGATGTAATGTTGGCTTGGTGGAGACTGTTGTTCCTAAGCCGTGCACTACAAGTGAATGTATTAATGCAGCAGTGGGTTTTTGCCCTGTATTGAGTGCTAACAGTAATGAAGAGCCTTTGTCTGAAGCTAATCATGTACTGCAAACTGTTGTGGAATGTGAGCCTCCTACGGCTGTGCATGCATGCCATAAGCCTTGGGATTCAATATTTAAATCATTGCCGCGAAGCGCAGGTGTGTACACCCCAATTGAATTTGAAATTGTGGAAAAGAATGGAGTGAAGTTTCCTCCGCCAAACGTTATCCAAGCGGGTGTTGATTTTTGGTCGGAACACTTGGTCGGTTTCTTTCTTGAACCAAATCACCGTCTACGTGATCCGTCCTCGATTTTGCGGAAAGCATGGAAACTTTGTGGTGATTTGAAAGTCAAACTGGTTGATTCTTTTTATTATCTCAAGTTTTCCTCCCCTCAGGACCGTAGACTTGTACTTAGTGCCGAGCCTTCTTTTTTTGAAGGAAGACCCTTTATCATCACTCCTTGGTCTCCAACGGTGGCGCGTGCTCGCGAGCAGGTACTTTCCCTTCCCGTTTGGGTGTACTTTTCTCGGGTACCTTCTGCGCTTCAGTCTTTGCTTGGGTTGAATTGGTTAGCATGCAATGTTGGAAAATTGAAGTGTTTTGACGCTAATACGGTTTCCCGTGAAAAACTGATGTATGCGAAGGCTTTGATTGAGATAACCCCCTTCCAGCCTCTCCCCGCTTCCATTCCTGTTCAGCTTGATGTTGGGTATGTTGAGGAGGTTCGTGTTCGCTATGGCTGGGTTCCGGAAATTTGTTCCTCCTGCCACTCCTTCGGTCACCTGGTGGTCTCCTGCCATAGTTCCAAATCTTCGCCGGATGCTCCCAAGATTCCTCTGCCTCGGCCACCGCTTCAAAAATGGATGCCTAAGTTTCCTTCTCCTGCTCCTCAGATTTCTTCCATGCCTCCACCTGTTCCGGGTCCGTCTCTTTCTGGTGTCTGCCCAGCTATTCCTTCTGCTGCTGTGGATTCTAGTGGTGTCCCAGCCTTACCTATTCAGGACCCTGATTCTGCCAGGATTGTTTGGGCTGAGACTGCGAAATGTTGGGTTGACCTCATCTCTGACGTGCGATTTAGGCCTGTGGATGACACGTATTTCAGATTTGTTTCCAATGATCAGGACGATCTTCGTTGCCTTTACTACATATCGTCTGATGAATCTTTAGTGCTTGATTTGGATGGTAAGAATGCGAGTAGGAATTCTGCATTGCTAGCTGATCTGTCTTGGGATCGTTCTTTCATATACTCTTCTGATGTTATGGGCTATGACCCGAGTCTTGCTATTCATTTCAGTCCCTTTGCTGGGCTATGTGGGAATGACCCTATGGTTACTCCTGATGATGGTGATTCTTCCTCTTCGGAGGAATCCTAGTTCCCGGTGTACTTCTTAGCTACTGTGGCATGTCTGTCATATACTTGTGCTGTATTTTTACCGCTTTACTTATAGTAGTGTAGGTGCTATTACCTATCTTCTGTATTTCAACTTTATTACTATGCTCTTGTGTAGCAATAAATGGTCGGGGTCCATCTAACCCCATCGGCCTTGCCAAAAAAAAAAAATATTTAAGTATTTATTCTATTAAATTTCAAAACATTAAATTCACATTTTAAATTAATTTACTAAATCCAATTTAAAAATCAAGTTATATATATACATATATTACTCTTATTAAATTTAAAAACAACAAATCATATTTCTAACAAAATTTATTTATGATTATAAAAACTAAGTATTATATTATTATTTTAAAATAACAAATTAAACAATTTTAAAATGATTTATAAAAGAGATTATAAATTACTCCTATTTCTCAATGTAATAAATATTGTATTTTAAATTCTTATATATAAATTTCAAGCAATATTTAAAAAGAAAATAAAACAAAGTTTTTATGCTAATCAAATTTAAATTCACATTTAAGCTAATTAAAAATATAAATTTAAAAAAAATAAGATTTACTCTAAGTATAAACCATATAATAATTTATTAAATTGCTTTGAAAGGTCAAATGTTAAATTTGAATCAAATTACCAATTTATCAAATATAAACTAAAATTAGAAAATTGATTCATTTATTAAGTTTCAAATCAAAGTTTATCAATTTACAATATATATAATTATATATATTATAAATAGAAAACCATTTATTAGCTTTAAAAAGATAAAATCTACAAATTTAAATATTTATTAACAGAAGATTATTAAATCCATTCAAAATTTATTATCAAAAATTTATCAAATCAATTTAATTTTTAACACAGATTATTAAATTTATATTGCCAAATTTCCGGGATATCACAGTAATGAAATGTGCACAATAAGGAGTAAAGTATGTTGATAAAGATAAGTGTTTGTACATAATTTAATATATTGTTGTCACCATATAATAGAGTCCCCATCTTAGACTATAACAGAAATAATCAATAGCTCAGATGGTTAAGACACTTGGGCTATTTACAGCAGGTCATTGGTTCGAGTCTCAACGTGGTCAGAATTATGAATTTTTGTAAAAAAAAATATTTTTGAGTATTTAGTCAAAAATTCCATATTTTATTATTTATATATTTTTATTTGACATTATACCAAGTTCACAACGTAATGTTATAAAGGTATTTTCTAACAATGGTTTAGTAAAAATATTAGCTAATTGATTTTCTGATGGAACGTAGTCTAAATTTATCACTTCTTTTTCTATACTATCGCGTAGAAAGTGATGTCTAATATCTACGTGTTTAGTTCTTGAGTGGTTTACTGGATTTTTGAATAGATTTATTGCACTAGAATTATCGTAGTAAATTGTTGATTTTGATAGATTTACTCTGAAATCTTTAAGTGCCCATTGCATATAAATTACTTGTGCGCAAGCTAGTGCCACAGAAATATATTTTGCTTCACAAGTTGATAGTGAGACACAGTTTTGTTTCTTGCTAAACCATGATGTTAATAATTTACCAATGAAGTGAAACGTACCGCTTGTACTTTTTCTATCTTTTCGTGATCCTCCGAAATCAGCATCGCTATATGATACTAACCCGAATGAGCACTCTTTTGGATAGAAAAGTCCGTAATTGGAATATCTGGTCCACTTGATTTTTGATAAAGTAGTGATCCTATCATACTACAATATAGTTTTCAGTCTACACTCTTGCCATTTTCATCTTTATCAAGATGTGATGTTGTGCTCAAAGGCGTTGGTTTGGCAAAAGTGTTTTCCATTCCAAAACGTTTGATAAGATTATTACATTATTTTTCTTGATTAATAAATATTCCATTTGAAACTTGTTTTATTCGAAGACCTAAGAAATACGATAATTCTCCCATATGGGACATTTCAAATTCTCTAGTCATTATTTCAGAAAATTCATTACATAGTTCATTATTAGTTGAGCCAAATATAACGTCGTCGACATATATTTGAACTATCAAAATATCATTTTTAGAGTGTTTTATAAATAAAGTTTGATCTACGTTTCCTATTTCGAATCCTGAGTCAATTAGATAGCTTTTAAGGCGTTCATACTAAGCACATGATGCTTGTTTTAAACCATATAAGGCTTTCTTAAGTTTATAGACATGATATGGGATTTTTCATGAATAAATAAAGGAGGTTGTTCAACGTAAACGTTTTCTTTAATATAGCCATTTGAAAATGCACTTTTAACATCCATTTGATAGAGTTTAAAATTATTAAAACATGCGTACGCCAATAAGATTCGTATTGCTTCTAGTCTTGTGACTGGAGCAAACATTTCTTCGTAGTCTATTCCTTCTTCCTGGTTATATCCTTGTGCTACTAGTCTCGCTTTATTTTTAGTTATATTTCCTAATTCGTCTGCTTTATTTTTATAAACCTATTTAGTTCCTATAACAGTCTGATCGGTCGGTCTGGGTACTAGTTCCCAAACTTCATTTCGTTCAAACTGATTTAGTTCTTCTTGCATAGCAATAATCCAATTTTCATCGGATGATACTTCCTTAGAATTTTTTGGTTCTATAGTAGAGAGAAAAGCTACATTACCCATTAAATTTAGTTGATTTCTAGTTCGAACATTTGAATTTATTTCTCCAATTATATTTTCTATAGGATGATTTCGTAAAATACTTCGAAGAGATCTTATTGTATTAGTAATATTTATATTTTCTAGATTATTGACAAAGTTTTCATCTTCTCTAGAATTATAAATAATATCGTCATCATCTCTTGAATTGTTTATTATTATATTTGTTTTATTATTATTAAGTAAATCAATGTCATTATTTGTTTTTGGAATAAGTTTAGAGTTCTCATCAAAAGATACATGGAGTGTTTCTTCAATAGTATTAGTTCGTTTATGGAAAATTCGATAAGCTTTGCTTCGATTCGAATATCCAAGAAATATACCTTCGCCACATTTTGAATCGAATTTGCCAAGCCAATCTTTGGTATTTACAACAAAACATTTTGAACCAAATATTTTAAAATAAGATATTTTTGGTTTTCTACCGTTAAAAAGTTCGTAAGGTGTATTCTTAGTGAGGGGTCTAATAGGAATACGATTTAAAACATAACATGCAGTTGAAACAGCTTCTGCCCAAAAATGTTTTGGTAATGTGCTTTCATTTAGTAAAGTTCATGCACAATCTTTTAGAGTATGATTCTTTCGTTCTAAAACTCTATTTTGTTCTAGAGTTCTAGGAAACGAAAAATTATGAAATATTCCTTTATTTTTACAAAAATTATCAAACTATTCATTTTCAAATTCACCTCCATGATCACTTCTAATATTTTTAATTCTAGTATCTTTTAAATTTTGAATTTGTTTAACAAATGTTTTGAAATTTTCAAAAGTATCACTTTTATTTTTCATAAAAATAGTCCATGTATATCTGGAAAAATCATCAACTATTACAAATACGTATTTATTGTGAATTAGGGATTGAATTTGAGTAGGTCAAAATAAATCCATATGAAGTAATTCAAGTGGTTGTAATGTCGAAATGACTTTCTTGGATTTAAACGAGGATTTAGTTAATTTACCTAATTTACATAAGTCACATAAATTATTAACTTTAAAATTCATCTTTGATAATCCTTTTACAAGATTATTTTTAGAAATTTTATTTATATTTTTGAAATTGATACGACAGAATCGTTTATGCCATATCCAAGGATCATTTTCTTTGGCTATTAAACACATGTCTGAGTTATGATTAACTTTCATATTCAAAATGTAGATGTTTTTATCTCTATTTCCTTCGAAAATAAGATTTTGATTTTGATCAAAGATACTACATTTATTTTCAAAGAAGGATATTTTAGAACCTTTATCGCATAATTGACTTATACTTAATAGATTATGTTTCAGATTCTTAACTAATAAAATGTTTGTAATAAGAGGTAAATTAGATGTACTGTAATTGCTTACATCGCCTTTGTCAATGATATAGCCCTTGGAATTATCTCCAAAAGTGATAGAACCTCCATCTGAGTATGTAATATTTATCAGCATATCTTTGTCTCTTGTCATGTGTTTTGAGCAACCACTGTCGAGTATCCATTTTCCTCTTTTCTTGAGTGGGACCTGCAAAAAGTATGAGATAACGTTGGTACCCACCTTTTTAATTGGGTTCTAAGAGTTAAATTTTAGGAAACCAAACCCAAATTGGTTTAGTATCCCTTTTATAAATATAATTTTTATTATTATGAACATTTTCTATAAATGAACTAATACACTTTTTCCTTATTAACTTGTTATTAGTTTTAGGTGCCCATATATTTATAGTTTTAGAAACTAATCTTGAAGATGTGGATGTTTTATTAGACTTAATTTTTGAATTATTAGATTGTGAATTCTTGACTTTTTTCTTATAACCTAAACAATTTTTATTTTTAACAGGTTGTGAATTCTCAATAATTCTAGATAAATTTTCTCTTCCTTTATTAAAATTTGAAACGTTTGTAGTGATTCCTTCTAGTTTGGTCTTTAGACTTGAATTTTTTAGTTCTACCATTTTAATATTAGTTTTTAAAACTTCATTTTCAGAAATAAGAACACCATTCTTTTCTTTTTGAGTTTCAGTTTGTTAACTTAATAATATATGTTGAGAATTAACATTTGAAAGAGATTCTTGAGTTTTCTCAAGTTCCTCTTCCAGTATTTTCTTCTCGTCTTTAAGCATATCTCTTTCGAATTTTGCCTTATTCTGATTTTCTACTGCCTCTTTATATTTTCTTTTGAGACTTTTTAAAGTATCTAATAATTCAGAATTTATCTCTATCATATCATCAAAAGTTAAATCACTAACCTCATTATCTTTGGCCATAACGCATACGTTGGCTTGTTCATTATCGCTGTCACTCTCACTTCCAGAAGAAGAGGAGGATCTGAATCATCCCATGTAACTGAAAGGCTTTTCTTCTAAATTTGTTCTTCCTTTTATTTTGATATTATTTCTTTTGATCTGGGCAGTCCATCTGTATATGCCCCTTTTTGTGACAGTTAAAACACTCCATAACTGATGAAGACGGTGGTTTATTGCTGTTTGAGCTTCTCTTGCCATTATTTCTGTTTTCTTTCCTATATTTCAAGAATTTCTTGAAGTTTTTGGCAATAAAGGCTAGGACATCTTTGTCTGAATCCGATTCTTCTTATTTTGCATGAAATGCTATATTCTTTTATCTTAGGCTTGAACTCGTTTAGCCTGCAAATTCACTTTATAGGACATTAGATTTTCTATTAACTCTTCCGAAGTTATTTTGGAAATATCGTTCGCTTCTTCAATAGCGAGAACTTTTCTTTCCCATTCTTCCGTTAAAGAGTTAAGGATTTTGGATACAATATCAAAGTTTGAATATTTTTCTCCTAGTCCTACTAATGAATGATAGATATCCTGAAATCGTGAGTACATATCATTTATAGATTCATTTTCTTTCATTCTAAAGTTTTGAAACTGACTTTTCAGCATGGATATTATGCTTTGTTTGACATTGTTTTCCTTCGTATGTAATTTTGAGTGTACGCCATATTTCATATGCAGTATTGCATATGCTAACATGGTTAAATTCAATTTTATCTAAGGCACAAAACAACATATTCATGGCTTTTGCATTGGCTGTGGCATCTAGTTTCTGTGTATTTGACCAAGTAGAATACTCTTCAGTAGGAATAATATATTCTGTCTAGGTTATATTCCATGAATAAAAACCATTTGCTTGCATATATATTCTCATTCATGTGGCCCAATAGTTATAATTCATGCCATTAAATAGTGATGGACTGCATTGGATTGTCCTTCAATGAAGCTAGTGTTAATGCTAGTGCTAGTGCTAGTGTTAGTGTCCATATTATTAGATTATCAGATAACTGTGTTACGGTTATATGATGACCTTGCTTTGATACCAAATGAAAGTACGCTATGGATCGTGTAATATGGATATATCATAATAAAGAGTATAGTGATGACAGTTATATGGTAAATAATGCGGAGTATTAAAGCAGTAAAGTAAAATGAAACCAGGAATTTTTATACTGGTTCGGAGCATCGTCCTACGTCCAGTCCCAGACTCCTTATGGAATTTCACTAAAACAACAACCCTCACTTAACCCTGAGGAACATGTCTATACAACCCTTGAGCAGCCGAACAGGGACCTGAGCAGCAGAACAGAATTTCGCCTCAACAGCCGAAGAGGACTTCACATGTCTGAGCAGCAGAACATGACTTCAACAAATACAAAAGATTGTTTTGACTTTGTGTATTCTAATAAAATGGATTTTTCACTTGTAGTACAACCTTCCTATAATCTTCTCCTCGAGTATAAATATATATATTTGAATTTTATGAAGAATAGAAAGGTATAATGTTGCTTTAATGCAGAATAATTGAAAGTATAATAGCAAATAAATTCCAGAGAGTTAGATTAGAAAGATAAGAAAAATCAGTGATTTGGAATCAGGTTAGAGTATTTATTTATAGAGGTTAAAGAGTAGTGACTGTTGATTTCAATTGAAGTGTTATGTCCAAATCTTTTCGTAGAGAGATTCGTAACTCTTCACAAATAGTTTTGTCTTTTCAAAAATAGCCATTGTAGAAATTCAGTCAACTGAGCTTCTGGGTCAGTCGATTGAATATTCAAACGAATTTTTAAATATATATATTTGTGTATTTGTGCACCTGTGCATGTTGCACAGAATTTCCAGGGTCAGTCGACTGAACCTCTGGATCAGTCGACTGACCTGGTAAAATCTGTGCAATTTGCACAGTTTACACAAGTATAGTAATATACACAACTTTAAACACTTTTATATAAGATATATGTATAAAATATTTGGGAATAAGATGATTAAATGCATAAGCTAATATATACGTAAACGAGGAGAGATTTTAACAAAATTGACTTAAGACTCAAAACTAAAATAATATAATTGATGCACTAGTTTTAAAGTTTTGTCTCCTTGTAGTATATATTCTCTTTTTGTTATAGTAGTCATCAAATCTATATGTCTAGTGATAGCTTTATGTCATGAATCAAAACCAAGTCACAACATTTACTATAAGCATAAAAGCATCGCCGTATAAACAAACAAAAAAGTACAATAAAAATATTACATTGACACCTTAAACACAAAAGATAGGATGACAGTGCAGAGTAGCTGGAAAGGAATATTAGACGGTGCGTTGAAATTAGGCAGCAGAGGCGTAGTTCGGCCTAGACCATAGCCGAGTAGGAGAAACCAGTATTGTAGGGTTTTGTAAATTGGGAACTATCCTTCTTCAGTGGACTACACCAGGGCTGTGTCAGCATGTAGGGTGGCAAGGGAAGGATTTGCAGAACCACTAATCTAAGGATACGAATATCGGAGGTAAACGATAGAGGAGGGCATGAACCGAGTGGGATCCAGGGAAGATGAATGGAGGAGATAGGAAGAGAGGCAATGAGGGAATCGATCTATGTTGCGCAGAGGGGAGGGGGTGAAGAAGGGCGGTGGAGAGAGCTACAGGGGAGTAGGGAAAAAAGAAGGAAAGAATGGTAGGACGGAGTAAAAAAAAAGAGGATTACATATGGAGACGGTTGAGTTCGCGAAATTGTAGGGGCTTCTATGCTCGTAAAATTGAACTGGGTATTCATATTATAATATATATTTTCTGCAAATAAGTCACCCTAGTGAACCGGGGACAATGTAATAGGGTTGGACTTGCCATCTCTTTTATTTATAAATAAAGCTAGCTTCTAGAACCAATGGAATCGTGTTCTTCTAAGCTAAATCTTGTGTTGCATGATTAGTATCTCAATTAGGCACTAGATATAGGTATCACTAGAATCCTTCAATCCATTATCAGATTAAAGGAGTATAATCATATTGGGTCATATCGAACGACTCACCCAAAATATCTGATCTCTGACCAATACATAAAGATAGGTACGTCAAGGATTGATGCCCAGAGATTGGCATCGAGGACTGGGTCTTAAATATAGTAACCAGTGTATAGTTAAGTATTTTGCAGTAACATCCACACTTATGATGCACTAAGACACATCTAGTGGAGGATAAGCGAGGACTGTTAATGACTACACCGATCAAAGCTAGAGACAGGTACGATCGACAACGGGTGTCTATAGATTGACATCAAAGTTATTATTTCCCAAAGATAGGAAGCAATATGAAGCTGAATGCTTCTTTACATGTAAACTTATTTATGGTCGGATGGAGCTCGACCGCGATTAAACAAGGGTGGTTACAGAGTTGACCAAGTAAACAATAAGTATTGTTTAACCAAAAGAGGAATACTTTGGTAATAGCAAACAGAACTAAGTAATGAAATATTACTAAAGCAATTATAGAAATTTCCTATTACGTACAGAGTTATAGTAAGTAATAATATTGCACAAATGCATATATGTATAATATAAGTAAGTCACATTAAAGGTAATTGTAATATATATGTAGGCAATTGAATATAAGCAAGTAAAGTAAAAGTACAATAATGTAAAAACAAACATAGTTTGTACATAAACAATAACTTTTATTTAGAGTCGCTTCTCGGCTTTAGAGCCAAAAGAGGACCACAAGAATATACGTCAAAACAAACCAGGTTTCAACTTCCTCTTTCTAAAGCGCTTCTCAGCTTTAGAACCAGGTCCATAGTGCGGTCTCTTTAGACCCTTCTTTCATTTGGACTTCCCCTTCTTTGGAGTGCTACCTTCTGAATGAGTGGTCTCTCCCTCGGTTGTAGTAATGATGGGATCTTCATGTTTTTCAATGAGAGAATCATAATACTTGGAGGATCTGCCAACACTGCTACCTTTCAGAGGTTTGATTTTGATTGGTGGAATTATTGGAGTAAGGCTTTCCTTTTTTGAGCCTGCGGCATCTAAGTTCATGGCTCCTTTTTTATCTTAATCCCGTTGAGGTCGATTTTCAGCCTCTCCTCCATGGAAATTGAATCGGGTAGGCCCGTAGCATTGGTAATTGCAATATCTTCCTTTATGAACTAAGAGATGTCCTCCAATCCTTCCAAAGCCCCTTTCTTATGTATATCAAGACCAGGGTCGAAACTGGAGGAAGGAAGTGGTGCAATAAGCTCTATGGTGATAAAGGTTGACTCAGTGAAAATGGTGCTTGGGCCCAAACGTTGAGCTATTGGTGATAAAGGAGGAAACGTTTGATGACATTTAAAAACATTGAAGTAAAGGTTAGTGGTGTTCTCGTACGAGAACTAAAGCATCTCGTATGCTGGAGGGACGACAAAAATACCTTCACTAGTTTGTGTTTCTTTGGCCAGGAATTAGTGATTTCACCCTCTTCTATTATTAGCGGCGCTGGCTGGGTAACAAAAGGTGGAATATAAGGCTCGATGGAGGTTGAAAATATGAAAGCATGAGTCATAATGTAACAACTTATACCTTATTGGGCCTATATTTTGACAAAAATCGAAACCCAAGCCCGCAAAAGCACAGATCATTGGATTTGGTACCTGCAAACAAGCATGAGCATTATCAGAGATTGATAGAAATTTAAACTTACAATGGAAACAATAATAGGATAAGAATACTGACTACGACTACTACCTTGGAATTAATGGTATTCCTTGGATGTCAAATTGTCACATCAACATCGAGCATGAGAGAAAAGAAGACTTCTCCATTAACAAAGCACATACAGCTGCAATGACCTCTTCCTCTAAATCTATCATGTGGGTTTTAATTAGGAGGGGCCAGAACAATGTTCTGGTGAATGGAAAATCTATAAACTGTCAATAACATAAATTCATACTGATTGGTTTCTATTTAATTGCTATGTCTATCAAGAATAACAATTCTGATCTAACATTGTATTGCACATACGATTACTTACCTACCTCTTCTTAAGGTATAAAATATTGATGAAACCTTATCAACCACCCAATACTTCCAAACCCATTTGCCACTTAATACTGCTAAATATGAAGCGGGCTTCTATTATACTTTTAAAGAGAAATAGGCAGACTCTACCATTTAAGACCTCAATCGAGATAGATCCCATCATTTAAGACCAAAATCAAGGAGATCGCGACATTTAAGACTTATTTACAAGGTGGTTTCTTAACAATGTTTTCAATGGTCGGTGCGTCCTAGCTACAAAGAACGCTAACCCCTATTTAAGGCTTCCAACAACTAGTATCACATCTATCACCAATAAAATCGTAGCCATGTAATAGACAGTACCTAAGCCACTTAATACCTTATATTGGAAAATAGGCAGACTCTGGTCATTTAATACCTTAATTAAGGTAGGCCCCATCATTTAATACCTATTTCCAAGGCGTGATCCTCAATGGACATCGTTATTACGACCTTAACAATGTGAAAGACTGTATCCAAGCCACTTATTGCCTTTTATTGGAAAATAGGCAAACTCTGGTCATTTAATACTTTAATTAAGGCAGACCCCATCATTTAATACCTATTTCCAAGGCGAGTTCCTCACTGGTATTATCTAGCTAATGTTGCTTAGAAATCTCATTGAGTTACTTAATACTTCTTTTATAGAAAAGAGGCGGACCCTACAGTCACTTAATACTCCAAACCTGAAGCGAACCCTTCCTGCGATAACCACTATCATTCTTAATTATAAATATGACATCTCATTAGGTTATTTCTTTCGGTTGGATGGCTGGCCCTACATCCACTTAATACTTCAACATTGAGTTAACCCTTTTGGAGACATCCTTATTTATTTGGAATCTTACCAGGTTACTTAATACTTCCATTTAGGAGAGAGGCAAACCCTATAGCCACTTAATACCTCAAATTAGAAGCGAACCCCTATGGAGATATCCCCTGCTGCTCCTAATTTCGAATTTGGACCATTTAATACTTTTCAATTAAGTAAGCATGCCCAATCTCTCACATCGTCATGGGTCCTAGGATTAGTGACATCTCAAATCAGTAGTAAGTGCACCCGACTAATGGTAGCCTCAAAGTAAAGGACAGTCTTCCATCGACTGACTGTACTGACCTTACATCATTAACTTACTAAATAAACCATCCTAAGTCTTTATTTATATTATCTTAGGTAGACATTGGACTTAGCTTACTGATTCTCTTTTTATTTAAGGCGATAAGATTTACCTTAAATACTTATCTACCCAATAAATCCCCGTTTAATGCTCATAAATATCAATTTGTCCATAAAATCCCAACGACATTTCCTAAGACATTTATGTATAATTACTAATTTCAAATTAGTAACGTTTTATATCTATTCCACTTTTATCAGTCTTATTAATCCATCTACCCTATTAAATTATTAAAACTATCGTATTTATTACCCTTTATTGGAGTTATAACCTTTTAAATTCCTTTCTCATTAACTAATTATCCTAAACACGAATATTACATGTAAGCATCATCATTAGCTTTTTATTTAATTATTACAAGCGCAATAAATTATGTACAAATATCTGCATTTATCGAATACGTTCTAGTTATATATCTTCTCTGGGATATTCTTTTCCATGTTCAATTGTTGGAATTATATCTAAAAGGATTATCCGCTATAATTTCTATAAATTAGTCCAAAACAAAAGATTTAACTTTAAAATATACAATATTACATTGTTTGAAATTACAAGGAATAATCATTTGTTTTTATTACTGTAATAGACAATATAAACTACAATGAATTCATACTTTACGCATCTCTCTCTCCCGTTTTATTTGCATTTATCCCTTGTTAGATCAACACTGTATTTTTCCTAAAAGGGAAAGAAATCAACTAATTTACAAATATTAAACGGATCTAAATTCCAAATATTCTAAACTTAGAAAAATTTATATTCTAATAAGATTAGGGTAATAATCCAAATTCATAACAATATTATACAACCTATTTCAGATCTGGGATAAATTTCATTCAAATCAATATTCTAAATTCATACTTTTGGGACTAATTTCTAGATCAGGTTGTAAATAATTCTACATTAATTCATCAATAATATGTAGGCGATATTTATTATATTTAGATTATATTCAATTTATTTATTATAACTCATATACAATTATCCAGTTATGCATGATAATCAAATAAACATCAACGAGATAATTTTCATATTATAACAATCTATAATATTCACCACTCACCTTTTAAAAGCGATCCAAATCTCCAGATCTGAAGTACAACCTTTGTTTTGTCTCCAAGTCTTTTTTAATTCAAGAAATATGTACAAAAGGATATATACATACATTAGAATTACAGATCTGAGAAGAGATATGGGATTGTGAGAGAAAATAGATACAAATATATAAATTACCTCAAATAGCATATGGTTGATTCTCTTCTCTTCTCCTTTCTATTAGATTTCTATTCTTCTCCAATTTGTTGAATATAGATATAAATATCTTATTTTTATAATTTAGAAAGAAAGTGGAGAAGAAGAAATAGCAAAGCTTTGCTACTACCTCCAGAAAAATATGAGAAGAGAAGGGAGGGCTAGGCCTGAATTTATTGGCGCTAGAATCAACCAGAAGCATTAGATTGAAATATATTAAATCTGGACAGTACATGGCCTAGGATTTCTAAAGTCGCCACACATGAAGTGGTAGACCGCCCTTTTCCTAATGGTTGACCGCCCCTGATCGAATGCTCTAATATGCAGGTCGACATGTAGGCTTCATCTAATTAATTAAAACGTTAACTTTTCTTGTTTATTTATTTATTTATTTTCATCCGAATTCATTTTTCATTCGTAACTTCATTGTTTGGACTCCGATCGCAAAACTTCAAATACGAAAGTTTTTCATAATTTCACAAAAAATGCAATGGTGCAAATTCCATTCTTAAATTTCACCATGTGCACAAATTCCATTTTTGGGCCCAAATTAATTAGCTAAGTAATTAAATGACTAATACTAAATTACGGGGTGTTACATTCTTCTCCCTTAAAAAGAATTTTATCCCTGAAATTTCACCAATGGCTAAGTTATGATTTGGTTCCCAGTTATTTGATCCTCTTATTTGAATGCATTTCTTTTGAAAACATTTTTGGAAACATGATGCAAACAACCTACATATATGCTGGCACTTCTATACATATGTAGCTTTTTAAAAAATCTTTTCAACCAAAACCCCATACTCCTGTGAATAGAAGTATGAAGCAATCGAATTTTACTTCCACTTCCTACCATCTAATAATCTAATGCGTCGAAAAATCGCTTCGTTAAGTTTACTCCTATGTCGAAAAAGGAATATAGGCGGATAATTTATCATTTCTACCACTCTATAATCTTCCTATTCCCATAGTACAATGGAAATTCCCTCGCTGCCCCGAATCTACTTCAAATTTTCCATGTACAAAATGTATTAAGAGGCTTATTTTCATGCTCTAAAATGGAATTAAGTCTAAAAAATAGACTCGCACGTGTCGTCAACAGGGTATGGAAATAGAAATTCCAAGGCTAAAATAGCTTTTTCCTTGTTACTGCTTGCATTTATCGCATCGTTGATTTTAATGCATCACTAAGTTCGCAAATTCTAATTCTATTTGCCTTTCCTACGCTTAAAAGGTGATATTCATAATCAAATCTTTCACAAAAATCTTTCTAGATTTTCAAATTTGTACGTCATTTGGAAAATAAAATACCAAAATATTTAGAAGCACATTTGCCCTTGAGATAAAATTTTGAAAAAAAACTTTAAAAATAGCTTAAGAGCCAAAAATAAGTTAAAGCAATTTTTTTTCAAAAGAGAACTTTTCAAATCAAGGGGAAACATTTCAAAATATTTTCCTTCTCAAAAATTTTGATAAATCAAGCCACACTTTCAGCAAGTCGGAAGTCGGTTATGCGCTAAATGTATAAACCAAATTATAAAATCTACAGCTAACCTTTACCCATAAAATCGGGCATTTTATTAAAAAATGTCATCACATCTATTAGTCAAAATTTTAGCTTTAAGGAACATGAGCGATGACCCATGATACTACAACAACTTTATCATGTCCTTTGATAAATTTTTTTAACTATTCTAATCTTCCAGTCTTGTATTGCATTTATAGTTAGTTAAGTGTCTTTATGAGATTTCCGTATTTATACTGCTTCTTTACTATGCATATATAGAAATGGTTCGCATATCCAGAAATAATAACACAATCAATAAATAGAAACTCATAATATCGTGCGTGCCTTTTAAAAGAGACAACTAATAGTTATGACCCAAATAACCTAAAAGAAAAGAACAAATGCTGGAAGGGAAAAGATAACAACACCATAAATCCTAAAATAATTCCCATAGACTATGGGTTCCTTGCTCCGCAGCTGGAGCTCGATCCATTGTTGTAACCTTTGAATGGTCGTAGCGTGGCATTTATGCACCCACTCTCATACCGTTGCCACTGCTGGTATTGCTGACGACTTTGGAATTGTCATCTTCCCAAGGAAGGATCTATGATGGCAGAAGGAACCTTATAATAAACTGCCCCTTCATGGAGGTTCACCCGTATTACCTAAAGAAGAGAGTGGATAGGTGAAAATGCAGAAACTGACTCTATGGAGCGCTAATCCTAAATCAACAAATTAGATCAAAAGGGTACGGGTTCAATTGATGAGATGCCGCCAATACAACATAGGTGGTTTTTGCACCATGGGATAAATCCAGTCGTAACTTTTCATCTTGGAGATGACGTTGTGCTGAATGATTTGCACAATTAGATGGGAAGTTTGATGTAGCATCGACATCTTGGGAAAAGATTTGCTATAAAATCTTTGAGTCGATCACTTCAAAATCATCCAAGTCCACATCCTTTGCGGAGGCCTCTAAAATCTCAGCGAGATTATCATTAAATAGCTTAATTAGGACATCCCTCACCTCCGAACAAATCAAACTATTGCCTTCATCGAAAATGAAGGTGCAGCATGGGTAACATTCCCGCTCAAAAGTCTCGAAGCAGAGGATCAATGAAAATTCTACTGCGACGAATAGCTCTTCCATCCCAAAAGCGGCGAAACCTTCTGCTCATTTTGGTCTAACCAAGTGGCATCTTGATGGTTGAGACCATAATGGTGCGAGGAATAACCGACAGTGTGAAAAGATGTCTTAGGTTAAGAAGTGGTTGAAGGGAGGAAATATGGTTTAAATCTAGAGTAATGGTGGAGCAAGATCTAAGTACAAAACCAACACGAGGGGGCGAGGCTGCTGCTCCTAGGGAAAAACGGCATCGCCAAGGAAAGAAGCTGAAGTAAGAGGCTGATACTTGGATGTGGAGGAGGATAGAGATTGGATATGGCTTGTTAAGGAAGGTGGAACGATAGAAGGTAACTAGGAGAATTCAGGCGCGACTTTATAGTCCTGTTCTAGGTTCAAGTTGTGCCAAAACTCCTTAACTGTAGACCATTCTAGGTTTATCGCTAGACGAATTTTGGACGTTAATTGAACCTCGACCCATTTAGGGTCGAATCAAAAAATTAATAATCGTTTCATGCCATCTTCTTAGAGTTGACACGATCTGAAAAATTCCTGTCCTCATCACGGTGGTGTTAAAGCCTATCGCCTAGTTCTGAACCATGCTCCACAATTCACAGTAGTCCCAACAAAATTGCTGCAACCAACAACTATTCCATAAACCCAAAAATATTTCAATTGCTATTTTCTGCCTGCTTTGCACGGAAACATTTCTTTCAATAGCTGGTGGGTACAACAATACTTTGAATTACATACCCCAACAAAATTGAATGCCATTCCTATTTTATCTATACCTTAAAGAGAGAAGACTTAAAAACCTTAATTTTATAAACCAAAAAATCACTGAGCTAAATATATGCTCCTTTATACTTGTTTCTAAATAATAGAAACCATTTCATACCAAAACTTCCCTTAAAAATCAAACTTATATATATTTATACACACACACACACACACACACATATATATATTTCGGGATTTCAAAAATTAATCTTTTATAAACAAGAAATTGCTTAACATGACCAACTTAGAGGTATGTGTGTTTCTTTGAAAATTAAATTTTCTAAACTTTTCCAAAACAAAATTTCCAAGATAAATCCTTGGAAAAAGAAATCCTCTGAAAATCCTTTTTTTTGAAATCTAAGGCATTTCCAAAATATACTTTATAATAATTTTCTCATGGGTTTTAGACTAAGGAATTGAAATTAATCGTTAAAATAAAAATCCGGTTTGCCGTCAAAGAGCTGACCAATGAATGCATCCTAGAAAAAACTTACATTCGAATAATTACGACATACAGACGCTAATTTCCCACCCATCAGGAGTAAATGTGTGTTTTCGACTGAACTCAAAATCCCAAATCACAATGTAGTTAGAATCTCAACCGTCAAGTTGAACACCTCCAATCTCCAAGATTTAGCTATATGTCATACGCATGCTCTTCATCAACAGCGCTTTATGCATAGCCAGCACTTCGTGGGGTACTTCGGAGTCGGCGTGAAAATCTTTACTACAAGGTATTTCCAACCCATAGGTGCTTTGCCTATTCCTTCAAAGTGGAACTACAACAACTTCTATAGTTGTAACTCCTAGGATGTAGCGTAAAAATATATTATTACTAGATAGGAAAGGATGAATACATTCTCTCAATTTATCCTAATTCCTCTGATCTACTAACCTAGGTTTTGATACCAAAAGTAACAACCCATACCTTAATGGGCTTAAATTCAATAAAAATTGTAACCTTATCATTGGATTTGGTACTTGCAAATAAGCATGAGCATTATCAGAGATTGATAGAAATCTAAACTGACAGAAGAAACAATAATAGGATAAGAATACAAACTATGACTACTTCTTGAAATTAATGGTATTCCTTGGATAGAAAATTGTCACATTAGCATTGAACATGAGAGAAAAAGAAGACTTCTCCATTAATAAAGCACATCCAGCTCCAGTGACATGTTCCTTTAAATCTATCCCGTGGATTGTAATGAGGAGGGAGCTAGAACAACATTCTAGCGACTGAAAAACCTATAAATCGTCCATAACATAAATTTATACTAATTGGTTTCCATTTAATTGTTATGTCCATCAAAGTTAGAAATTATAATCTAACATTGGTTGCACACACGATTACTTACCTACCCCTTCCCAAGGTACAAAATATTGATGAAGCCTTATCAACCACCTAATACTTCTAAACCCATTTGCCACTTAATACTACTAAATATGAAGTGGGCTTCTATAATACTTTTAAAAGAGAAATAGGCAGACTCTGCCATTTAAGACCTCAATCAAGGTAGATCCCATCATTTAAGACCAAAATCAAGGTAGACCCATCATTTAAGACATATTCTTATGGTGGTTTCCTAACAATGATTTCAATGGTCGGCGGGTCCTAACTACAAAGACCTCTAACCCCTATTTAAGGCTTCCAATGTCCAACTATTACCACATCTATCACCGATAAAATCATAGCCATATAATAGAAAATACCCAAGGCACTTAATACCTTCTATTGAAAAATAGGCAGACTCTGGTCATTTAATACTTTAATTAAGGTAGACCCATCATTTAATACCTATTTCCATGGCATGTTCCTTAATGGCGTTATTACAACCTTAGCAATGTGAGAGACTATACCCAAGCCACATATTACCTTTTATTGGAAAATAGACAAACTCTAGTCATTTGATACTTTAATTCAGGCAAACTCCATCATTTAATATCTATTTCCAAGGCGAACTCCTCACTGGTACTATCTAGATGACATTTCTTAGAAATCTCATTGAGCTACTTAATAATTCTTTTATAGGAAAGTGGTGGACCCTATAGTCACTTAATATCCCAAACCTAAAGCAAACCCTTCCCGAGATATCAATATCACTCTTAATTATAAATATAGCATCTCATTAGGTAACTTCTTTCGGTAGGAAGGTGGTCCCTACAGCCACTTAATGCCTCAACATTGAAGTAAACCCTTTTGGAGACATCCTTATTTACTTGGAATCTCACAAGGTTACTTAACACTTCCATTTAGGAGAGAGGCGTTGGCGGACCTTGCACCCACTTAATACCTCAAACAGGAAGTGGACCCCTATGCGGTATCCCTTATGCTCTTAATTTCAAATTTGGACCATTTAATACTTTCTAATTAAGAAAACAGGTCCAATCTCTCATGACGTCACGGGTCCTAGGGTTAGTGATTTCTCACATCAGTACTAAGTGCACCCGACTGCTGGTAGCCTCAAAGTGAAGTATAGTCTTCCGCCGAGTGACTCTACTGACCTCGCATCATTAGCTTACTAAGTCCAATTAAACATCCTAAGTCTTTAATTATATTATCTTAGATAGACATTAGACTTAGCTCCCTTTTATTTAAGGCAATAGATTTACCTTAAATGCTTATCTACCCATAAATCCCCGTGTAATTCCCATAAATGTTAATTTGTCCATAAAATCCTAATGGACATTTCCTAAGACATTTATGTATGATTACTAATTTCAAATTAGTAATGTTTTATATCTATTAAATTTTTTTCAGTCCCATTAATCCATCTACCATATCAAATTATTGCAACTCCCATATTTATTACCATTTATTTTTCATTTATAGGAGTTTCAAACTTTTAAATTCCTTTCTCATTAATTAATTATCCTAAACGCAAATATTACATATATGTGTCATTAATATATTTTTATTTAATTATTAAAAGCATAAATTACGTACAAATATCTACTTTTAACGAATATATTCTACTTATATATCTTCATTAGAATATTGTTTTCCATGTTCAATTGTTGGAATCATATCTAAAAAGATTATCTGCTACAATTTCCATAAATCAGTCTAAAACAAAGGGTTTGATTTTAAAATTTAAAAGATTACATCGTTTGAAATTACAAGGAATAATCTTTTCTTTTTATTACTAAAATAGACAGTGAAAACTAGAATGAATTCGTACTTTACAAGTCTCTTTATCTTTTTATTTGCATTTATCCCCTGCTAGATCAAACGTTGTATTTTTCCAAAAAGGGAAAGAAATCAACTAATTTGTAAAAAATTAAACAGATCTGAATTCCAATAATTTTGAACATCGAAAAGTTTACATTCTGATAAGATTAAGGTAATAATCCAAATTCATAACATTATTATATAACCTATTTCAGATCTGGAATAAATTTCATTCAAATCGAAATTCTAAATTCATACTTTTGAGACTGATTTCCAAATCAGGTTGTAAATAATTCTAAATTAATTCATAAATAAGAATATGTAGGAGATATTTATTATATTCAGATTATATTCAATTCATTGCCTATAAATAGTACATAGTTATCCAGTTAGGCATAATAATCAAATAAGCACCAAGCGATAATACTTATCTTATAACAATCTATAAAATTTCACACTCACCTTTTAAAAGCGATCCAAATCTCCAGATCTAAAGTATGACCTTTAATTCATCTCCAAAACCTTTTTAATCGAAGAAATATGTATAAAAGGATATACACATACATTAGAATTACAGATCTGAAAAGAGATTTTTAATTGGGAAAGAATATAGATACTAATATATATATATATATATATATATATATATATATATATATATATATATATATATATATATTAATTACCTCAAATACGCATATGGTTGATTCTACTCTCTTTTCTATTAGATTTCTATTTTTCTCTAATTTATATGAATATAGATATAAATATCTTATTTGTATAATTTAAAAGGAAAATGGAGAAGAAGAAATGGCGGAGCATCGCTGCCGCCTCTAGAAAAATACGAGAAGAGAAGGGAGGACTAGACCTAAATTTATAGGTGCTAGAGTTAGCCAGAACCATTAGATCGAAATATATTAAATTTGGGTCGTACATGGCCTAGGGTTTCTGGACCCGCCACACATTAAACGGTCGACCGCCCCTTGTCGACCGTTCCAACATGCAGGTCGACCTGTCGGCTCCAGCTAATTAATTAAAAATGTTAACTTTTCTTATTTATTTATCTTTGTTCCAAGTCGACCTGTCGGCTCCATATTAATTAAAAATGTTAACTTTTCTTATTTATTTATTTTTGTTACAATTCATTTTCCGTCCGTAACTTTTTCGTTTGGACTACCTGTCGGCTCTAGCTAATTAATTGAAAATGATAACTTTTCTTATTTATTTATTTTTGTTCCAGGTCGACCTATCGGCTCCAGCTAATTAATTAAAAATGTTAACTTTTCTTATATATTTATTTTTGTTACAATTCATTTTTCGTCCGTAACTTTTTCGTTTGGACTCCGATCGCAAAACTCCAAATATGAAAGTTACTCAGAATTTCACCATGAATATAATGGTGCAAGTTTCATGGTCAGATTCCATCATTTTCATAAATTCCATTTTTGGGGCTAAATTAATTAACTAACTAATTAAATAATCAATGCCAAATCACGGGGTGTTACACATAGTAAGGGTGGCCTCAGAGCTGGCCTCTATAGAAATTGGAGTCCTCGTTGTTGTCTCTTTTGATTGAGGAGTCAACGATTCTACTCTACCTGATGTAGTAGGGATAGTAGGGGCCTCAATAGGCGACTTTCCTACAACCGCATCTTGTTAAGCCAGAGTTGCCTTACCTTTCTCTAGGGATATAATATCCTTTGCACCAAAATTTTGGCTTTTGACTGATCTTCGGTAAGGCCTTCGCCAGACATAGCCGCATGGCGCATGACTACTTCCCAAGCATCCACTAGAATAATAGGATAACATCCCAACCACTCAGGTTCTTATCTTTGATAACATTTGCAAAGAATTGCTGAAGGGTGGATTCATATCTCCTTCTCCTTTGTCGTTCGGTCTTTATGTTCATTAAGTTTGGATACAACCCCAGCAAGGTCAACCCAATCTTCTATTTTCACTGCTATATTGGGCTTTAGACTAGCCCTGAGTTTCTCAACTTTGGCTTAGAGTGTTTGAAGCTCAACATCCTTGGCTTGAAGTGACAACTCCTTAGCCTAATATGCCAAATCCTTGGTTCAAAACAACATTTATTTGGCCTCTACTTGATTTGTAAATTCGCTACACTCTCAATGAGCCATTTTAAGTTGATCATTCACGACTAAAAGGGCCTGAGTGTGTGCCTTGGATATCTTGTTAATTAAGTCTCTAGATTTCTTGGCCAATTTCCGAGACTCGTCTCTTTACATTTTGAGCTCAATCACCTCAACTTTATAGTCCATCATGGTTATATCACGATCTCCCTCTCCGATTAGTTAATTCTATTAACGTCGGATAGGGTAAAAGCTAGTTTCCTCTGCTCATAAAGCTAGTCAACAAGTTCGATAACCCCTCCAACTCTGCGGTTGGCCTTATTGCAAGGGATATCCTTGATATTATGGTCGAACTCACCCCTATCAGGCAAAGCTTAGGGAAGGTGACCTGCATTCTAGTTTTCATAGCTGTGGATGAGCCTAAAGGTGCTAGAGGTGGAGTAGGACGAGTAGAAACCTCTTTTGATTTTCGAGAGGTTGCTATAATGGTGATCGAAGGTCGTGTCAATGGAAGCTGCTGAGGTTGAGGTCGAGAGCGTGGTTGTAAAGAGCTAGAAGTAGGCCATGATGGTCATGTGAATCGTAAGACTTCTTCCTTTGATCATAATATTCCCTCTTCTCAGCTCAACGCTTCTTTACGTCTTTATCATTAAGGTATTACTTCTCCTTCATTCCTAACCATCCTTCTTTGATTTCTCAGTGAGTATTGTAGCGATGAGGATAAGGTTTTGGGTTGGTTCCTCAATGTTCACTGATGCTTGAGCGAAGATAGTAGAAACAGTCTCTTGCCATTGCACCTAAAACTAAGAAAATGAAGGATATATCAGTATCAAAACACTGAAATAAGGGCGAATGCATGATATGAGTGTACTGAGCCTAAAAGTGTTAGGAGTGATTTTATGTTGCCCTAAGTTCCCTATGGACCGTGTTTGGATGGTTGCAATGTGGGGTTTTATCTCCTTTAGTAAAGAGGTCCCTGAATGGGAAACTGAAACCAAAAGGGTATTCTTTCATAATATCATCGATCGGGATGTCCAAATCGCTTAAAGAGCTAAAGACATTTTCTAAAGATCCTGTACAAGGAGTCATCTTGATAGATGGTGTTGAACTCAAACCAGAAGGTAGCGAGAGGATTTGATAAATAATCTCCTTAGGCAAGATGAAGTAAGAATTTCTATGCCTTCAGGGATAGTCTCCCCATATGACTCATCCATATCATAATCCTTGTCGCCATCGTCTTTGTTTTCCTCCTTACCCTCACCATCTCCTTCCTCTCCTACTTCCTCTTCTTCCGCTTCTTCCACTCTTTCCATTCCTTTTCTTTTTTCCCCTCTCTTTGTGTTATTCCTTGACAATGTTCTCCTCCATTGTTCTATCTTGACATTCATCAATGTTTGCTTCACCCACAGGACCTCCATCATCCCCTTGATTGATGTCGCTAGATTCATGAGTAGGAGCAGAGGTTAAAGCAGAAGTCTTGGTCCTTTTTGGTAATCTTAAGAGGAATGGAAAAGCGCTCAGGATGCAGAAGGCCATATTGATGGAATCTCTCGTTTGTGAGGAGATAAGAAGTAGTACGATGTTGAATGTCGAAGCTTCTCAAAGTTCCCAAGTTCTAGGAGTGTACATCGCTAACATCTCGCTTGGGAAGATGTGTGGAAGAGAACAAAGAAGAAATAAATGAATGTGTTGAGAGAACCAAAGTGTTGAAAAAAGTGTTAAGGAAGAAGTCCTATGTCCAGACAACCAGAGTCGGCTGAAGCCGAAGGGACAACAAACGAATAAGTACTTGCTCTTAAAATACGAGTATTTGTTCTGAAGTTCCTATATGACCTTGCAGCGACACCAGGCTTCGATAATTAATGTAGAAGGTGAGTTGGCTCTCTTCTTAAAGTTTAGAAGGTGCATTAACTCTACAATGGTTGGTGGTCCAAGAAGCTACATCAAAAATAGAGCGTATATAAAATTGAGAAGGGTGTATCCATTAGTATGCACTTAAGTTGGACTCAACCCCATTTCTTGCAAAATGAATTTGGGAAATTCATTGAAAGAAAGAATAACTCCACCCAAGAACATGTACTTATTACAAAAGGTGTACCCTTGAGGTGGATCGTTAGCTCGTGGATCGATCGTTGGATGGAGTATATCATTTTTGGAATTCCATGGCGATAGCAGATCATCTAAGGTTCTAGAGGGATACCATTGGAACAAGTTGTCCTTGGTGTTTGAATGTGATTAAACGCCCAGGTTCGGATGGAATGGATGTAGAAGCCTGAGCAGAAGAGAAGCTGACTTCGAGAGGAGATTGAAGGTTCAGAAGTAACTCTAAAGCGTGGCAATTGATGAGTCATTCTGGACTAGAAATCTTAATAGTGAGAATAGTTTTATTTCAAAAATATTTACTAAACGTCTATGTGGTCGGCGTACAGAATCCAATGGACGCCGACATGTCTAGACCAATCAGATTCTGAATGTCGACTAGGGCAATGTAAAGTGTCAATCTATGTGGTGTGCGTCTTATATCTAGAGCATGATATATGGAACACTCTATGAAGATAGCCTGCTCATGTTGGCAAACGAGCTCCACCATATGATGGAACCGTCTGTTAGATCTTCTCCATTACTGTGGATTGAACGACAATAGAACTGCTATCCAAAGCAATGTAGAGCCTTATTTGTAGGAACACAGGATTGTATAGTGACTTGGAATGTTGTATGGTAAGGCTATCTTGATCCAAGCTATGTTCAACATGACCATTCAATAGAACCTTCCCATTGAAATTTACTTTTTAATTCATGACCAACCATGACTCAACAAGGCCTTTTGCATACTTAGTGTATGTTAGAATTCAATGCTCTTGTAATGATAGACTAGGGAAAATTCAAGGCATGGGTATGAGCAAACCGAAGTTAACACCAAGGAATGATTGAACCAAGGTGAATCCATGGTGATATTGGTGCTAGCTTCCAGTTCAACCTTAGGTTTCACTCGAGAAGGCATGGAATTTGAACTAAGAAAGGTACGAAGAGTGGTCGGCCATGAGCCGAAACAACAATCCCCCTCTTAGTTGCAGTGAACAATAATGAGCATGGCAAGGATGGCGATGGCGATCACCCGCAGCGCCCATAGCAAAGCCATGCCTTAAGAAACCAACCTTACACGAGATCTAAAAGTCGAGGAAGCCAAGAAGTTGGGGCTAAATTCTTTGGGAATGGCAGCGTAAATGGCCTGAAATGATAGTTGTAGGAAATGGTGTAATATAAATTATACTAGTGTGAATGGATCTTAAAGCTGCTATAACACAAGAGGGGGTGAATAGTTTTTTATAACTCATATAGAGGTTTTCTAAATAGTTTCAAGATTTAAATCAAAACATAGATAATCAACACAAATATGTATGTATATAATATATTAACAGGCAGTCACAATTATATATAAATGAAGTAAAAATAAATTAAAGGCAAGAGAGATGACACCAAGATTTTTATACTCGTTCGGATTGACCAATCTTACATCCAGTCTTGTACAGTATTTGTATAATTTTTCTTTCAAACGCCTACATAATCAGGTAGCAAGAAAACTAGAATACAATCTTGATTTCAAGGCAACAAGATACACCCTCCTGACTTTTCGAGCTTAGGGTAGACTCTCTTGATTTAAACGGGCAACAAGATAACTTACTTGATTTAAATAGGCAACAAGCTCACACACTTGATTTAAATGGGCAACAAGCACATCCGCTTGATTTGAACAAGCAACAAGCACACCCATACAACATAGTAGTAGAAAGCTATTGATTCCAAACATAAATAATGGTAACTCGAATACAAAATATCCTATAACCCTTTTATAACACTTTTATCTTTGAATTTATGAAAGAATACATTCAAAAACAGTGAGTAAAATTTAGAGAATAAATATAGTGAAGTAGAGATTGAATTTGAGAGGATTTGTAGAGTATAGAAAGTGGATTTTGAGAAAATATATAATAAGAATTTAGAGTAAGAAGAATAGAGAGAATATTGTTAAGAAATTTTTTTTTCAGTCCCTTTATATTGTGTTTAAATGGACATGTCCATTCGCAAAGAGATGGAGCTAAAAACCATAACTTTTTAAAAAAAATCAACGGTACATATGTCGACTTACTTATATGGGATGTTTTACTTATCAGTCTTCAAACTCAATTATCCTTTACCTTTGTAATATTCTGCAAAATATTCTGTACAACTTGGAAAAACTTTAATATATATTTTATATGGTTGTTGTCATCAAAATTGATATCTATGGTATTAACAATCTTCCCCTTTTGATGATGACAACCATTTAGTTTTTTTTATTATAAATATAATGTAACTCCCTATAAAGTGGTTAACTCCCTTGATTTTTAATAACTCCCCCTTAATATACACATATGTTGTATTTTATTTTTTCCCTCTTTATCATCAACAAATGGGTAATGTTAACCTGCTTTTTAGCAAAGAAGATTTCAACTGGACTTAACAGATTCAAATGAGGGTGAAACAACTTAGTTACTTGATAGCACCCAAAATGACTTGAGAATGGAGCTCAAGAAATTTGGACAAAAAATACACTATGGAGAGATGTCGGTACCGACCTCTTATGTAGGTACGACCTCTCATGTTAACTCCATAGATATTGCAACTTCTTAGGACACCTCCATAAGGAACTAGAAGAGTGATGTAAAAAGTATAAGTCATTTCGAGCTATGGAAAAAAGTCACTACCAACCTCTTAGGCAAAAAGGCTAATACCGAGCTATTTTGGAGAGAGGTAGGTACCAACTTGTTCTGGATGACCAACAATTGATGAAAACATCATGTTACACTTCAACATGAAGTAGAAATGGAAGGAAAAATGTTTAAGACAGTTGGAATTAACCACACATGTTGGTACCGACATGAGAAGACGATGCCGACATGTCATATTAAATCGGTAGCGCTTGCAACTTTGAATACACTTTTGGGCCTTCTTCTGGACTCTGCACTAACTCTCCTTCTAGTCCAATACGACTGCTACCTCTATAAATACAAACCATAGAGCAACCAAAAGAGGATCTAGATTCTTTGACCGTGGAGACTTTGCTACTTCTTCAATTCTAACCTCTCCTCTATTATAGTCACCTAGGAAGCAACTATTTGCTGTTATAGGACTTAGATCGACGAATTCTTATTACTAATGGCTCTCAAACACTCTAAAAACTTTATTGTAAATCTGAGATCCACTAGATTATAGTTGGATATGATATAACTAGTTGTAATCCAGAGAGAGAAAAACTAATAAAAGATTGAAGTGAACATAGGCCGGAGATTACGCCAAGCCATTATAAAAATTGTGTCTTCTTTTACTGCTTTTCTTTTTATTTATCTGAACTAGTGCTTTCATCTAATTTCTAGGTGTTGATCCAATTTTCGGGTTAACAGCAAAGAAAAATAAAATCCCCTAAATTTGACATAATAAATATTATGAAATGTAATAATGTTGTATATAGAATCAAAATCAATAACAATTGATAAATAATATTTTTAAGATATAACTTTATATATATATATATATATATATATATATTGTAACGACCTGTAATTAATCGCTTTGTATTTGAATATTTATATAATTTTTAAATATTTAAATAATGGATTTTAATAACCAAATAAACATATTTTCAATATTAATTAATGATATTAAAATCAATTTGAAATTTTTTTTACCAAAATAAATAGTTCAAATAAAAATAGAAAATGTGACCAAAAAACGTTTTTTGAAAATTCGACCTTTCGACATCAGAAAGTCGTAACGCTGTTCACATTTTTGTATCACTCATACACACATGCACACACATGTACATATGTCATATGGTGAGTTAAGTAAAGTATTAACGTTAATAAACCAATTTAAATATAAACATGAAAAGACACATTATGATTAAATAAAAGGAAAAATAAAATATAATATAACCTCTCATGCACCACCTTCACCTAAACTAGTACAAGGCATGGTGTAGGTGGACCTAAAGGGGGGATGTATGTGTGCCTACGGTGGCGGAGAGGCATGGCCTCCATGTTACATGTTAACATTTATATTATTTAAATGTTTAAGTTAATTAATTTAATACTCCACTTCTTTGCCTAGAAATACCCACCATCTCCACACATTTTCCACTTTACATATTCATTTCTATCTTCATTTCTTATCTCTTCATGTATACTAACACTTCCATGGCTTCTAAAATTATTTCCAAAATAAAAACTAGTGGATACACTTCCAAAAATCAAGCAAAACTCCTGACTTCACTTCCAAAAACCATTCTCTACTAAACAAGACCCTATACCCCCTATATTTTCACCATGGTCGGTCCCCATATGTTCTAGGCCAAACCCAAAAGCCTATAAAAGATCCACTCAATGAAGTCAAATGCATAAGAAAGCTTAGTTCTAGTGTTGTTTGAAGAGTTAATGCGATTTCGATTCACGTTAGTAAGCGTTTTGGTGAGTGAAGCTTCCACCTTTAAATATAAAGTTTAAACTATATTCATGCTCATATTTGTAGCTATTAAATTCTTATAGCATAGTTGTGATAATGATTTGGTTGTTGTATTGGTTTGTTGCTTGAAAGTTAGTCGCTTTGGAAATTTAGTAAGCGAATCATTGGTTATATGAAAACCTAGAAATTAAACCAATTCCATTGTAAATAAATGCTTGATATATGTTGTATTATTGTAAATCATCATGTTGTATGGTTATTTCTTTGTTATGTGATGTATGATTGTGTTGCAAATGTCATATGCTTGAATTCTGAACTGCTAGTATAACGATAGTCGTTATATCGACACTTTCGAAAAATCACATTTTATCAAAACCGTTTGATTTCATTATCGCGCTTGGAATTATTTACAAGTTAAGCGAGTTTTTGATGAATGATGGTTTTCAAAAATTATTAATTATTTTAATATTGATTAATTAATTATTTAATTTATAAGGATTAATAGTTTACACGGATGCTTGTGGCACTAGATTAGGAGCAGTTTTGATGCAGAATGGTAAAGTAATGGCATGTGTGAGACGATAGTTGAAACCTCATGAGAAAAATTATGCTACACATGAACTGGAGCTTTTGGTAGTTGTCACCGCATTGAAGGTGTAGAGGCACTATATTTTTGGTGCAAAGTTTGAGTTATCTAATGATCACAAGTCTTTAAAGTATATTTTTACTAGAAAGGAATTCAACTTAAGGCAGCAAATATGATTGGAGTTTTTCATGTCTTATGACCTGGAGATTCTTTATACCCAAGAGAAAGCAAATGTCATTGCAGATGTGTTGAGTAGAAATGTGGCGATGATTGCAAATTTGGAAGTTAAGCCGGCACTAATGGAGAGAATTGCATATTTCCAGGAAGAAGACCCTATTTTAGCTCGGCTTAAGAAGGATGTTGAAGATGGAATTATTTCTAGTTTTCAGATTGACTCTCGAGGCATTTTAAGAATAAATGAAAGGGTTTGTGCGCCAGATGTCAATGAAATTAGACAGGATGTACCGAGAGAGTGCCATCGGTTAAGGTTATCAATCCACCCAGGAGTAACCAAAATGTTTCAGAATATGAAAAAGACCTTTTGGTGGAAAGAAATTATGAGAGACATTTCGACTTTCGTGAGCCAGTGTGCAAATTGTCAACAGGTCAAGAGTGACCAACAGAAGACTGCTAGGTTACTCCAACCATTGGAGATACCAAATTTGAAGAAGGAGCAAGTATCCATGAACTTTATCGATGTCTGGCCCAGAATGAGAATATGTAATGAAGGCATTTGGGTAATTATAGATCGATTAAAGAAGAGCGCCCACTTTATTCCGGTGAAGTCAACAAGAACTGTAGCTTCTTTAGCAGGGATTTATTTGAGAGAGATCGTTTGACTACATTGAATTCCAGTAAGTATAATTAGTGATCGAGATCCCATCTTCACCAGTCGATTTTGGGGAGCATTGCAAACTACTTTAGGGATAGAGCTAAATTTGAGCACTGCCCATCACCCGTAGACAGAAGGACAAATCGAAAGGGTGAACCGAATTTTGGAGGATCTTTTGAAAGCATGCATTTAGGATTTTGGAGGGTCTTGGGAAGATCATCTACATTTGGTAGAGTTCTCTTATAACAATAATTACCAAGCTGGCATTGGCATGGCACCCTACGAGGCTTTGTATTGACGGCCATGTAAATCACCTTCATGTTGGATTGAGACTGGAGTTCGTTTAGTTTTTGGTTCAGAGATAATTCGAGAAGCATCAGAGAATATGGCTACGGTCAAGGAAAAGATGAAAGAAGCCCAGGATCGACCGAAAGATATGCCGACCAAAGGAGAATGGACTTAGGGTTTGCGGTCAGGGATTTGGTTTTTGTGAAAGTTTCGCCGATGAAAGGAGTTGTAAAATTCAAAAGAGCAGGAAAGCTAACACCCATATTTATTGGGCTATTTAGAATCCTTAAGAGAATTGGATCGTTGACCTATAGAGTAGATTTTCCTAAAAGATTATCTAAAGTTCATAATGTTTTTCATGTGTCTCATTTGAGAAAGCATGTGCATGATCCAACTTTGATTGTTGAGATGTCTGTTCAGGAAGACATGGAAATAGAACTGAATTTGACAGTAGTACGATACCCAGTTCATATTGTAGACCGAGATGAAAGGAGGTTAAAGAACAAGGTGATTAAGTTTGTGAAGGTTCGGTAGAGTGATGATTCAGGATCATATTAGTGAAACTTACCCTGATGTAATATTAGGTTAGTTGTTTGTTGGTTGAATGCATTATGAATGTTCTATTATGGCATAGTTGCTTTACATTGTTATATGAATTTCTAGGTATAATACATACCTTTTGGATTGTCTTTTGTGTATTAATTTCGGGGACAAAATTCTCCTAAAGGGGAAAGTGTAACGATCCGTAAATTAACTGCTTTGTATTTGAATATTTAAATAATTTTTAAATTTTTAAATATTTTCTAAATATTTAAATAATGGATTTTAATAACCAAATAAACATATTTTCAATATCAATTAACGATATTAAAATCATTTTCAAATTTTGTTTACCAAAATACATAGTTCAAATAAAAATAGAAAATATGACTAAAACATTTTTCAAAAATTTGACTTTTTGACATCGGAAACATTGTGCACAATTTTGTATCACTCGTATACATATGCACACATGTCATATGATTAGTTAAGTAAGGTATTAATGGTAATAAACCATGATTAATTCAAATATAAACATAAAAAGACACAATATGATTAAACAAAAGGAAAAATAAAATATAGTATAAGCTCTCATGCACAACCATCACCTAAACTAGTACAAGGCATGGTTTAGGTGGACCCAAAGGGGAGGTGCATGTGTGCCTATGGTAGTGGAGAGGCATGACCTCCATGTTACATGATAACATTCATATTATTTAAATGTTTAAATTAACTAATTTAATACTCCAATTCTTTCCCTATAAATACCTACCATTCCACACATTTTCCACTTTACTTATTCATTCCCATCTTCATTTCTTATCTCTTCAAGTACATGAAGATGTCCATGCTTCTAAAATTATTTCCAAAGTCAAAAAACTAGAGAATACATTTCCAAAAATCAAGCTAACTCCTTATTTCACTTCCAAAAACCATTCTCTACTAAACAAGACCCTATACCCCCACATTTCCACCATGGGCGATGCCTCATATGCTCTACACCAAGCCCAAATCCCAAAAAAGATCCATTAAATTAAGTTAAGTGCATAGGAAAGCTTAGTTCTAGTTCAAAGAGTTAGTGCGATTATGATTCAAGTTAGCAAGCGTTTTGGTGAGTGAAATTTCCACCTTTGAACCATAAAGTTTAAACTATATTCATGCTCATATTTGTAGTTATTAAATTCTTATCGGATAGTTGCGATAATGGTTTAGTTGTTGGATTGCTTTGTTGCTTGAAAATTAGTCACTTTGGAAAGTTAGTAAGTGAATCATTGGTTATATAAAACCTAGTAATTAAACTAATTCCATTGTAAACAAATGCTTGATATATGTTGTATTATTGTAAATCATCATGTATATATGCACATTCCTTTGTTATGTGATATGTGGTTGTGTCGCAGATGTCATGTGCTTGAATTCCGGACTGACCGTATAGCGGTAGTCGCTATATCGGCACTTTCGAAAAATCAAATTTTATCGAAACCGTTTGGTTTCATTATCATGCTTGGAATTATTTTACAAGTTAAGCGAGTTTTTCATGAATGATGTTTTCAAAGATAATTAATAATTTTAATAATGATTATTTAATTAAATTAATTAATTAATTAATTTATAAGGATTAATGTTTACTAATTACTTAGTTAATGATGTTTTAAAATTAATTAATCATTTTATTTAATGATGTTTAATGCCAATTAATCTTTTGGTAATGATGGATTAAGATTTATTATTTATTCGTTAATGATGTTTTTAAAATTAATTAACCATTTTTAATTAATGACTTCTAAAAGTTAATAAATCAGTTTAACCTTAAATAAGTCTTTCCTTAAATTAAGTTTTAAATTTATTTATCACTTTCAAATAATGATATTTAATTATTATTTAATTTAATTAATTAGTTATATTATTAATTAATTGAATTAATGATGTTTAAAGGAGATTTACCTTTTTTAGTTAATGGTTATTGAAATAAATTAATTAACTGGTTAACAAAGTTTTAAAGTTAATTTATCATTGTAATAAGGATGTTTTAAGTTGTTAAATATTTTTTAATGATATTTCAAAGTTGGTAAACTCTTATAACAAAGTATTTTAGAGCTATTACTTGTAAAATGAAGCCAAGTACGAATTCGGGTTTTTAAAAAAAAGAAAAGGTTTGAATTGTTTAAGGAAATGAATTAATTTCGATAGATTCACTTGTATGGAAACGAATTTGTTTGTATAATTAGCATTAAACAACGAAGAACTAGACACGTCGCTATTTCAAAAGTTAAAAATAATCATGGGACATGACTTTGAGGTAACACTACCTTGACTTGTCCGGTATTATTGCTAACCAAGAAGTAGTACAAGTTTGAATTCGATGAGTGGTGGTAAGTATACAAGACTTAATTTTCATATACGATCGTTTTATATTCTTGATAGTTGGTTTCTTAGCTATCGGTTACTTGAGCTTCTTTATTATCGTTATTCTAAGGCGATTTTTTTGCTCCGTTGAGCTTTGTTATCGTTTGTCGGTAAATGACTAAACCCAAGGCACGAAAGGACATCTAGCTATGTGGAGTTGCTTCCATTAGGGTTCTTTCACATCTCATCTAGATCTAAATGCGCAAATGGATCCGATCTATGTGGGGTTACTTGAGCTATGTGGAGCTGCTTCCAATGACTTCTGAGAAGCTCAGTAAGGTTTGGCGGGGTCCGGCTGGTACACTTCCGAGAAGTGTCATGGAATATATGAGCTTCCTAGAAGTATATTGCTACAGGTATACTTCAAGGGTGGTGCACATTCCTAGTCATTTATTGGAGATTTTCCTTTTTGATTTGATTCGAACCTTCAAAATTATTTCCTTATTTACATCGAGAAGAGTCAACCACTCTTTGTGGTGTTTAATTATTTATCCATTCTTTACGTTTGGATGTTGATTTATGTGGGAGTAAACTCATTATGTGTTTAGCGGCATGATCTCGCATGTTTGTGTTTAAATTTCACACCTATTGTTTAAAGTTTTACTCATACCAGACATAATGTCTGACCCGAGTTGTTTGTTTTCCCTAAACTCTTGAGTACTTCTTTTATTTGAATAGTCCAAGAGTAGCAAGTCTTTTAAAGGTTCTTTTGAAGACGACATTCGAGCAGGAGGCTTTTATCTTCTTAGCTTTCTATTCCATTGTATTATCTAGTTTGTGTAAGTGTATTTTGTTTCAGCATATGTAAATGCAGGATGTTATAACTGCCTAGTCTGATTTGTAGTACTTTTGTGTAACTCCGATAACTCCCTAATAATGAGTAACCTGATGTACTATTGATTATTATGGTTTATTCAGCAATTCCGTTGTGAGGTTTTCTATTCTGTTCTTTTTTTAACCCTACGATGATTCATCTTTTCGATGCTTCGGCAATGGCATGCGAACACCAAGGATGTGTTAAATGTCGTTCCTACAAGTCAGAAAGGTGGGTCATTAATCGGGGCATCGCTATGAACTTCTTCAACGAAACAAGAAATCAAATATCAAAGAGAATAAAAATGTTTTTCTTATTCTTTGATCATTTTCAATCAACTCAACTCCAAGTGTTGTTGATTGCGAAGAGCATTCTTGAATGATTGAAGAGTTTCTTCTAGATTGTCACTTAATTTTTATTGTTAAAAATTGACGTTCGAATTCATTTTTATGAAAAGAGATGAGTAGAGAAGAATAAAATAAGAAGTGAATTTATTTTTGAGTTTATTCGAAAGAAATATTGTTTTATAGTGGTGAAGGGATAGATTAAAAACTAATCCCTCCAAAATAACCAATCTTTTTGAAATTAAAAATTTGGAAATACCAGAATATATCGACATTTGTATTTAGGGAATGTCGACATACATGCAGTAAATTGCTTGTTTTTGTTTTGTATTTTTTTATTATTATAATTTATGGTTCTAGAGAACAAAAGAACTTGATTGACAATAAAATGAAGTCCTTGAGCAAATTTCATTAACAAAATAGAGAAATACGTAAACATAATTAAAAATATAAGGAAATGGAATAAATAGAACTAGAAAATACAAATATAACTATGTAGATCAAGAATGATGATGATGGAGAAGAAGAATTTCCACCATGCTTTCTCATTGTCTTTCCAAAGTGTTTGTCAACTTTGTTTGAGATGCTAGTGAACTTCTTACTAGAAGTACGCTTAAGGTTCTTTTGTTTATTAAGAAGCTTCTCTTGATTCTTGTTATACCAAAATTTCTCAGCAGTACAAACAATGATTATCTTCCTAAGAAAAGTCCTACACTCCCTAATTTTATGTATTATAATAATTATGTTGTTTTAATGTATGAGGACCGAATGGAATGATCTCGTATTAAGAGAACAACAAAGCAGGCCAAAAGCAGCGGCCCATCAGCATGTTCGAAGCCCAAAAATCAATTTGTAGGGGCAAGAACCAATGGCCAAGATGCCCAATAAGACAATGCATGGCTCAAATACAAGAGGCCACCTGCGTGGGAAACAAGTCATATCTATGCCACCTAAATAGCATCGTTAGATGTTCAGAACAAGCTCAAACTGCAGCTGCTCAATAGGCCACTCTAGCAAACCAAGGAGAAGACTCTCCCCCAATGGTGTTATGGCGTACATGTTGTAAATAGGCGGCGATCCTAAGGCGCAAGGATCTTCTGATCGGAAAAAGAATTAAGACATAAATAATATTGTACTTTCCTATAGTAGAGCTCTATCTACAAATCCATTGATGACGGAATTGCATAAACTCAATGTAATAAGTATCTCGGCTAGATAAGAGTGACTGAATAAGAAAATGACAGCGGATGTAGGGACTTTCGGTCCGAACCATTGTAAAAATCTTGGTGTTATTTACTTTATGCACTTTACCTTCTCTGCATTTGCTATCGTGACTCTATGGTCCAACATTTCGTAACCTAAGCTTGATTAAATCACATCTCGGCAATATCTTCGTTCGGTTCAATATTCCAACTAGCTTTTGGAGTCATACATTTCGTATCTCAGGGTGTTGGTGTAAATGAAAATTTGCACTAACATTTTTGGCGCTAGAAGTAGGGCATGAAACTCCACACCTTGTTCCCTCTCTAAAATCGAATAGAACATTCCATCAGTAATATCTAGTTCTAAATATAAAGAAGTCATCTTGGAACTACCTCTCAACCTTCGTATTCAGCATATTGAAGAAGAAACAATGGAAGATTGGTCACCCTTGTTTCAGATAAGGAAAATGGCAAAGAATATAACCCTGTCTATGAGCTCAAGCTCCTCAGATCGGGAAGCTTTCGAGATATCTTGAAGAATCCCCATAGGAATTAGCCCAACTCTAGAAGACTATTAAGGCCCTGAATAGTGAAAATAGAAGTCTTCCCAACGAATTTAAAATATGAAGGTTTGGTTTTCCAATAAAAGGGCCCTCCCAGTCACTCAAGATGGTGAGTCTCGAAAGAAATTAAAGCTGGATCGGGTTCTTACTCCACTCAACCGTAGCTTGTCTCAGATATTCTTGGAAACTCGTGAAGACTTTTCTTATCCGAATTACCCTCTATCAAAGAAAAAAGACCCAAAGAGTGAGAAGTATTGTATCTATCATTTGACAAATAGGCACGAAATGGATAAATGCCGAAAGCTTTCTTAGCAGTCAAGAAATTTATACAAAAAGGGAAGTTAACCAAATTTATTTAACGTTAGATTGAACATCTTGTTTTATAATTGTTTAGTTTATTCTATTTTTATGGCCTCCGGAGTATTCCATGTAACTCTTGCCAAATGAATGCATCTGAAGCTTTTCTACAAAGTTAAAGTTCCAAGAAGAATCCATTTCATAAATCAAAATCCTACGGTCAAATGGAAGATACCAATCCTATTAATATGCTTTTCTCTGTAACCTCTCCTGCAAAAGTTTCAATTGTAAGAGGTACCTCATGGTTTTGGATTTCTTGAAGTTTAATTGTCAAGTCTTGTTTTCTTTTTTTTGATGCATTCTTCTTCGGCATAACCCTATTTACCGAGTCTTTACTCTAAAGGTGCGTTCAAGTTCAACATTTATGGTATCTCTTTCGGTATGTCCTCTCCCCTTAAGAACTTTTGCATATCATACTTGCATTCAAACTTTAAGGATTGAAACACTTCCATTGATCTGACGAGATCAATGAAGAATTTTAGTTTTTCCAAAAAAATAAAAATAAATAATAATTCTGATTCTATCCATAGTCTTCTTCCTCAAACTTGGGTCACACCTTCTATCGAACAACGTGATTAAAACTATGTGATTTCAAAAGTCTTTTACAAAATAGTCCGAAAGCACTATTTTCGAAGTTCATATTTTCCTTTACCAAGTTACAACTATCGTTCCGTATGGCCATTAACTTAAAATAGTTTTTGATGGTCGACACCCACCAATGGTGGTTGTAAATGGCCGACACCCGCCAAAAGTGGTTGTAAATGGCCGATGCTCGCTAAAAGTGGTTGTAGATTTAGACTTAACGATAAGTTGGTAGACCTCGCCATAAGAGAACACCCATAGTGATGCGCTAAAAAGTGTAAGGCCCTATCATCTGGGTTTAAAAAGATGTCAAAAAGTAAAATGCATGCTAATGGTGAGTCATGGTCAAGCAGTATAATGCATTGGGTAGATTCCCAATAAGACTACAAAGTTGGATAGATTCCTAACAATAGTGAGCCTTAGTGAAGTGGTACCATGCATTGGGTAGGTTCCTAATAAGATTAGAAAGTTGGTAGATTTCCAATAATAGCGAGCCATGGTTAAGCAGTACCATATATTGGGTAGGTTCCCAATAATATGATAAAGTTGGGTAAATTCCCAATAATAGTGAGCTATAGTCAAGTGGTACCATGCATAAAACTAGAATTAGGAAAATCCCCAATAAGAGTAGAGTTGGATAGATTCTCAATAAGGATGGAATGCCAGGGAGAAGTTCCTAAGTTAAGGTATCAAGTAGGTTCTCGCTAAACAGAGAAGAAATAAAAAAAAAGAATAGAATCATAATAAGACAAAACTCCTGATTGTGCCAATAGGCTGGCTCAGGATGAGGATCCAATAATAAAATTCAGTTAGGTCCAAGATCTTGTTTCAAAAATAATTATATCATAAAGATAAGATTCTAAAGCACACTCAGAGTGACGACATATGAAATAAAATCGAAAAGAGTAAAGTTCCTTTACATATAGTTTGTCCAAGAAGATGCTACAAGGGATAGGCCGAGATGAAATGCCTAAAGAAGTAATATTACAAAAACTAGATTTCAAAATCATGATCATCAGAGGATATAGTATAAAAATGAAAGGAGGATATCCTTCCGAATGAGCAAGCTGAGGAGGCAAGTCGGTGCCTTCCGAAACAATCTTAGTTCCATAATCTTGGAAGGAATTTATTAGCAACATCACCCTTAGCCTTTTTCCTCCCTTTATCTAAAAGGAATGACATGTCATCTCCCAAGGTCAGAAATTGGTTTTAGGGCTTGCTCTTCTCCGAGGTAAAGTGGATGTTAATTTTCAGACCTAGCTTTAACTAAAGGAGGTTGTTCTTAATCTCAAAAGCCTTAAGAGTTATGTTTAGCTTTCAAATTTCAGCTACCTTGTCCTCATAAGGTTGGTAAAGAGAAGTGTAGTTTTGCGGAGTTTTGGAGTAGTGCAGGCATGGTACTCCCTAAGGAACATCAACTTAAGATTACTAAAGAGAAATATGGAAATAAAGAAGAACTCCACATCGGCTACTCTAGCTTGAAATATTATATGACAGTCGCATCGTATAAGGTCGACTGGTAATCCAAATATTATAGAGTCGTCAAGAAAGTTTCATTTAGAAAATTATACAAGCCAAAAATTATATAAGTTATATTAATATAAGGACAAGTTACAGTATGTTTTGTTCATCAAGAGTTTATCAAGAGTGTCTTCTTGTACCTCTTCATCAAATGAAGCAGCTTCCTCCTACTCCTTTACCAGGAGCTCGGCTTCATCCTCCATAATGGCCCCGGTCTCCTTTTCCTTCTTATGTTCCCCATATCATTTAGCAAAGTTAGTTTTTACTATGGAAGCATTTTTCCCAAAATAGGTTATAGAAAAAGGTATATTTTGGTCTCGGTGGTGAGCGTAAGTATCAAACAAGACTTGGAAGGCTTGTTTGCTGGCCTCCTCCTCATGTTCTTCTCTAGCAATATAACGTTCTTTATCAAGCACCCTGGCCCCGGCTTTCTCCAACCTCTCATCCCTTTCCTTTAAGGCTTTCTGAAGAGTCTCGATCTTACAATCTCTCCCCTAGAAGTCCTTCCTAATTCCTCTACTTGAGCATTCACCTCCTAAACTCTAGCTTTGAATTCCACAAACTCATTTTTCGTTACTTCGGCAATGGCAACCGCCTCCTTCATTTTCAACCATCCATGTCGAAGGGCAAAGATTACCACTATAGTCTCAAAAAGCCGACAGAGTAAGAACAAATATTGGAATCATAAACCTACACAAAAAATAAATGCATTCCTATCTTGATGCTCTCTTGGAAGCTATACTTGATTGCACTTTGAATTCCTGGGGCAAAGATTGGAGGTCTAGCACGCGCTTCGATGATTGCATAGAAAAGGTCACCTTAAAAGGCAGCTCTTGTGAGTTCTATTGCATGCTTATTTTTCTTAATAAGCAAACCCGAATCTTTTTCCTTAGAACTTTTAACTTTGGATGATCTAGAGACATTTTGCTTCTTTGAGCCAAGGGTATCTTTATCAGGAAGCAACAACTTGGACCTTTTCTTGGACCTTTTTCCCTTATCTAGGGAGTTGTCCTTCTTAGAAAAAAGAAGTCGCTGCAACAAGGAGAAAAGGATAGGCCTAAAATCAAAATCTAGGCTATGATAAGAGCATAAAATAAGCTAATCTAATGGTTAAAGGGTGAAACACCCAGTTTCGTTTTCCCCGGAATTGGATTCGGTTTCCTCTCCTTTGTCAACAATTACAGCAGAAACTTTCTTATATTTCCTAGAGGGCTTGAGTTTGGCAAATTTAGCGGAAGAAAGTAGTAGACCTTAAGCTTTCAATTTGCTTTCGGTAAGAACCAAGTGTCAGTATCATTGTAAAGATGGAATCTTCATGACTTACTTATACCTACCCTTAAATTGATTTGTAACAGCCGGGTCACCGCTCTTCTTGGGTATCACTATGTAAGATTTAACAAAATAAGGAAGCACGACCTAGAATATGGATACGATTAAAAGAAAGCAAAATATCCAAGGACATACCAGCATTATTGAAAGATGTGACTACTCGATCGGAATGGGCCTTAACAAAGAACCATTGAAGTGGCATTATTTTGTTGAATGGATCCATTTAAGGAGATGGTCTTAAGAATTTGAGGAAGTACATAGGAATTTCTCAATGGACTTAGACCCTACTAGGTTGAACATGTAATTGATCTCAGTAATTATCGATATATCCCGATAGCCTTTTTCGGAGTATAGAATTGTCATAGCAGATAAAGTTGAGTGGGAAGTAGCCAATGGTTGAAAGGAATTAATGCCATAAAGTTCCAAGACCTCAACATATAAAGGGGTTAGAGGAAAAAAGATTTCGTGTTCTAAATGTTCTATGGACCATATAAAATACCCCGCTGGAGGGTTACTAAACGCATTCTGAAGCAAGGAGCGATTGTCTCGACTCCCATGATGCCATTAGAAGACAAAACTTCATTAAGATCTTACCGATTTTTGATAGGAGCATCCATTTCCAACTAGGGAAAAGGTGGCAAGGAATCTAATTATTAAAAAGAAAAGCTGGCATTATCCCCAGAACAAGGATTAAGCAGGTTAAAGCCACTGAGATCCTAAATCTAATTTTTAGTTAAGCAATAAAAGGAAGAATATTGATGATGATATTAGCAAACTTAATAAGATAATAAAATGAAAAAGAATATACTAGCCCAAGAGTGGATATCAAAGGAAAAATGGAAGAAAACTTGAAAATATCAATGGCGGTTTGACAATTTGAACAGGAAAAAGAAGGAGAGCAAGAGAGAAGATTGTTTATATTAAAAAGGAATGACACAGACTGAAGAGATAGAATTTTTTCACAGTCGATCACATTTGACGGTTGTCCATAAGAGAAATATCGAGAGATTTCCTCATCAGATGCCAATCATCTTGCATAGGAAAAGAAGAACGCTTTCTGAAGATAACCAATCAACCACCGACACCTGGACTCACATTTAATGCAAGATCAAAACCCGTCCCTTCAAAAGTCTAGTCCTGGATAATCACTTACAAATTCCATGGTGCAAGTACCATCTTGACCTCACGGTCTCAAATTAGGTTTCACCTCTCGACGCTCAGACAATTTGGCTTATCACTTAGCCTAAATGGCTTCAAGTGGCAAGAATGATTTCAAATAATTCGACCTCATGGTATCAAATTAGATTTCATATCTCGGTGCTCAAACAATTTCACTTATCACTTAGCCTAGATGGCTTCAAGCGACGAGCATGATTTCAAAAGTTTTGGCCTCACGGTCTCAAATTAGATTTCGCCTTTTGATGCTAAAACAATTTCGCTTATCACTTAGACTAGATGGCTTCAAGTGATGAGTATGATTTCAAAATTTTTGACCTCATGGTCTTAAATTAGACTTCATCTCTTGGAGCTCAAACAATTTCGCTTATCACTTAGCCAAGATGGCTTCAAGTGATGAGCATGATTTCAAAAGTTTTGACCTCATGATCTTAAATTAGATTTCATCTCTCAATGCTCAAACAAATTCACTTATCACTTAACTTAGATGGTTTTAAGTAATGAGCATGATTTCAAAGGTTTTAACCTAATAATCGCAAATTATGTTTCACGTCTCCGTGCTCAAACAATTTCGCTTATCACTTAGCCTAGATGGCTTCAAGTGATGAGAATGATTTCAAAAGTTTTGACCTCACGACCTCAAATTAGATTTTGCCTCTTGGCGCTCAAATAATTTCACTTACCACTTAGCCTAGATGGCTTCAAGTGATGAGCATGATTTCAAAAGTTTTTACCCCGCAGTCTTAAGTTAGATTTTGCCTCACGGCACTCAACAATATCGCTTATCACTTATCCTAGATGGCCTCGAGTAATGAGCACAGTTTCAAAAGTTTTGACCTCATGGTCTCAAGTTAGATTTCACCTCTCTAGGCTCAAACAATTTCTCTTACCACTTATCCTAGATGGCTTCAAGTGGCAAGCACAATTTTCATAAGTTTCGACCCTATGGTCCAAACTAAATGTTTGATTTTCAGCTTTCAAAACCTTTAAATATTTATCACTTGACCGAAGTGAACAGCTTAGTCTTTGCCTCTAGGCATCAAATTTAGTCCGGCCTTAAGCAAGATGGCTTGTTTTCCCAACTCAAGTTAAAGATTCATTCTCTCATTATCCCAGTTCCTCCATTTAGAATTAAGTGCCATGATCTCTTCCATATAAATTGTGTAGAATAAGCCCGAAAGATAATCAAGAAAATGAATTAAACTCGGTTACATCAAAGTTCACTCCATATTTCATTTATGAAGTAAACTTTGAGGGGCATGTGTTATACCAAAACTTCTCAAAAGTACAAATAATGATTATCTTCCTAAGAAAGAAAAGTCCTACGCCCTCTAATTATATGTATTACAAGAATTATGTTGTTTTAATGTATGAGGACTGAATGGAATGATCTTGTACTGAGAGAACACTACCACACCAAAAGTAGCAGCCCATCAGCATGTTCAAAGCCAAACATCAATTTGTAGTGGTAAGAATCAACGATTGAGACGACCAACGAGACAATGCATGGCTCAAATACAAGAGGCCACCAGTGCAGGAAATAAGCCACCAATCTGCGCCTCTTGAGTGGCATCGTTAGATGTTCAGAATAAGCTCAAATCGCTGTCATTTAATAGGCCACTCCAGCAATCCAAGTAGTAAACTCTCCATTAATGGTGTTATGGCATACTATCTATAAATAGGCGGCAATCCCAAGGCGCAAGGATCTTCTTGCACGAAAAAGAATTGAGACATAAAATAATATCATACTTTCTTATATTAGAGCTCCATTCACAAACCCATTAATGGAAAAAATGCATAAACTTAGTGTAATATTCCTCTTGGCTAGATAAGAATGACTAAATAAGGAATACTAGGTGATTTTTTCTTTTACTACTCTTGTTGGAATTTTGGGGACAAAATATTAAGTGGAGGAGAATGTAACGACCTGGAATTTCGGACACTTCGTATTTAAATATCTAAACTATTTAAATATTTAAATCTTGGATTTATTGTGAATAAATTGATTTAATAACCATGTTAACCCCCATTTCAAATAATTACTAATGATAAGAAATTTATTATTTTAAATAATTTACGAAAATAAATAGTTCGAAAAAATATCGATGATGTGACTGAAAATAGTTTTACCGATAAACAGTCTTAAAACACATGAAATTATCATTCTAAGGTGGATTTTGGTGAAATTAGTGTCATTGGGATTGGAATAATGATGTGATGTATGCTGATGAGTTTTATAGCGATCCAACCTCCCATGTGATCATTCAAGCTCGAAACTTATCGTGATTTTAATTGAGAATTTAAATACAATATATTTTATATTATATAAACACATTCCCTTCTACCTTACCTCTCCCAGAAACCCATTCCTTCTCTTTTCCTCTTCCTTCTCTTTTACAGTAAACAAAAATCAACCGCTTCCTTCTCGAAATTAAATCTGGAGCTACGATGCACGAAAATCGATGAGGGTGGATCTGTTTGTACTCATGTGAGGAGAGCTTTAAATCTACATGGGGTTTTTCATATGTGGTTATGTTTGCGGTCATCAATTTTTTCATGGTCGAATTAGGTTTGGACTTTGTGGGAGCTAGAGGTGGCAATCAGCCAAGGCATTTGTAGATTTGGGCATCTTATTTGAAGGCAAGCTAATGGTGGCATTTTGAGGTGGTGCGGCTACATGTGGTGGCATGCGACATTGAAGTTGTCATCTAGTGATCATTAGGTCACAGTGAAGAGGAGAGGGTCGGAGGTAAAATCAAAGACATGGTTGAACTCATGGTGGCAAGGGGAGTTATATGGTGATGGGTGTAGCAGCTGTTGTGTGCCGAGGTGAAGTCTGACTTTGTGCAGTATTGATAGGTGCTTCAGGTCGCATTTGGAAGTAGGTCGCCATGCCTGGCATGGTTGGGTCTAGCATGGATCACTTATGAAGAGTGGTTCATAGGAACCGGCGGTGGTCGAGTCCATTGACTAGAGAGGGAGAGGTAGAGGAGAGAAGTTGTTGCTTAACTGGGTTTGTAAATGCAGATATTATGTGTGTGCATGGAAAAGAGATTGAGGAAGATGGATTAAGGAATAGGGGAGGTAATTAGTAAGTTAAATATAATTAATCTCAATTTTTTTATAAAATTAATAGCTTTAACATACAAGGTCCGATCGAGATGTCGTCTTAGTCATTGCACTTGTAGCAAGAGTATCTACATCTTGGTTTGGCTTAGTCTTGGGTGAGTTAACTCACCATTTAATTTGTATAATGTTGTGCATATGTTTTTAGTGTTAAATATAAATTAAAATAGATAATACCGCAAGTTATTACTTTTGGACCCCTCCTTGCTTTTGAAAACAAGTACCAATATATAGCATAACATCTCTTTTAAACCGTCTGAAATATTTAATGAGGCCCAGACTTGTGTTTACATGTTTGATAACGTGTTGTGAATGTTTATAGCAAAATAGTAGCTATAAACGAACTTTGAAATCCCTTATATTTGACATATGTTAAATTTGTTAAAATGTGATTATATTATGAAAATATATGTATGGTTGTTCTTTACACACATTTTTGTGTGTTTGACATAAAGGAATTGGCTTGGGAAGTTGTAGAAAAAATAAAACAACGTTCTGATAGTTAGAAGCGAAGAGCTCACGATGGATGCATGTCGAAAATGCCTTGTGCTCAACAATTTTTAAAGTTTACTCTGAAAGACATCCTAGGGCTTTTTTGCATTTTAAATAAATACTACAAATGTATTTATTATTGGAAACTATCAAAGTTTAAATATATTTTTAATAATTATTTCTGAATTTTTAAAGTAAAAGGGTTTTTAATTATAGACATGTTTTTGTGGTTTTTAAATAAATTATAAAATAAGTATTTTTAACTAATATTTAAAATAAATGTTTTAAACCATAGTACAAGTATTTTTAATGTATTTTTAAATATGTATAGCTTTTAGGAAATTAGTTAAAGATGTTATTAAAGTATTAAAAAGCTTATTTAATAAAATATCTTTTAAATTGTTTTAGAATTTTATTAATTATAATAGCTAATAAATAAATTAGTATACATATAAATATATACATAATTTAATAAGGTTTTAAATAAATATAAATAGGTTTCAAAAGTAAGTTAAGTTTTTATAAATGTAGTAAGGGAAGTTTGAATTTTAACACTTAAGTTAAAATAAATTATTTTGAGAAGTTAAATTAAAAGTGTATCGCCTTGATTAATAGGAAGATATGCTTTGATCTTTTAAAAGGATATCTTAAAGGTAATGATAGGTGTAAAAAATGCTTTTGGGTTATAGTAAACAATGTTTTAGTAATAGTATTTTCGACCCTTACTAGTTATACATAAGAATATAATTAGATTAAATAATGAATATTTTAAGGTAATTATAAGTGAATGGTTTTGGGTATCGTAAACAATGTTTAAGTAACATTTGTTTTTAACCCTTTTGAAGATTAATTACATCTTTAAAAACTAAGTTCTAAAGGAAATGTTTAAGTATGAAATATTTTGGGTTGTTGTGACAATGTTTAAGTAACACTTGTCTTAAACCCTTATAAAAGTAATCAAATCTTTAAAAGAGATTTTTTATGATAATGATTTGTGGAATGTGATTTGGGTTTGTCGTAAATAATGTTTTAGTAACATTTGTTTTTAAACCCTGAAATTATATTTTAAAGTGGAAAAATATTGTTAAATGATTTAGATTATAATTAGATCTTTAATAATGGGAATTTAAAGATAATAACTAGTACGGAATTTTTTGGAATAGAGATAGAAAGGGTTATATGTTTAATTTATTAAAGGGAAGCTGTTTATAGTAACAATGTTTAAAGTAACATTTATTTTTAATCTATTTGATTATATTCTAAAGTCGGTAAATCTTGTTAAGCGATTTGTGAATATACTTATATCACCGAGATAAGTATAAGAATACTTTTGAAGTATAGAAAAGAGTATATATAAAGTGAATATGTAAATAGCTAATATATAAATAGTAAATACATGAATAGTAAATACATAACTAGTAAATACGTGAAAAGTAGATAAATGAATAGTAAATACGTGAGTAGTGAAATACAAGTATGTATCTTTTGTAAAGGAAAATCAAATCTATATGCCTGATAAAGAAGTGAAGTTTTAAATTAATAATAGGTTTAATTAATAAGGAATTTTAATTAATAAATGAGTTTAAGTTAATAAAAATGTTTAGTTAAAAGAAGTTAAAGGGAGAAGTTTTAGACTAAAGGATGAAGTTTTAATTAAATGATGAAGTTTTAATTAATGGAGAAGTTATATTAAATAATAGGACTTTACTAATGAAAATATGTTTTAATTAATAAATGATTAATTAAGTAAAAAAAGGGTATTAAAAGTCATTTATGTGACTTGATCATACTTTGTATGTTAATCGTGCTTCGTGTATTACTTGTTTATGGAAAGTATTTAGTCGTGTACTTGACACAAAAGTCAACAAAGTAGACTTGCTTATATTAGTGAGAGTTAAGAATAATGATTTGAGTAGGGTGTAGAAGCAATAGTTCTCTAACATATCAGACTTTACTCTTAACCGAGGGATATTGATGTTAAGAAGTTCAGAAACATGATATGTATACGAGTCTTGGTTTCCATATGCGATCGTTCTCATTGTTGTGAAATATAACCAAATTTGTCGACTCAGTCTTGAAGAGATCGAGATCGGTAAGTGTTTTACTTATAGAAAACCAATTCAAGACCGAGATACGTATTCTACCTCTTGTAAGTGGATCTGTTCAAGATGCTAGAATCCATTTGGGGATTCTAGATCTCTTCGAGTGATGATGGCTCGTGTGATGAGATGCCCAACGTGACTTCACTATCAATACATGACTAAAGACATAATAGGATGCATGATCCCAGGTTTAGCTAATCAAAAGGGGTATATCAACTCCATATCTAGAGTATGCTTTTGATATGTTATGCGCGGGGAGTTTGCTGATACTTGGTTCACGTTGTTCACAAAAGTGTTCGAGTGTTGAGCCAGTTGTGTTTACCTTATGGTATATTTTATCTAGAGATATACGATGCTTGGAAGGTATTTTCTGATCCTTGTCATAGGAGGTCGGTCGACAGTTTACTGGAGAGGCCTTCATGGAAAATCCATTATGCAAATGCGCCTTAGCAATTTTGATTGTACTTCAATATTGTTGTGTCGTGAGATGCAAGTGGCACAACTATTTTCTAATTTATATTCTTCACCCTATACATTATCTATTGTATCAAAATATATACTTATTAGGTAGTTGGCTCTTTTGAAGGGATAACCATTACGTACTCTCAAAAGGTGCTTTTATATGTTATACACATATTTGATGAGTTTCTCATATCAGACTTATACCTGACACGTGGCTTTTGTTTTCCCTAAATTCCTTGTGTGCTCTTTCGAGCAGTCTGATAAAGGCAGGTTTTCGTTGATGTTCATTGAGCTCTTAGAGAGGATTTAAATTTTTACATATTATAGTATTCTTATTTTCATTGCATTACTTTATGTGTGTATATCTGTAATTTTTAGGATAGATTGTTATAACTGTCTAGGCTGATGATGGTATTCGGATTAATAACTCTAAAATGCTATGTATATTAGAGTAACACTGTGTACTGTCTTTTGATATTATATGTTATCATTCCGTTGTAAGATTCTGATGTTTTTGTTCTCCTCTTTCCCCTTCCATTTCTTTTCTTCTTATTCTTTACCCTAACATTCCGTCTTTCTAGCACTTGGGTGCTTAATACGTGAATACCGTAGATGTATTAGTGTTGACATTAAAGGGTTGATAATGAGTTCATTACAGTTTTCATGTCTGCAAATTTTCTTTCGAACAAAGCCATTTAAAATCACTTGAGCCCAATTTATTTCATATTTTCCGAAAATAGCAAAAGAAGCTATAATGACCATGTGTTTGGGGAAAATTAGTAAAAGTAATGATAATTATTTAATCGGTTAAAATGGATTTTATGGATTAAATAAGAATAATTTTTGACTTAAAGGAATGTTGGAAATGTAAAATAAAGTAATTAATGATGAAATTAATTTTTTTTGGAAATAATTATTTATTGAAGTGAATTAATTATAAAATTAATTAATTAATGGGTTCGAAATATGAATTTTTGGGTATTTAAATTTTAAATTAATTATATACGAGAAATAAATTCTAGAAAATTTTATAATGTTGGAAAATAATTAAGCATTATAAATATATATTTTATTTGAAATTTTGTTGTAATTTGAATTAAAAATAAAATTGGTATTATATGTAAAAGAAATGGAAAAGAAAGAATACATATATTTTTATTTATTTAATCTTTACCAAGCCTAAGCCCATTAATCCAAACTTAAATCCATTCTCCAGACGTTTCCAATTCAAGACTTTTCCTTCCTTCAGCAAATAACAGTGCACACATATCTTCTTGTTCACTTCCCATGACCTGATACTTCTTCCTCAATGACCATCTTCTTTCAAATTCCATAATAAATCAAATAAAATTTTATAATTTTTTTTTGATTATATGCGTCTTCACACTCATATGCATCCATGGCGGGAAGGAATTCGTGTTTTGGAGGCTGTGTTGGGTTTCTAGAGCGTGCCAACAGGGATGAAGAGGAAGACGAGCATTAGGTGAGTGAACGCACTCGCAAATCTTTATCTAAATCATCTATTTCATTATATATGACATATTGGATGGTGTTTGATTGAATACTTCATCCATGCATTGAATTGGTGGAGAAACGATTGAATGAGGAGGAGATGGCCAGAGTTCGATCGATTGTTCGATGTAGGCCTCTGACTGGTAGGTTTATCGATCAATGGTCGACCATGGCGATCAACCAGTTGGCCGATCGATGGCCTATTCTTCTTTAAAATAATAATATAGATAAAATAGAATAAAAAAAATATATAAATAAATATAATATATATACTTGATTATGCATTGAAATGGAAGAGAAAATGGCAAGAAGAAAGAGGAAGGAGGCCGTAGTCGATTAGAATAAACGACTGAAAGCGCGATTGGGGTGAGTTAAGTAGTTAACTCCCTAAGCTCTAACCAAGCAACCGCTGCACGCCAATTGGTGCTGCTGATACTTGAACAGAAGCAAGTTTGGCTTGGTGGTAAATGCTTGTGCCTTTCAGCTAACCCACCTGGGTTTGAGTATCGCATTACCCTATTTTGTAAGTATATATTTTAATAGCAAATAAATAATATCTGCATTGGAAATAAATGTGAGAAATCGTATATAAGTAAATGTATAATTTTTAGGAAGAAATTTTTATTTAAAAATTGGTATTTAGATTTATTTGAAATTATTAATTTAATGAAAGAAAATACACTTTGGGTTTAAATAATTTTTCAAAGATTCATAAAAGTTCCGAAAAATGAGAAATATTTTCCAATTAATATTTTAAACATTTAAAAGAGAATTTCATGATTAATATGTATAGAAGTATATTATGTTTATATCTATATTTGATTAAGAAAAATATGTATTTAATAATTTTAAGTTTATTTAAATATCCAATTTAATTCTAAAATGGTTATGATACGTTTCTATTGTTCTTATATTTGTTATATTGACCTTAAACATTGTGAATGGTTTATTATCAAATAATAGTTTGATTACTCTAAATATCTTATTAATCTGTTTTATTCTACTTTTATAATCTCTCCTTTCTTTTATGTTGAATTGGATCATATGAAGGACCCACTATTGATGTTGATTTGATTTTTTTTTGATATGACACTGTGATGATATCCTTCTGTATGGATTTGTGGTATTGCTATTTTATAATATTTTTGTTTATGATGATCATAATTTTGCATAGTGAGGAATTTGTATAAACATGGTTATAATACTGCGTAGTATGGGACTTTCAACAATATTTCTCTGGTTATTATTTGACTTGTTATATAGAATATCATAGGGATTAAGTGTAGCCTATGAGCAATGAATAAACGTTTGATTATCATGCAGTGGTATGAGACGCCTTTGTGATATTTGTTCGGTACTACATTGCAAGTAAACATCACTCATAGGAATAAAGGGTTTTTAGGTTGTTTAATTTTGTGTATATCTTTTTTCTGATCTTTTTCATGTAGTTATTAGGGCTATTTCGCCGCACACCTATTTTTAAGTGATTAATATAAAGTGATGACCAAACATAAAATAGACCTGTCTTGGCAAAAAAAATTCATTAACGGAGGCCGAAATTTGGAGAGAGAAAAAGAGAAAAACTAATCCAAAGAAGAAGCTTACAAATTCAAAGAGAGAAATCAAGCTAATCTTAATCATCTAGGTGAGTAATACACCTATAGTCGTCATACATTTCCATATTAGATTTTTTTAATGATGTTTCTGATGATTAAAAACATGATTTTGATATGTTTGAATGGATCTAAATGGGACTAGATGTTACATAGTTAAGATAGGAACAAAATTAATAAAGAAAGATGAGCAAATCATCATAAAATGAATTGAAACTTTAATATGATGTTTATACTGATAAATTTGAGATAAGGCTTTTAGTTTGTAAATTTTCCTCGAATAGAATAATCTTCATAAACTTTTAAGTGGATAAAATTTGGGTAAATTTTTTGCCTAAATAATTAATATAAGAAAGCAAGATTCAAGCTATGGAAATAAAGTAATAAGCAATTATCAAAATGAAAATACTACGATATTTTGTCCTTTATTAACTTTAGGCTATTTTAGTTTTCCCTAATATGCTATTGTTGTACATGTTCGAGCTTTTTATGATTATAAGAATTCAAATGATTTCAAGGAAGAAGGGAATTCGAGAAAAAGAAAAAAACCCTTTCTTATATGGTTTTAGTCTCCCATTTATAGTAGTTCTTTAACCATTAGGCAGTTGACATGTGACTATTAAATTGTGAAGATATTTGCATCAATGATGATGTGGCATGCTCGTACATGTGTCACTTTGAAGATGGCCTTATTCATAAAGTGGAAGAGAACTATGCAAGAACCATTGATGTCATTGAGGTGGATGGATGACCTTGTGACACATGGCAGTACATATATTTTTAGTAGTTTGTGGTCATATTCCTGATAGCGCATTACTCACATCTTTAATAACTTAAATTACATACTTTCGATGGCTCTCATATCATATTTTCGATATCTTACACTTCATACTCATAATAGCTTTCATCTCAAGCTTTTGATAGAATTCAGTTCACACTTTCGGTAACTTTTATCACTTCATATTTTTGGTAGCTCGTATCCCATATTATCGATAGATAAAGGATAAAAACATTGGTATAACATTTGCCTCTAAAGAGTTTACTTTAAGGTGTAGCTAAAATAAAACTCTTCATCAGTCGCACAAATTGAACCCAACGCTTTAAAAAAAGTTGCCTTTACAAAGATAAATACATAGCTTTTAGTATTATTCTAATTCTCATTGTGTTGGTTAGATTACTTTACATGTGACTCGTTAGTTACCGCTTCAACCTAGAATTTTCCAATCAATACTTGCGCTCTTCTCATATCATTCTTCGTCTTACTCTGAAAAATTGCAAAATTACTGAGAATGTCTTCAACTTTGAATCTCTACCGTAACCATTCTCTATCTTATACCTCAAGTATATTTCTTTGTCTTTTATTAATACATTTTCTAGAATGTCGAATTTGTCCATGTAAATTTATTCACTATATAGCTTGGACACTTTCCGATTGATTAGCAGTTTAATTTGATATTTAAGAGTGCGATGCTTAAGAAAACTAATTTGAATAAAAAATCAATGTCTTCATCTTACGATAAGCATTTGTAGGTGTGTTTTGGGTTTATATGCAATTTAATTTTTCCCATTTGCTTACAAAAATTACATTTTCGGTAGCTCTAAATTTCAAATCTTCGATAACGTGGAAATTCATACTTTCAATAGTTATAATTGAGATAGTTAGGCGTACAACCTAGGGGAAATTATGTAATTTATTACATATATCTTACTCTATAACCGATCTTATTCGTAACAAAGGTGTTTAATTTTCAATTATATGAACTACTGTTTAATGACAAAATTTCTATCGAATTAGCAATTTGCCAAAAAATTTCAAATTAAATTTAACCGCAAGTGCATGGTGTACAATTTTAGTATGTGGTGAGTATGGGTCGTTCCATAGAATTTTTTTAAGATTTTAAAATTTTCAATTCAATCAAATTAGACCAAAGTGAGAGGAAATTGTTAACTACAATAAAAAAGCTAAAGATAGAATTGAAATGTGATTTAAAAACTATTAGATTAGAGAACAATTTAGAGGTAAATCCACTCTCATATTTTTGTAAATCAACAAACAAATAATTTATGATCTCTAGTTATGATATTAAGTGAAATAATTGTTGCATTTATCATAAGTATGGTTTATTTATCTTATTGATTAACATAACTTAAACCATCAAACTATAATACAATGATTTTACCACTTGTAAATTCTCATGAAAATGAAGCCAAAGAAAAAGCTATTTTAAGTATGATCTATTTACTATTGTAGTTAGTAAGATAGATCATCAAATTTTGTTTTTACTTTCTTTTCCAAATCAAAAATAAATTAGCAAATGATGATGCAAATTGTGTTTATGTTGAATAAGAATAGCTCATTTCCGAAAGCAACATAAGCTATCAAGCCCACTGGTATATACTTGCATCAAAATTCACTTCTATGAAGCACAAATCAAAAGAGATCATAAATCATAAAAATGTTGAAATTACATAAAGCTAGAGAGCTTCATTACCCCTAAATTGAAGGGGTTTAGCTACTCATTTGTGTTATCAAATCAACACTTTTAAATTTCAACATTAAAAAACAAAGAAATGAAAATTAAGCAAAGGAAGAAAGAGAGATTAACTACTAACTATTTGCATAAAAATTAAAGCTACACTACTTGCATTAATGTAAATCTAAGCTATGAACATTGAAAGAAAGAGAACATAAAAATAAACATTAACATAAAAGCAAAGAAAAACATGTAGAAAAGAAAAGAGGAAGAGGCTTGGAAGCCATTTTTATTTCATGAAACATTATCATTATAACTTGCTTTCTTAATTTCCTAACTAATGTGAAAGAGTAGAAGATATTTAGATATACATAAGAGGGCTATTTATACATGTATAAAACCCTAATTCAGTCTTTAGAGGGCTTCCCAAAATGCCCTTTAGGAAGTGTGGCCACCAAGTAATCATTAACTACTAATTAATCCCTCATTAAATGTGCATGAAGTTTTAACCTCCACTTAGTTGTCAATTAGCTTCTAATTGTAGATTTATGCAAGTGGGTGGGGTCCTCCATGATCTTGGACTTGAATTATTTCCTTCTTCTTTCCTTTGTTCATTTGTGCATGCATATATTTTCATGAATCCCTCTTCCATATGCATCAAAATTTCCTATAAAAATCATAAAAAATGTCTAAGTAAAAATTCTCAAATTGACATATGCACAAAAATGACCATTTTGCCTCTAAATGAAGACGAATATATGGTGATTTGAAAACAATTGAATTGTGGTTTTTAAAATGTTAAAATGCCCAAATATGACATTTATTTAAATAAAAAGAGATAAAATATGGATGTATATGTATGCACATTTACGTGCACATCAAATACCCCTACACTTCTCTTTTTATTCATCCTCGAATAAAGAAAAACTAAGATAAATTCATTTTCGTAGGGAGCACGATTGCATTGAGCGTATGCAATAAGCCGTTAAACCTTCAGGTGTCCCCAGTAGGACGAGTGTTGTCTCGTGAGGGTTTTCAACGGATACTACCCACAAAATCCAAATGCATGATGAAAATATTTACAGAATGCAAGATTTATTTACAATGGGATGAATCCAAGCTTTTGAAAGTATTTACAAATAAAAGATTTACTTTTAAATAGACAAAAATAAGTTAAATATAAGTTTTGGTCATTATCTTGAAAATTTAAGTCATTTGTTAGTCAAAATTTCCAACAAAAATTAAGTTGTCATAACAGATAGACTATAGTTTGGCTAATTGTTTCGGTTGATAACACAATGTAATTATGAAATGAATCCTTAGTTGATTATCAAAGTTTGTCAAAGCGGTATTCTCATTTCTTTTCAATAATAAGTTAAATCAAACAAGTAAAAATAATGCTTAGATTTCAATTGCTTACTCTCTCTTATTTGAAAATTTTATTGATATTAACAATATTTACATATGCCTAACTCATGTAAACTGAGGCTAGATATATTACCCATGCACTGCCTTGCGGACTGATGTGAAGGGAATACAGAGCGTGGTGAGTGAATACAGAAGTTTGAACACTTATCGACTGTAGGCATTATTAATTTTTTTTTATGTACATACACCTAACTTAGATAAACTAAGGCCGGATATATCGATCATGCACTGCATTACGGGCCTATGTGAGAAGGGTACAGAGCATGATGAGTGAACACACGAGTGTGAACACATGAATCTAGGTGTTAAATACACACACACACACACACATGTATACAAATGTTTTTTTACTTATAAATTTTTTATGTTGTTTTTTTCTATTTCTTTTAAAAAGGGAGAGTTTTGCAAAATTATCTTAGCACCATTTAACTTAGAAGATAAGAATGTTATATCCTTTACTTTAAATTTACCACTTTTTTAAACAAAGTTTTTCATTAGAACATACTTCATAATTAACACATATGAACCTTCCTATATACTAGTTAAACCATTGTTATTTGTAATCAAACTTCATTTTTATTTTTGTTAAGACAAATAAATTATCAAAAATAAAACTTATATTATCCCATAGTGTATCTTCAAAAATAAATCAAAATGGTAAAAAAGAAAATGTTTTTGAGATTTAGAAATTTTGAGATATTTTTTTTTGAAAAAAAAAATGAAAATTCAAAAATGCCATGAAACTTAAAAGATGAAAATGAGACTCCCCCCACATTTAAGTTTGACTGTGTCCCCACAGTCAATGCACGATATAACGAGTGTAACGGGGAAAAATATGTACATGTTTACAAAAAAGGGTAACATTCTTACTAGACATAGCTTGGCTCATGAAGAATCATGATCTCCTCCTCTCGGTTACTTGGCAATTCCAAGAAAGGTTTCAAAAGATGACCGTTGACTTTGAAAATCAATCCATCCTTGAGGTTTCCTATTTCTACAGCACCATGTGGAAAAACAGTTCGTATTACAAATGGTCTGGTTCATCTTGATTTGAGTTTCCTAGGGAATAAATGAAGGCTCGAGTCATACAAAAGAACTTTCTGGTTAGGCAAAAACGTTTTCCTTAGGATTGACTTGTCAAGAAAAACTTTGGTTCTTTCTTTGTAAATTTTCTCGTTTTCATACGCATCGTTCCTAAGTTCTTCTAGTTCGTTGAGTTGTAGTCTTCGGTTTTCGCCAGCTTTTTCAAGATCAAAGTTTAAGTTTTTATTGCGCACAACGCTTTGTGTTCGATTTCAACGGGTAAATGACAAGCTTTACCGTAAACTAAACGAAATGGGGACATCCTAAGGTTAGTTTGAAAAGTAGTACGGTAAGCCCAAAGCGCGTCGGTCAATTTCTTAGACCAATCTTTTCGATTTTTGTTGACATTTTTCTCCAAGATTTATTTTATTTGACGATTTGAAACTTCAACTTGACCACAAGTCTGAGGATGATACGAAGTGGATAATTATGGGTTATCTAGTATTTTTTCGTTAAAGTTTCAAAGGAACGGTTGCAAAAAATGGGTTCCGTTATCACTGATTATTGTGCGAGGTGTGTCGAACCTCGAAAAGATGTTTTCTTTGAGAAATTTCAAAACAATTCTATGGTTGTTGGTTTTGCACGGAAGGGCTTTGACCCATTTTGAGACGTAATCAATAGCGAGAAGGATATACAAGTTTTCAAAAGAATTAGGAAAGGGCCCCATGAAATCGATACCCTATACATAAAGGATTTCGATCGTGAGAATGGGGTTTAGAGGCATCATATTTCATCGAGAAATCCATCCAAGCATTTGACATCGATCGCAAGTTTTGCAAAATCCAAACGAGTCTTTAAAAAGAGAAGGCCAATAGAAACCATACTGATGCACCTTTTCCATAGTTTTTCGAGGACCGAAATGTCCACTGCATGCTTGATCATGACAAAACAAAATAACACTCCTGATCTCATTATCCGGAATGCAACGTCGGATGATTTGTTCGGGGCAATATTTAAACAAGTATGGATCGTCCTAATAGAAATATTTCACTTGGGACATGAATTTGTATTTATCTTGTTTGGACCAAGATGATGGAGTTTCTTTAGTGACTAAGTAGTTCACTATATCAGCGTACCATGAATCGATAGAAATTAAAAGAAGTTGTTCATCGGGGAAGTTTTCATTGATTTGCAAAGAAGATGGTGCGTTTGGAAGATGAGATAAGTGATCAACAATGACATTATCGGATCTGTTTTTGTCTTTGATTGTAAGGTCAAATTCTTGAAGTAGAAGGATCCAACGAATCAAATGAGATTTAGCATCCTTTTTAGCGAAGAGATATCGATGCGCAGAGTGGTACATGTACACAGTAATGTGTGAACCTATCAAATAAGGTCGAAACTTTTGGAGCGCAAAAACGACAGCTAGAAGCTCTTTTTAGTTTGTTGTGTAGTTGAGTTGATCATCGTTCAAAGTCATACTAGCGTAGTAGATAACGTGAAGGATCTTATTGATGCGTTGTCCTAAGACAGCACCAACTGCAAAGTTTGAAGCATCACACATTATTTCGGAAGAAAGATCCCAATTGGGTGTGCAAATGATTGGAGCAGAAATGAGCTCGTTCTTAAGACGTTCAAACGAAGAGATACACTCGGAGTTGAAATAGTACGGAACGTCTTTTTCAAAGAGAGTAGTCAAAGGACGAGCGATTTTGCTAAAATCTTTCATAAAACGTTGGTAAAAGCTAGCATGTCCTGGAAATGATCGAATGTCCTTAACAGATTTGGAAATGGATAGATTTTCAATTACGTTGACTTTCGCTTTGTCTACCTCAATGCCTTTATTTGAGATGATATGTCCAAGGACTGCCTTGTTTGACCATAAAGTGACATTTTCCCCAATTCAAAGTCAGATGTTTTTCTTTACATGGATTTAGAACCAATTCAAGATGATGTAAACATTAGAAAAAGAATCACCAAAGATAGAGAAATCATACATAAAAACTTCTAGAAAGCGTTCAATCATGTCGGAAAAAATGTCAACCATACATCGTTGCAAAGTAGCAAGAGCATTACAAAGTCCGAATGGCATATGTCGATAAGAAAAGGTACTGAACGGACACATGAAAGTCATTTTCTCTTGATCTTCGGGAGCGATGGGAATTTGGTTATAGCCGAAATAACCATCAAGGAAGCTGTAGAATTCGTGCCTGGCTAAACATTTGAGCATTTGGTCAATGAAAGAAAGAGGGAAGTGATCTTTACGTGTTGCGGCATCTAGTTTTCGATAGTCAATACAAACACGCCAACCCGTTTGAGTACGAGTTAGGATAAGTTCATTTGAATAGTTCTTGATAACGATTAGCTCGTATTTTTTCGATACAACGTGAATTGGGCTGACCCATGAACTATCAGAGATTGGGTAAATGATTCCGTTGTCGAGAAGTTTAAGAATTTCATCACACACCGCACCTTTCATTTTTAGATTAAGTCTTCGATGCATGTCGTGAACAGGCTTGGCATTGTCGATTAAATGGATGCATTGTTGAACAAAAGCTGGACTAATTCCCCTAATATCAGAGATTGACCATCCAATCGCTTCCTTATTTTTCGAAAGAATAGAGAGAAGAGAAGTTTCTTGGTCAAGAGAAAGATTATTAGAAATTATAATAGGACAAGTTTCGTTTTCACCTAAGTATGTGTACTTAAGGTGATCGGGAAATGGTTTGAGGTCCAACTTTGGGGTTTTTCAATCAAAGAATTGGGTTGAGATTCAGACTCAACTGGAAGTGATTCAAAGGTAAGAGTGTCTTCAATTTCATTGGGAGTTTCGTGAAACAAATTTTCGTACTCGACTTCACGTTCGTTGTTAAGGTCAAGTGTCTCGTTTTCGAAGTTTTCTTGAATAGCACTAACTTCCAATGTTTGGTCACGAAGTTCATTCGATTGACTTTCATGATTGAAAATATTAAGATCCAAAGTCATGTTTCCAACAGAGATTTTCGTCGATCCGTTATGACAATTGATTAAGGCATTTGAGGCGGCTAAGAATGATCGACCTAAAATCAATGGAATTTGACTCTTGGGATTTGTCATGGGTTGTGTTTCGATAACGATAAAATCAACTGGGAATATGAATTGCCCTACTCGAATGAGCACATCCTCGATTTCTCCCATGGGCTTCTTAATCGAACGATCAGCGAATTGAAGCGTAACTTTTGTGGGTTTGAGCTCACCTAAGCCTAATTGTTCGTACATGGAGGGAATCAAGTTGACACTCACGCCTAAGTCAATCAATCATTTGTTAATCGTCTTCTCTCTAATTATACATGAAATCATAGGGCAACTAGGATCTTTGTATTTTACGGGCATGGATTGGGACAAGACTTCACTCAAACTGGTGGCTAAGAAGACTTTTTAGGGTACTTGAGTGTGTCTCTTTTGGTTACACAAGTCCTTAAGAAATTTCGCATACGTTGGGATTTGCTGAACGATGCCAAGAAGCGGAATATTAACTTTTAACTTGTTTAAAAATTTCCAACATCTTTTGCATTTGATCCAAGTGTTTCTTTAGTCGAAGATGATATGGAAATGGAACATGATATTCGATAGGCGGGTCTACTCGAGTAAAGGAAGAGGAACTTTGATTAGCGCTCGTTTCAACGTTTGGCTCCACGTTTTGTTCCAATTCGGTTGTTGTTTTAGAGGTGTCGAGAGAGGTTTTCGGTAAATCGTTTGGATTAACGACTTGATTATCGATTTGTTTACCGGAATGTAAAGTTGTGATAGCATTCAATTGGGTGACATTTCTATCTTGAACAACATGGGTTTGATTTGAAATTGCGTTTCGATTTTTGGGATTTGAAAGGGGTTGGCTTGGGAATGTTCCACGTTCAGGTTCACTTACTGACGTGGCTAATTGACTCATTTGCATTTCGAGTTTTACAATTGATTGGTTTGCGTTTTGCATATATAAGGTTAATAAATTTTGCAAATTTCAATTTGATTGAATGCTTTGAGTAGTTGATTTAGCCAATGTTTCAAGAGTTTTCTCAAGTGAACTTAAATGTTTATCGTCTTAGGGAGGGTGAGCAGCATTTGGTTGAAAATTTGATTGTTGCGGTTGATTATGAGATGGACCCGCAAAGTTTGGTTGAAAATTATTGGGCTAAAAGGAAGGATTCGAAGCATTATTCGAAAATGCTTGAAAATTGGTGTGAATCGTATTCCTGTTGGGATTGTTTTGGTTCCACGTGAAATTCGGATGATTTCTCCAACCAGGGTTATACGTTGGAGAAAACGGGTCATTTTGGCTTTATTGAAAGTATTGATTTGTTCGACAGAACTGGAACACTGGTCGGCTATATGAGTAGAATCGTTGCATTTATAACACATTGGTTGGGAAGCCTGGTTCATTTGATTCAATGAGAAAACGTTATCGAATTTTTTAATCATTGCATCGATCTTAGCTTCCAAAGCAAAAGAAGATCCTATCGAGTGTGCACTCGATCGTGAGTGAATGATTTTTCGTTCAAACGTTCCCATTGGGATGACTTTTCAATGAGGTTTTCAAGAAATTACCAAGCATCGTCGCGATGTTAAGCAAGAAAGTTGCCTTGGCACATTGATTCGAGCATGGTTCGTGAGCTATTTTCGAGTCCATCGTATAAAATTTGGCAAATTGTCCATTTTTCAAAGTTATGGTGTGGATATTTTATCAAAAGCTCTTTAAATCTTAAAAATATTTTTCGAATGGTTCTCCCTTGAATTGATGAAAATTTACAATTTCGTCTTGGATTCTACTCGTTTTTTCCAAGGGGTAAAACCATTTTAAGAAAGATTTTTGTGAATTCTTCTCAAGTTTTAATCAAGTTCGATGGTAAGCTATACAACCATTTTTCAGCGTAATCCATAAGAGCGAATGGAATTAATCAAAGTTTGATTCCGTCATCGGAAATTTGTTGGAGTTTAATGGTTGCACAAACTTGTTCGAATTTAGTCAAAAAGATATATGGATCATCCTGCTCGAAATTAGAAAATTTCAGAACTGTGGCAATATGGTTCGAGTGAATTCCGGAATGGTTACTCATAGGAGTGGGCAACGTGATGTAAGATGGAATAGAAACTCTATCGGGCAAGATTCTATCCATTAGATCGAGGGGCATTCTCATTCGTCATTTTGGGAGGATCGTTTGTTCGAGTTAAACGATTAGTGGTTGAGTCACGGGTCCAACGATTTGTTATTGTGTCACGAGTCCAAGTACTCATGCAGAAGTGAAAGTCGAGAAGAGAAAGAAGTTATGGTTGAGTTTAGAGAATGAACTAGATTTGGAAAATGAAGTGAAATGGGTTGTTTTTGTTTTTTTTCTTTTCTCTTTTTTTTTAAGGAAGAAAAATATTTACCAAGTGAAATTTATTTTCAAAAGCGAAGTTTGATTTTTGTTTTGTTTTGGCTTTTCAAATTTTTTTATATGTTTTTGTTTTTGTATTTTTTTTGTTTTTGAATTTTCAAATCTTTACCAAAAGGTTTTTTTGTTTTTTTTAGAAAACGGTAATTTGATTTTTTTTTTTGAATTTTCAATTTTTTTTTGTTTTTGGCTTTTTTTTAAAAAATTCTTTTCGAAAAGATTTTATATATTTTTTGGATTTTTTTTTGGTTGACAATTTTCAAAGGAAAGGAATTTTTTTGTTTTTTTTGATTAGAAACCAAGTAAAGTAAAATTTACAATTTTTTTTGGATTTTAAATTTTTGATTTTTGCTTTTTTTTGTTTATTTATATATGCTTGAACTAATGCAACTAAATGAATGCAAAAGACTTAATTACAATTTTTTGTCCTTAGTAGCTCCTAACCCAAAATTGTATAATCATACTTTGTCCTAAATCAACAAAAATATTTCTCATCTAGGTAACGGGCAAGGGTATCGGTGCACCACGAATCACCGTGGCAATACAGCCGAAGGTTTAAGTACCTTCAGAGGAACAACCAGTATAATATTTACGAATCACTGTAATTTTATAATTGGTTATTACTCTGCCGTAGCCTAGACATCAAGAAATAAAATTGTTCAAATAAAATAATTGTGAATATACAATTAAGCCCTAGGTGAGCTCGCGACACCCTTAAGTCGAATTTCTAACCTTTATTGTTAGTCAAATTCTATGATGAAATGTGTTTGTGGCTAAGGAAAGGGTGATGAAATCCCTCACCTGATGTGAATTGGAGCATTGCCCTTAGAAAATAAAACAAGATGAGATGAATGCAAAACAAAAATTAAACGTGAATTTACAATGCAACTAAAATGAAGTTGTTTGTTTTTTTATTTTTGGATTTTGAAATTTATTTTTTTAAATATTATTGCAAATGCAAGCAACCAACAATGCAATTCAAATAAAAATAAGGGATGAAAGCACGATAGCAGAGCGTGTAGAATTATTAGCAATTTATTTTTAAGCGGCGATTTTTATTATTAAGCAAGCAAGTAGTTTTTTATGGCAAGCGGTGCGAAGCTAGCAACTCTTCCTATCTGCTTTGGCCACCTGAAAACAAATATATATATATATATATATATATATATATACATATACATATATACATATATATATACACACACACACACACACATATATATTTACATATATACATATATACATATATATATATATATATATGTTTTTTAAAAAAATTAGGATGGAACTAAATAATTTTTTTTAACTGGTAAAACAAAATAAACAAACTTAAACAAATTAAGCAAAACAAAACAAAAGCAATATCTCTCTCTCTCTCTCTTTTTAAACTTTAAAAGGATTTTTTTTATAAAAAAAAAGGAAAACAAAACAAACTTCTTAAAAAAAATTAAACCCGGCCCAAAAAGAATTTCACAAGCCCAAATCAAAACAATTATTCCATAAGACTTTGCAATTTCCGAGTCCAAATTTCAAAACAAACGCATCTTTATTCTCTAAACGAAAGAAAGACGAAAGGTAAAAAAAATGACAATCGCGTACGGAACGGCGATCTGAAGGTAGAACTGTTACATACCAACATTTCATCAAGCACCTTCTGCTCACAGGTTCAGAAACTGTGACAAAGATATCTTCCCATCAGCATGGAGTCAAACTGAAGGTCACTGAGGATCTCATGTATAACCAGAAGCACAAAGAAGCCAACAGTGAAAAGTAATCATAAAAGAATGGAAGAACTGCACCATGTGCATGTGTGCACGTGCACAGTTGAAATTAACTCTTGCAATTGATTTTATTCAAGTTGTAGCCAGCACTCAGTGAGCTGTCATCTCCAACGGCTAGTTTGATTAAGTCCAATCTGAAAGTGTATAAATATGAATCTAAAAAGTTGAACTATGGCATGAAGAAAATTTAATAAAATATATCAGTTTTTCTTATCTTATTTGTGTATGCATTTTTTCTCACTGCTAATATTTCTGACTTCACCATATTCTTCTATTCTTAATCTAATTTCACCTCAGTTCTGAAGTATTTTATTACCATCATCCTCTTGCTCTATCCTACTCTGTTTTCCTTCAACCACCTGAACACCAATACTGTCTCTCCACCATGATCCAAACCAGAGCACAAGCCCAAAAGGAGAAAGACCCTACCAATTTGGTATCGGAGCCAACTGATGAGCAAGATTTTGACCCTCATCAGGATCCTTCACCTCAATCAGAAGTCAATAAAGAAGGAGTCTCTTCTCTGGATTCAGCAACTACTGATAATCCCACTGAGTTATGGCTAAGGCAAGATTTGTTTAACAACAGAACCGCTTTATCACTAAGGAGATTGGAAAGAACTACCCAAGATTTATCAATCACAACATCAACTCTGACAAGGCAGAATCAAGAAACCACTGAAAAGCTTGATAACATGCAAGAAATGATGACCAAATTTTTTTCATAGTTAAAAGAAATCAAGAACCAAAAGCAAACCGATCAGACCTTCAGATCTGACTTTCACAGATCCTCTTCGTTTCCACAAAATTCCTTTCCCAATCAACGATCCAATATTTATGTTCCACCTAATAATAGGCCACCAATATTATCCAGAACTGATGCCAATCACTCCCCATCGAGACACGTTGATTCTTTTACTCATCATTCAAAAGACATGGCCAAACTTAATATCAATATAGACTTTCCAACTTTTTCTGGTGAAGATAGAGTTATTGATTGGATTCGACAAGTTGAGCAGTTCTTTAAATACAACCATACTGATGTCCAAGAATGGGTGCATATCTGTTCCTTTCACCTCAAAAAAGAAGCACTATAATGGTTTTACAGGTATTCTCACACTGTTTTGGATTATGACCAGTGGTCAACCTTCAGCAAGGCCATTCAGGTACGTTTTCTTTCTACTGAATTAGACAGACCATATGATACATTCTCCTCGCTCAAACAAACTTCTTCTGTTATGCACTATGTTAATCGGTTTGAGCAATTAGAGGGGATGATTGAGCATATCACACCTATACATCTTTTACAAAAAAAATTAGGTGGCTTAAAAGATGAAATTAAATTTGATGTTCTAGCGGCCAATCCACATGATTTTGATTCCGCTGTGGCGTTAGCAAAGACATTTGAAACAAAGTGGTTATCTGTCAATAGAATTAACAAGAAAATTTTTTTCAAAAATACTTTGCCTTCATCTCACTTTTCTGACAGCAATAAAAATCTTTCTCAGCAAAAAACTACTTCCTCTAATACTGAAAAGTTTTCTAAAATAAAGCAACTGACTCCGGAGGAATTATTAGAAAAGAAAAGAAAGAATATTTGTTATGGCTGCAATGAAAAATATTATTATGGTCATAAATGCAAAACAAAACAAATTCATGTTATGGAAGGAATTATTGATTTATCTGATCAAGATGAATCCTCTGATCAAGACATCACCTCTGATACTCCTTTGCAACTTACTGCTCCTGACACTGCACACACAACTGACAATACTTTGTTATCTATTTCTATCAATGCTTTGCTTGGTATTCCTACTTTACATACTATGAAAATTAAGGGAATGATCAATCACAAATCAATTATCTTTTTAATTGATTCTGGATCTACACATAGTTTTATTCATATTTCTTTAGCCCACAAATTAAATTTACAGCGAAGTAAAGCAAGACATTTTGAGGTACAGGTAGCTAATGGTCAAAAACTACAAGGTGGTGAAATCTGTTCTCAAGTTTTACTTACTTGTCAAGGATGCAAAATGCCAATTGACTTATTAGTACTTCCAATGGAAGGATGTCAAGTTGTTTTAGGTGCCCAGTGGATGAAAGAATTAGATGAATTTTGTTTTAATTTTAAAAAACTGCAGGTGCGATTTTTTTATAAAAATAAAGAATATCTATGGCAAGGTCTTATTCAACCTGATTCTTACACTGTTGATGATAAAAAAGCTACGAAAGAATTTAACTATGCTCACCTGAGATTTATGCTTTTATCTACTGCTTCAACTTCAGTTCCTCCCACAACTGCATTACACACGGATATTCAAACTCTGCTGAATAAATTCCCTTCTGTTACTTCCTCCATACTTCCACTACCACCTGCAAGACATTGTGACCACAAAATCCCTCTTTTACAAGGCTCTAAACCAGTTTGTCTTAAACCATATAGATATTCTCATCATATTAAAACTGAATTAGATAAACTAATCTCTGATATGCTTTCATCTGGTATTATTCGAAATAGTTCTAGTGCCTTTTCTGCTCCTGTTGTTATGGTTAGAAAAAAGGATTTCTCATGGAGATTGTGTATAGATTATAGGGCTTTAAATAAACAAACAATTAAAAATAAATTTCCCATCCCATTGATAGATGATTTACTAGATGAATTGCATGATTCAAATTTTTTTACCAAATTAGATTTGAAGTCAGGTTACCATCAATTCCGCATGCATGAAGATGATATTCATAAAACAGCTTTTAGAACTCATGATGGTCATTATGAATTTTTGGTAATGCCATTTGGTTTAACTAATGCCCCTTCTACATTTCAATCTCTAATGAATAGTATTTTTAAAAACTATTTGCGAAATTTTATTCTCGTATTCTTTGATGATATTTTAGTTTACAGCAAGAATTGGGCTGATCATTTAATTCACTTGGAAACTACACTTCAAATTCTTCAATCAAATCACCTGGTGATCAACCTTCCTAAATGCTCCTTTGCTGCAAACAACATCAATTACCTCGGTCATATCATTGCCCATGAAGGCATTGCAGTGGACAGAGAAAAAACAAAGGCCATTATGGACTGGCCACAACCGCAAAACATCAAAGCTCTTAGAGGGTTTTTGGGCCTTACTGGATACTACAGGAAATTCATCAAAGGATATGGTTTGATTGCTAAACCACTTACCACTATGCTCAAGAAGAATTCTTTTATATGGACACCAGAGGCTACAGATGCCTTCTTCAAATTAAAGTCATGCCTCATCAGTCCCCCCATTTTGTCACTACCTGATTTCTCTAAAGATTTTATAATCGAATGTGATGCAAGTGGTTGTGGAATTGGCGCTGTTCTCTTGCAAAGCAACAAACCTATTGCATTTATTAGTCAGACTCTTCAAGGAAGAAATTTACTCTTATCTACTTACGAGAAAGAACTTCTAGCATTAATCTTGGCAGCAAAAAAATGGTCACAATATCTCCTAGGCAGAAAATTCATCATTCGAACTGATCATCAGAGCTTACAACATTTTTTATCCCAGAAATTGACAACATGTATTCAAGGGAAGTGGCTTGCCAAGCTACATGGATATGACTATACTGTGGAATATAAAAAAGGAAAAGAAAATATTGTTGCTGACAGTTTATCACGGATTCATGATCGACCAAAGCTTACAGCCCTGACCACAGTTCAACCCAATTGGATTTTGGAACTTCGACGAGAAGTAAGTCAATCCCCATTTTATGAAATAAAAAATAACAAATCCTACAATGCAACCTGGACTCACATAAGTATAAACTGCTGGATGATTTAATTTTTTACAAAGGTAGGATACTCTTAGACCCATCCAATACTTCTCTGTTGAATATTATTCTCTTCGAATTTCATTCTTCACCGTTAGGAGGCCATTCTGGTGTTCGAAAAACTCTCAAGAAAATTAAGCGAGTTTTTTCCTGGAGGCACATGAAGCAATCGGTTGAAAAGTATATTCGAGATTGTGATATTTGTCAACGTTCCAAAAGTGACAATATACAATACCCTGGACTTCTTCAGCCGCTGCCAACCCCAGAAAGTGTTTGGACTGACATCACGATGGACTTTATCACTCATTTACCAAAAAGTAATAGCTCAACTGTTATATATGTTGTGGTTGATCGATTATCAAAATATGCACATTTTTTCCCCCTTTCCCATCCTTATACTGCACAACAAGTAGCCAAGGTTTTTTTGATGGGATATTTAAGTTGTATGGTATGCCTACATCAATCGTTAGTGACAGGGATCCTATTTTCTTGAGTAAATTTTGGACTGAGTTATTCAATCTTCAAGGTAGCACACTCAAATATAGCTCGGCATATCATCCACAAGCTGATGGTCAGTCAGAAGTTACTTACAAAATTCTAGAGACATACCTACGCTGTTTTGTTTCACATCAGCCTAGTGAATGGACAAAGTGGCAAACTCTTGCTGAATTCTGGTTTAATACTTCTTGGAAACAATCTACCAATCTAACCCCTTATGAAATTTTATATGGAAAACCACCTCCCACTCTCTTATCATATATTCCTCATACTGCCAGAGTGGAACAAGTTGAACAGCATCTCTTTTCTCGAGACATCATTATGCAGTTATTAAAAGACAGCCTTGCTCTCGCCCAAGAACGAATGAAAAAATTTGCAGATCAAAAACGAACTGAAAGATCATTCTCTGTTGGTGATTGGGTCTACCTGAAGCTACAGCCTTATAGACAAATCTCGGTCAGTTCTACTAAAACAACTAAATTATCTCCTAAATATTACGGGCCATTCAAGATCATTCAACGAATTGGAGAAGTTGCTTACAAACTAGACCTTCCTGTTGCCTCTCAGATACATTCTGTTTTTCGTATCTCCCAGTTGAAGAAAAGGATTAGTTCACATATCATATTACAACAAGACCTTCCATCATATACTGCTGAATTAGTTGATGAACCAGAACAAATCCTTGAACGACGATTGATACCACGGAATAATAAACCAGTGGTTCAAGCACTTATCAAATGGAAGAATAAACCCATTTTAGATTCTACTTGGGAAGATTATTGGGATATAATTAAGCGTTTTCCTACTTTGAACCTTGAGGCAAGGTCCATTCTTTATGGGGAGGGGAGTTGTTACATACCAACATTTCATCAAACACCTTCTGCTCACAGGTTCAGAAACTGTGACAAAGCTATCTTCCCATCAACATGGAGTCAAACTGAAGGTCGCTGAGGATCTCATGTATAACCAGGAGCACAAAGAAGCCAACAGTGACAAGTAATCATAAAAGAATGGAAGAACTGCACCATGTGCATGTGTGCACGTGCACAGTTGAAATTAACTCTTGCTATTGATTTTATTCAAGCTGTAGCCAGCACTCAGTGAGCTGTCATCTCCAACGGCTAGTTTGATTAAGTCCAATCTGAAAGTGTATAAATATGAATCTAAAAAGTTGTACTATGACATGAAGAAAGTTTAATAAAATATATCAGTTTTTCTTATCTTATTTGTGTATGCATTTTTTCTCACTGCTAATATTTCTGACTTCACCATATTCTTCTATTCTTAATCTAATTTCACCTCAGTCCTGAAGTATTTTATTACCATCATCCTCTTGCTCTATCCTACTCTGTTTTCCTTCAACCACCTGAACACCAATACTGTCTCTCCACCATGACCCAAACCAGAGCACAAGCCCAAAAGGAGAAAGACCCTACCAAGAACAAATTTCAATTGGCAGTGGTCAATGAAACTGAATCGAGGATGGAATTCGCATGGGAAGTGGCGATCAAGCAGAGGGTGATTTGAGGTCGAATTATGTTGCGATGGTTGAGGGGATGAAGGCGGCGTTCGTGGATGGTTTGGGAGGCTTCTGGTTTGATTAGGTTATGGTATTCGCGAATTTGGATTGCGGGCGGTCGCAATTTGATTTGTTTGACTTGGCAAGTTGGGTTGCGTGATGTCGTGAATTGCGGTGGCAGGTTGGAGTGTTATTCCTTGTAGCAGCTGGTCTAATGCAATTTGATGAGGTGGTTTCCGTATAGTGCAATGAGAGGTTGGTGAGGCTAGCTGATGTTTGCAATTTGGTCGGCGATGGAATCAGTGGGTTGCGTGAATATGAGTGAGGAGGAGGAGTGTGTTTGGTGGAGTTGCTGAAGATGGATGGTTGTAGAGGTTGAAGGAGGTCGAAGTTTGAGGCTGTTCGATTGGAGGAAGTGCAGTTTCTCTTCTTTTTTTTCCTTTTCTTTTTTTTCGGTTAAATAATGGAAGAAGGGATATGGCAGTGAATGATGTGCAGTTTCTTTGGCAGATGGCAATAGTTTGAGGGCGTGGACAGTAGTGGTTTTGAAAAGAGGCGATGATGACTGAATTAGATGTTGATGATCATAGTTGTATGACAGTTTCTAGTGATGTATATGCAGGCAGTGTATATGGTGATGGAGGAAGGCTATTTGACAGTGCTTGGTTGGAAGGTTAAGTTTGTATTGGTTGCAGGCAATATGGTAGTGTTGACACAGTGCACCACAGTGTGCACAGGCAGAAATGGTGATTGTTTTGGTGGTTGTTTGAGTGACTGATGTATGGGAATGAATGCAGTGTGAAGGGCAGTTAAGCTTGGTTTGAAGGTAACTGCAGTTTTTCAGGGGTGGCTGTTGTTCGTTGATGACTTAATCAAGTGTGGGTAGGAAATGCACTGTTGTAATTGTGAAGGACAGATGATATATGTAAGGGAAATTGAATGCACTGTCGTAATTGTGAAGGACAGATGATGTATGTAAGGGAAATTGAAAGAAGTTGATGTGGTCGGTTGTTCCTAGTGCACAATAGCGTTACAGAGAAGTGAGCAGTTGTATATTCGAGAAGGGTAGAATGTGGTACGTGATAGAGAAGATGAGTTGTCGAAGTAGTTGAAGTGAATGAGAATGGTTTGACTGGGTATTCGATGTAGTTCAGGTGATGTTGTTTGCAGTTTGTAAAGAGTGGGGAAGCAGCAGATGTTGATGGTGCACATGTTTGGCCGAGGAGAGTTTGTTGTAGTGAGGTAGAAGGTCTGAGTGGTCGGGGGTGGATAGGAATGGTTTGCTTGAAGGATGGGTCGGGTTTGAAACTGGCTATGTGCTGTGGTAGTAATGTATGGGTTTGTTACAGTGGTTATGGAACTGAATGCAGGCAAAACTGTTGAGGGTTGTTGAAATGTGATGGTAGTGGTCAAAGGTGTTGGATTTCAGTGATTGGTGACAGTTTCTGGTGGAGGGGAGGAAACTTGAAAGAGAGGGTGTAGCAGAAGCTAATGAGGTTATTTTGGTTTTGTGGTAGCTTTGGTGAAAACGAACTATTGGAAGATAGAAAGAAAGTGGAAGAGCAGTGGAGAAGAATATGCACAGTGGAAATGAATTGCAGTGTGCAATACACAATGTAATAGAAACGATCATATTTTTGTTTTGTTTTTGTTTGTTTGTTTTTTTTTTTTTTTTTATTTTATTTTATTTTATTTTAAGTAAAACTGAAATGCAATGCAATGAAACAATGTAATGACAGCAAGTATGATTTTTGTTTGTGAATGTTGAGTTTGTGAATCTAAATGCAAATCGTGTTTGAAATCAAAATGCACGAAGAAAGAAAAATGCAACATAAATACGAAATGCAATGTAGCAAACAGAAATTGAAAATGTTTGCACAATGAAAATGTCAAGTTTGTGACAACTAAAAGCAGTGAATGTCTTTTTTTTTTTTTTTAATAGAAATGCAAATGCGGTGCAAATAGAAACAAAAACAATTACACAAACAAATGCAAGCTGCAAAGGCAGAATATATATTTTTTAATTGCAAACAAACACACAAAAATTCAAACTAAAATAATTTGAAGAATAGAAAATAAAACCAAAATGATTCTCCGGCAATGACGCCAAAAACTTGTTTAACGACAAAATTTCTATCGGATTAGACATTTGCCGAAAAATTTCAAATTAAATTTAACCGTAAGCGCACAGCGTACAATTTTAGAACGTGGCGAGTACGGGTCGATCCAATGAGAATTTTAAGATTTTAAAATTTTCAATTCAATTAAATTAGACCAAAGTGAGAGGAAATTGTTAACTATAAAAAAGAAGCTAAAACTAGAATTGAATGTGTAGAATAATTTAGAGATAAATCCACTCTCATATTTCTTCAAATCAACAAACAAATAATTTATGATCTCTGGTTATTGTATTAAGTGAAATAATTATTACATTTATCATAAATATGGTTTATTTATGTTATTAATTAACATAACCTAAACCATCAAACTATAATACAACAATTATACCAGATGTAAATTCTCATGAAAACGAATTCAAAGCAAAAGCTATTTTAAGTATGATTTATTTACTATTGTAATTAGTAAGATAGATCATCAAATTTTGTTTTTACTTTCTTTACAAAATAAAAATCAATTAGCAAATGATGATGCAAATTGTGTTTATATTGAATAAGAATAGCTCATTTGCAAAAGCAACATAAGCTATCAAACCCACTTGTATAAACTTGCCCGTCAAAATTCACTCTCATGGAGCATAAACCAAAAGAGATCACAAATCATAAAATTTTTGAAATTACATAAAGTTAGAGAACTGCATTACCCCTAAATTGAAGGGGTTTAGCTACTCATTTGTGTTATCAAATCAACACTTGTAAATTTCAACATTAAAAAGAAAAGAAATGAAAACTAAGCAAAGGAAGAAAGAGAGATTAACAACTAACTATTTACATAAAAATTAAAGCTATACTACTTGCATTAATGTAAATCTAAGCTATGAACATTAAAAGAAAAAAGCATGAAAATAAACATTAACATAAAAGCAAAGAAAAACATGTAGAAAAGAAAAAAGGAAGAGGCTTGGAAGCCATTTTTATTTCATGAAACATTGTCATTACAACTTGCTTTCTTAATTTCCTAATTAATATGGAAGAGTAGAAGATATTTACATGTACATAAGAGGACTATTTATACATGCATACAACCCGAATTCAATATTTAGGAAGCTTCCCAAAATTCCCTTTAAGAAGTGTGGTCACCAAGTAACCATTAACCACTAATTAATCCCTCATTAAATGTGCATAAAGTTTTATCTCCACTTAGTTGTCCATTACCTTCTAATTGTAGATTTAGGCAAGTGGGTGGGGTCCTTCATGATCTTGGACTTAAATCATTTCATTCTTATTTCCTTTGTATTCATTTGTGCATGGATATATTTTCATGAATCCCTCTTCCATATGCATCAACATTTCCTATAAAAATAAAAAAAAATGTCTAAAAATTCTCAAATTGACACGTGCACAAAAATGACCATTTTGCCCCTGAATGAAGATGAATGTACGATGATTTGAAAACAATTGAGTTTTGGTTTTAAACATGTTAAATATATATGCATTGTACTAAAATACATATAAAATAAACTATAATCTTAACAAAAAAGGATAATTTTCAGTGGATGTCTATATCCACATTCATATCCGCTTTTCCATCCATCAGATATCTATCCTATTTTCGAATACAGATTCGGACGAATTTCGAATTTTTCGGGTGTCCATTGACAATCTTATCTATAAAATCATGATTAATTATACATGTAAAATAGAATAGATCATACCTAATAGATATTGTTAACAATTTTTCTTGTTAACTAAAATATGCAAGGCAAATCGATCTAGGCTAGTAAAAGGCTTGTTCAACCTTGTGTTAGCCCGAAAGAAGTATGCAAGTCAAAGTGAAATATGCTTCCTCGTCATTTCGACCGATAAAAAAATCATGTTGGTATTATAAATGTAAAATCACAAGAGTCATATGTAAGTCATAAAGCAAGGTGCAATCGAATGACTTTATTCACTTGTAATATGCAACACAAAACTCATAGTTCGTTATTATGTGCAAAAGTACAATATGATCCAAAATCCCTAATTCAATTTAGGGTTACAAATTTTAAAATGTAATTGCTCCTCCTAAATTGCCATTGGGTTCGCATTTATAGGGATGGAGGCAGGCAAAATAGTTGCCGCGTGTCCTTCGACATTGTTATTTTCTGGCATCCTTCACTATATTGTTGACATGCGGCAATATAGTCTTCACATTGGTGACTTACAACATCCCTCTTCACAGTGGTGATTTACGATATTACTTTTAGCACTGGTGACTCACGACACCCTTATCTAGATTGATGATTTACATGACTATTTACGGTATTGATTATTATATTGATGAAACACGGTATCCTCACTTGCATTGTCGGCTTTTGACATCTTTGATGGCACTAATGATATGTAGCATCTTTGACAGCTATGGATATCTGATATCTCTCACACCCTTTGAAGCCCGACAACCTTTTGCTGCTCGTTCATGCTTTAAAATAGATATAATTGTAAAGGCCCGATATCTATAGAGTTCTAATATACCCTCCTTGTGGTAATATATGCGATACCTTTCAACGCCACAATGCGGTATCTCCTTTTATCTTCTTTCAAGTTAGATAATCTCATTGCTATAGTTTCTCGACATTTGTTGTAATTTGATATCACCTCAAGCTTGTCATATGCACGATGTCCTCGGGAACTATTTTTAGATACGACATTTCTTCCTTTTCATATGCCCGACAACCTCTAAGGTTGCTAAGGTTCAGAATTTTCTTGAAGCGTTTGAAGTGCGACATCTCCTACTAAAGGTTCCACTATTTTCGACATCTTGAATTCCGACTTGTCTCCTATATATTCGGCATCTTTATTTATAGTAACATTAGTCCCCTAGTATAGAAGAATGTTGACTTTTCAAGTCAACCCTTCGATATTAGCACTTGTCGCCTTGATAAACTCATTGCCGTCCATTGGCATTCCATCTAAACATGGGCCATTCATTTAAATTGAGATCGAATGGTTTTGTTCTTCCTTTTTCCTCTATAAATACCTTCTCTTTCTTCTTCGTTTTACCTACAAATCAAATCTTAAAGCAAAATTTTCAATCTCACTTGAAAATTTTCAACCTTCTTCGGCGTTCAAGCTATTTCAAAGTTTGACTTTCTTTTCCATTTGAATTAATCGAAAGAATTAAGTTAGGGGGCTTTCAATTTTGAATTGAAAATAGGGTTTACTAATTGGGTACTGGTTGTAAATTTTTTGATTGTAAGTTAAAAACATATATTTATTATGCTTCTGGGTGAACTTAGTATTCAAATTAGCATGTTGGTCGGGTTTTTCTCTTTGTTGATTGATTAAAGCAAAATGGTGGTAATTTGAAAATTTGGAGCTTTCCCATTTAATTAAGAATTTGATTGGCTATTAGAAAACTAAAACCCACTTTGCTTGGTTTTCAAAATTATTAAAGCTTCAAAGCTTGACATTTAACTTAAAGTTCGATACCCTAAAGGTTTCACCCCTTAGTCATTGTTTTGACAACTAGTTAGAAGCTCTAAATCTATTTTGAATTTTGAAAATCGATTTAAAATTCGAAACCCTTATTGTGTCGGAAACCAGTGAAAAATTCGGTAACTATTTAGAAGTATGACATTTATTTTGATGGGTTGTTGCTTAGGTTACAGATTTTTTATCAGTAGTCTTTTGCAAATTTGACAACTACTTATATAGTTGATATATAGGTTAGAAATTCGATATCCTATTTTAAGCCTGATATGATATCATCAATTTGAAATGTGGTTATAGTATCATCAACCTATAAATTGTTTAATTTTTCGACATCATCAAGTTCGACAACAGGTTAAAATATTTTTAAACAAGTTTAACCCTACTTATTATCTATGAATTTGATAACCTTATAAATTCGACATTAGGTTATTAATCCGACATTCCATTATGATTTTTACTAAATTTTATATATATGACATCTTGATTGTACCTTATTGGTTAGTCATAAACTCAATATCTATCCATGAACTCCGTGGTTATTAATGCACTTTCGGTTCGTAACAAAATTTCCTAGTATTTTATAAGTTCGGCATCTTATTACAAATTTGATATCTAGAGATGGACTATTCAATAAGTTGTTAGCTTGTTATAAGTTTTGCAGTTGATTCTGTATTGTCAATCTATCAATTAACCAAGTACTGATTGAATAGGCATTTATGATCATTTCAATTTTTTTGTAAAGTGTGAGATACTTCCCTGACTTCGTGTCATATTACCTGGCAGAAAAATGATAACAAGAAGCCTAATATGAGCTCTAAATCTTCTTCTTCTACAAAGAAAGGAAACTATACGCTTAACTAGTACCTCATTACTTCTCAAAAGCAGGTAAATACGATCCTTCGGCAATTCGAAATTATACGTATAGAGGCCATGCCTGTTGATCCCTCTGGTCGGATAGACCATCTTCTAGAGGGATTTTTTTTCTTTTACTCCCATCCACATCTGGCATTCTGAGCATTCACCTTTTTCGAAATTTCTTCTATGATTCCTAGAGCATCTGAAAATTGCTTCGATCCAGCTAACTCCTAACTCATATACAAACTTGAGCTATTTGGAGGTCCTTGCTAGGGAGGCTAAACTTCCTTCCCTTAGTGCTCAGACTCTCCATTCCTTAGTAAACCTTGTTAGGATAATTTGACAAGTGGATAGTCCTATGTACTATCTTCTCCCTTTCCCAAAAAGCATAGTCACTTATCCGATAAATAAGATGAAGGACTAGGAGAACCGGTTTTTCTATATCAGATGCTACTCTCCTAAGATACGGGGGTCTTTCTCTTTATTCAGTAAGTTTTTGTTTTCTATAATCTATATTATATCTGTCATTCTCTTTTTGATGAGTGTTTACTTTCAGGTTCTACTTCCAAACAACCTAGCCATTCCATTGCTGCTACTATTGAGTCCATGACTTAGGCTTCTAAGAGTATGGGTGATAGGTTTAAACTGATAATGGAAGAAAATCTCCATAAACATTCTTTGATCTTAGAAAATCATAAGATACTTGGAGAACCCCCAATGGTGAAGTGGAATGCCCGTGGGAAACGATCGTTAGTTATTGGTAATCAGAATACTTTCTCTGCTTACTCTTCTATTTAGCTTGAATCCTCTAGTAAATTTTTATTACAACTTAAATGGAATTCCTTATGATGGTATCTTATAAATTTCCCTTTTTGATTTAGATTCGTCTGCGCTCGTGCGACGTCCAAGCATAAGAAAACTAAAGATCACACTTCTGCTTTGGTTGGACCAACTAAACCTGATCCTATTAGAGATTCCATTGCTAAGGCCGTTGATGACTAAAAAAGGAAGGCGAACTCTACTGCCCCAGTTGAAACTTCAATTATTCTCCAGAGCAAAAACCCTAAGCTCAAGGATGACTAGACTTTCATTCCTATGGTCAAAGATTCAAATGCAGTAATTAACTTGACGGCAAGACCCTGATGTGATTAATTTAGACTTTTTAGTTCGTGAAATTCAAACGAACACCGAAGGGGTTCAGACTCCAGATCCCTTGCTTAACATCTCACTTCCTACCTCTCCATCTAGTTTTCGTCATTTGTACGAGGAGCTTGGTTTGACTCCTCTCCCTAATGAATCCCTTCCTTTGGAGGCTCATGCTCAGGCTCCCATAATGAGCTTTGATGATATCCTTCATTTGGCAGCCCAATCTCCGACCGTAATTTCTTTTATGTCGTTGCAGCCTTCGACCTTCTCGATAGATCATCTTTACATCATCTATCAGTGGCTTTGTAACATCCTATATCTAGAGGCCAAAAGCTAAGCGCTACAGATGTTGCAGTCATCTATAGTATTAACTTCTCGTGACGAAATACGGTAATGCTAATGGTATCAATAATATCAGAAGCACATGAATATGAACAAAATCACGGATTTCAAAACAAAATTTCACCGAATACATTTCAAATCAATAATTCATATCCATTTTACATAATCCCATTGTCATTTCCCAATTAAAGATCAAATATAATTATACAATAATAAGCCAAGAGCAACATATGACGATGCCTCCTTGGTTGATCAGAGTCAATATAGTCATATTTGACTTAATATACACAGCGAAATCAAAGAAAAATAAACTATAACTCCTAATTAGCTATCCATCAGCCACCTACTCATCTCCGGAAGCTTTATTTGCCTAAATTACTAAGACTTGAAAACCACCATCAGCCTTCTCAAATCAATTTAAGCACCCAAGAATTTAAGGACAAAACAAAATCTTCGAGTCGTACATAAAGCCTGGTGTGAATAATACTATACATCTCAGTTATTTTATGTTAAGTGAGACCACGTCACTTAGCGGAATGGGTTTCCCCTCACTAACATCCTTTTAAAACATATCATTTGCAGATCTTTTACTGCAACCAAAACTAAAAATCTATAAACCATTATTATGTAAACATACATATCAGGTGTTAACGTAAAAATCTGACGCTAACACCCCGGTGTAAGTAGTGTAAGTATGAAAGCACCACCCGTTGGTACGGGAACAAAGTATAAGCAGAGAAATCACGGAAAAGTAGTAAAAGACAACAGTTTTATAGTGGTTCGGCTTAAGATCGAGCCTACGTCCACTTTAAATTCCTTTATTGATGATTTGATTACAATTCTTTACAATGCACTTCGATTAAAACACACTTTTGACTAGTAGCTCAAACATTGATGTAGAAGAATCTTTTGAGTTCATGTTGAATGATCCAAATCTTCTCTTGAAGTTTGTTGTAGCATCTTTGGCGTTTGGAGTGCTTGTAGTGCTGTTTGAGTCAAGAGAATGACAGAGTATCGACGCTTCGAAGAATGAGCCAAAAAGTCCTTTGAAAGTTGGAGATGGCATTGTATTTATAGAGAATTCTGGGCAGAAATTATTGCCAAGTCCTAAGTCGTGGCCGACTTAGGATAAGTCGTGGCCGACTTAGGATAAGTCGTGGATGAGTTAAAAAGATGCGGCATAAGTATCACGGCATTGGATTTTAACTCGGTAGCTTTAGGTCGTGGCCGACTCAAACTAAGTCGTGGGTCGTGGCCCAGCTGGTCCTCTCGTAAGTGATGCGGCATTGAACCTTGACTCCGTAGTCTTAAGTCGTGAACGACCTAGCAAAGGTCGTAAGTCGGTTGCGACTTAAGTGTAGTTGTCTTAACCTTTTCGTGCCTCGAGTCGTTAAGTCGTACCCTTTTTAGGTTGTTAGATCGCAACTTCTTAAGTCGTGAACTGCTTAGACCGTTTCAATTCTTAGGTCGTCCAGACCTTAACTCGTTAGGTCGTCCATACCTTAAGTCGTAGGTCGTCCATACCTTAAGTCGTAGGTCGTTCATGTCTTAACCTGTTAAGTCGCGCACCCTGCTTGAGTCGTTAGGTCGGCCATCTCTTGAGTCGTTTGTCCTTTGAGTCGCTGTCTCCCTTGAGTTGTTGAGTCGGTAACTGTTTTAAGGTATTGAGTCGGTAATCCTTCAAGGCAGTTGAGTCGGTCTATTCTCTTAGGGCAGTTAAGTCGGCAAGCTGTTAGGTTGGCATCCTTTTAAGTCGCTGAGTCTCCTGTTAACTCGTTAACTCGGTTGAGCCGCTTTATGCCTTAAGTCGCTGATAGGTTAACCCGTTAGGTCGCTGATCTTTGGTCCAGCTTAGGTCGCGAGGTCTTCTTAGGCCGCGAGGTCTTCTAACCCGTTAACTTGTTGACGCTTTAGGTCGTATACCGTTTTGGACGGGGCGCTGCCCCTTGGACCCCTGCGACCTGACCGGGCAGGTCGATCACCGTAGCGGTGGCGTTGCCCCCGCACCCCCACCTTGGGGGGTTGGCACCCCCCTTGGACCCCCCCTCCGTAGGGGATCTTATCTGAAAAACCATTCAACAGAATTGAGACGAACTATCATTGGCTTCTCGGTCGATTTTTGATATCATGGCCTTGCTGAAAAAGTGCAGTTAACATCAGGTAATAGACGAACTATCTGTTCGAACATTATAGTTTTGTTTGGCTATCTATTAACCTTTGGCTAACTTGGGCCTACCAGAAAATATATCAAAATTTATCTAACATTTTTTAGACACTCCTCATCTGAACGGTTCGTCCTTAATTATATGTTAATTACTTCTCTTCTGGACGATATGTCGCTAACTTAACATCTTCTAAAGTCACCTGATCCTAATGGTTTTGCGGGTTCATCAATAGCCTATCTGTATAAAAACATATATTCCTTTTGTGTGTAATCATAATTTTAGTCTTACCTACGACAAAGCCCAACACACTGTAATTTAGGACAAAATTAGCTGGGGCTAATAGCTAATGTATAGGGCGCAACCCTATACCAGTCCCATCTGGTATTCTAATATCCGAGTCATTTTACTTAGGAAATTCTTCCTATAATTTTCCTTAAAATCCTTTTCAAAATGATTTAAAACCATAGAATTAAACTCAAACAAGGAAATATATAATCTCTATTCTTTACTCAAAATCACCTTACCATGTTATATATAAATATGTACACACACACTTTACTCAAACCTTAGTTGATGAAAAAATTTAAACCTTTGAAAGTACCCCTTTCGATTCCATTGAAAGTACCCCTTTCAAAACTATTGAAAGCCCCTCTTTCGATACCAAGCAAAACCCTTTATTTAACCTAGCCTAAAAGGCTAAAAACTTCCTTTCGAAACCATTCTCAAAACCCTTTTGAAACTACTAAAAAACCTACCTTTCGAAAGCTTTAAAAACTTAGACAACTTCCTCTTTAAAAACTTTAAATATGCCTTTCGAAACCACTGGAAAAACCTTTCCTTTTAATCCTTTCGAAACAACCAGAAGAACCTTTCCTTTCAATTCCTTCGAAACCGTTAGGGAACCACCCCTTTAAAACTATTCTTGAAAACCTTTCGAAAGCATCAAACCTTTGTATACACAAACCTTTCGAAAGCACTTGGGTTCAATTCAAAACATTAGGCTCCTTCCTTTTGAATACTTTAAAACCTTTCTTTCGAAACCTTTCGAGTGTATTAAAGTATTAACATTTAACTTTCAAAGCATAACTTCAAAACCAATTAAAAGTACCCCTTTCGAAACCGTTGGGTTTATAATTAAAACTATCATTTGAATCAAAGTAAATTCAAACGAAAGTATCTCTTTCGAAACCATTCTTTATTATATAAAAGCATTGGGGTAACTTGATGGCGTCGACACCATACCCTTTGAAAGCTTCAAATTATTTAATTAAAATATCGAAGGATATCATTGAAACCCCCTTTCGAAGCCATTGTCTTCATAACCCTTGAACCCTCGAATGGCAAAAGAACAGTAGAAGGGTTTCGACTAGATCAGAACCCCATCTTTCGAAAGCATTAATTTACAACTTAAGGAATTCATTCGAAAGCCATTATTTTTAAAACAGAAAGTAGCAACCTCTTCGAAAGCTATTAGAAATGTCCTTTCGAAAACATATGTTTCGACTATGTCGAAAGCTTTAGTAAAACAAAGGTAGACGCTTAACTTTTAAAACAAACTAAGGTATCGACCCCATCGGAAGCAATGCTTTCGACATCACACTTTCCGCCTTTCTCCAATCCACTACGTACAACCTAAATGATACCCTATGTATTGGTTTCGGCTCAATAGGGTTTCGACTTGATGGAAGGCAAAAGCTATGAGTTGAAAGGCACCTTTACTAGAGGCAAAACCTGTTTTTCTAGGTTTAATGCCAAATAAAGCAATTTATATCAACTATTCTGCCTACATGTAGATATATAATTGGTTGCCTCAACTAACCGCCTCTTAATTTTGGATAAGCATCAAAACAAATTTTTGCCGATAAGCCTTTCCATTTAAAGTACGATTAAATCATTTAGATCCTCTATCAAAAAAATTTAATTCATATAGTAAATCACTTAAGAAAAATCCCCAAAAACTAAAAATTTACTTTGATTGTGTTATCTAACATATCAAAATTTCAGACCCAAATATATAATTTCTGAAATTAATTTCTAAACCCAATTGACCATATGTTCACTCGAAAATTCATATTAATCTTTCCAAGGCTGGGAAAATTATCAAAATTAAAACCCCACTCCAAAATCATGTTTTTAATAACATGTAGTTTTTCCATGGCATTTAAACATCAATTTCTATCAGTTTTTCTCTAAAACCGTATAAATCTTAATTTAAACAATCTTGTTTAAATTAAATAATCTTTAATTCAAGCATATCATCATCCAAACATCATCTTTACTACTAATAATGAGAATTCCAAGAATAGAAAATCAACCGTGTCTTTTCGTACTACCCAAAATACCCTTTCGCATTTCGCCTACCACCCTTCTCAAAATCAGGAAAATAGACTACAGAAAGCCCTAAATCCGTTTCCCCATCCATATACTCATCACATACAGATTCCACGTTCACATCTTCTTCCACATTCCTCAACAATTATCTATTTCGCATCAATGACTATTACATCTCCTTCTTTATAAATTAACAGAAAGTCGATTACTAAAAATAGAGAATATGAACAGTGTCCGATAATGGAAGATGAAAGATGGGACTAAAGACTTCCTATTTTCAGGTAAATTCATTAAAATATGAAAATTTTCTTACTACATTCTTTTGACATTTATCATATATTTTATTAGTTTGATTATTTTTGAGAAAATTGAATTTTTGGTTTATGTTTATGATTAAGTTATGAACAGATTTGGTTTGTACTGTTAGTTTTTGAAATTGAGATGAATTTTTTGATTCCAGAGGACACTCAATTGGCTTTTGATGAAATTAAAATAATAATTTAATATTCTACCACTAAACAAACGTGATTGCAAAGGAACAGGAGAAACCAAGGTATGCTTTCTCATCAACTTAATTCGTATTCTATCAATATGTTTTTTGAATCCGAGTTTTTAGGTTTATAGGTGAAGATTCCAATACGCAACCAAAAGAAGAAGAGAAGTTGTTACAGCTTTGGTTCAAAATCAATTTCGGATTCAAAATCAATGGCGATTACTGTGAATGATGATGTGGAGGCTAGCGCTAATGACAAGCCATCTTGGTTTACACCTAAATGGTATAATTTACTTTTGTTTTACTTTTGTTAATTTTTTTATCTAGGAGTTTTATTGCTGTAAATGTTTATAGATACCTGTTATGAAATCAATGATCCGAAGTAGATAATATGTCAAAATTCTGCTTTTACTTTATCTTACTTCATAAATAGTAATATTATTACTACTTTTGTGATTAGAGATTCGATCTCTCTTGATGTTAGCTAGATTGATCATTTTTATTAGATGATGTAGATTATAGATAAGTGATGTGTGAATTTATGTTGAATATATTATACTTTTTCTTTGCAGACTGCTTATTTGGGTATGCAAACAAATTAAGCAAACAAAGTTGGTAATTTATTTTTGCGATTTGATCTAACTATGTTATGTTGAATTATTATTTCTTTATTGATAATAAACTATATTCCATACTATAAGTTAATAATGATATTAGTTCATGCATGTTTGTTGCTTTTTTACAGTGGATAGGAAAGACAGAGCTCAATTATATCAAAATTCATGCTTGCTTTACCAACGCAATAACATTTCTCTGTTTAATACATTTTTATATTTTAGTACAAATATACTGTAATGAAAAACAAAGTTCGGATAGACATCATTCATAGTATAATATTATCCCAACTTTTTCCTTGGACTTCTATTCATGTATTTACTGTAACATGAGCATGTATTCGTATATGCTTATACAAAAGCCACTTAAATCATTTTTTAAATACTGCAATAAACAAGTACTAATGTCAATTTGTGTGTATGTTGCAATCGAAAACTGTTGTATCTATTTTAAGCAGTGGTGTACAACTGAAATAAAATGATTACTATGATTTGCTTCTGCTATGTGAAATTAAATAACTCTTAATATGTATCCGATTAAGATGCATGAGGTATTGTCATTTCCAAAAACCTTTTAGTCACCTTGCCACTCTTAACTTATATTTCACTATCACTTGGATGTCATCTTATTTTCCTACTGTTAGCACAACAAAACATTGTTATCCTATAATTGGATAAATGGTACACAAATATGTTCTTAAAAAAATATTTCTTTAAAGAAGTCGCAAATATCTTTGTAAATGTAATTAGGCCTCATGTATGAAGTAACCAAAAAAGAAAGAAAGAACGATGAACATACTAATAATGATATATAATGAATATATATATATATATATATATATATATATATATATATATATATATGGGTTGATAATGTTCCCACCTCAATTTGTCATTGTTTTTGGAATCAATACTACCACAAATCATCAATTTAAATGCAACTTGCCATCGCATCTAAAGTTGCAATGACAACTTAAGATGACATTTGAAGTATAGCAAAATTAAACTAATTATTTCCAAACATATTTTGGCCTATTGACCTACAGTAAGGGCTGCAACTGCTTTTGAAAGCTCATATGATAATGAAAACTCTGCATTCGTCTACTATGGAGTAGATACAGATTCCGACTCAAGTCCAAAACTACGGTGGAAAATGGTAAATAAGTCAAAATATCAGCCAAGCTGCACAAGTAAAGTAACTTAATTCAAATTTTCATTTGTGATCAACATAAACCCAGACATAAATAAGGAGATAGACACTAATGCGTGGATGCTATTGCCATGGCTGCATAGAGGTAACAAATAGTCGTGGTCCTTTTTGCAATTGTTTGCCACAGTGGGTATATTGTGATTGTTGTTGTTCAAAACAAAGATAAAGAACACAAGAACAAGTAAGGAAAGAAAAAGAATTTTTTTGGTTGAGGCAATGATGAAACACCTGCCATATCTTTAGAGGGAATTAAAGGTAAGAAATCGATAAAGACACGACATTTTTTTTGTGATCTTTATTTTATTTAACTGACCTAAAAAATTCACACCACGGTGTAGAGAGAAAGATGCCATTTAAGATGGACAAAAAGCTGGAAAGAAATTTAGTCAGTCTCCTGTTTTTGTTGCATCCACCCTTCTAGAAGATGGTGGAATATTGAAGAGTGCTTTAACAGCATCTTTACTAAAAGAAGCTATTCGTGTAATTGGCTGTGATTATGAAGAAAATACCAACTGGGGTAAAGAGGTCAGTTTACTTATTTAGTATTTTTTATTTTGCTTGAATATGAATATACTGCATAAATACATAAAATAATCATCTAACCATATTTTTCACGAATCCTAGGGTTGGACGGATCCACGGTTCAGTTACTGAAGATATCTTAACCGATTTCAAAATGCATTTCCATGGATGGAGATCGATATATTGTATTCCTTCAAGGCCCGCTTTTAAAAGATTTTCTCCACTTAATCTTTCAGATCGTCTACATAAAGTTCTTCGATGGGCTTTGGATTTTGTAGAAATATTGCTGTCACGACATTGCCCTCTTTAGTATGGTTATGGTTGTGGATTGAAATGGCTGGAAAGGTTATCATATTATCAATTCAATAGTTTATCCTTTGACATCTATTCCTCTTCTTGCTTACTGTGCTTCGCCACTGTTTGTCTGCTTACAAGAAAGTTCATTAGTGCTGAGGTAACTACCATTCATAACACATTTTAACTAATAATGCAAATAATATGGCTGTATAGAATAAAACAAAATCTACGTATATGTAGCAAGAACATTTAAAAAAAAAATTTCGTGAAATTCAGTTGAGCTATGTGGCAAGTTTATGGTTTATGTTGCTCTTCATATGCATTTTCATGACTGGTATCCTAGAAATGAGATGGAGTGGAGCGGGCGTTGACGATTGGTGGAGAAATGAGCAATTTTGGGTTACAGGAGGAGTTTCTGCTCACTTATTTGCAAATTTTCAAGGACTTTTGAAAGTACTTGCTGGAGTAGACACCAATTTTACAGTTACTTCAAAAGCAGGAGAATACGAAGATTTCTTTGATCTGTACACGTTCAAATGGACCACATTGCTTATACCGCCTGCAACGCTACTGCTATTCAATATAATCGGGGTGGTTTCTGTTATTTCCAATGCCGTTAACAATGGCTATGAGTCATGGAGGCCTTTGTTTAGGGGTGATTGTTCAATATAGTACTTTATAATTAATGTTTCATTATATTATGCTTTTTTATGTGTTTTCTGCTTGCGGAACAAACGAATTTCAAAGTTTGTCGGTCAAACTTATATATAAATACATAAGTTCCACTTTTTTAACAAAATCCCTTATACAAAGTTTTGACTCCGTCATCTATTATTTATGATGTCGTCTCAAATCCGTGACAAAGATTCATGTGTATTAGTTCTTACACATTGCTACAACTCTCTTTTAGTTCTTATAGATTACCCACAAGCTATTATCGGTGACATTAACTTTGAAAAATATTCAAAAAAATTATTACATCAATTTGAGTCTAATAAATTTTTATTACGATATAATGTAAAGGAAAATTCAAAATATATACACTAGCACCATGAAGTTTTATACTTTAGCAAGTCCTGAAGGTTTATGAGGAAGTGATATTCATGTAAAGTCCAATATTTATGGTTTACAGGGAAAATTCTGTATACATTAATGTAGTGGTTTAATACTTTTAAATGAGAAATGATGCAAGTTTTCTAAACTCCAAATTACTGAAAGCACTAATTTTAATATTTGTTACATTTGTTTAGATATTTATGTAGTAATTGATTACTATCATTACCTATTTGATAATTTCCTAAGCTAACTTAGTTTCATTCACATTTTGATAGACGATTGATTTGTGTATGTACATGCATAAAAAATGCAACATTATGTATACGTCAAATTCATTTTGTAAAATCAAAAAAACCTTAAAAATAGCATTTTTTAATATTAATTCCTCCTATGTACGTGCAGCACGTGCCAAAGTACTCGTATATATGAATTTAAACTTAAATCTAAAACATATATTCATAAAATAGAGATGAAATTATTATTCACCTTGATTAGGATAAGGATATTGAATTGAAATTAAGTTTGATTCCCTTCTTTGATTCCTTAGCTTTTCTTTGAATTATCACTTCTACTTTTATGTTTTTGCTTTGTGAGAAAAATGATAATGAGCGTGAATGGCCTATGTACTCATATATATATATATATATATATATATATATATATATATATATATATATATAAGGTGAAGTTATGGGTGGATAATTCCTATTATGCCCTTATACAGTTTATAAACCATTCTTAAGTCCATTTAAATTAATAAGCACGACCACTTAATATTTATTCAATTCTCAATCCCCTTATCACTTAACATTTGCATTATTCTATTTAATTTATCTAATTAAATCTTCTGAATAATGCTATTAAAATTATGGGTGTTACATGCTCTTCTCCTTAAAGAATTTCTTCCTCGAAATTTAATAAGGACTAATTACTAAACATAACAATCATATGTAACAACTCCTAACAAACATACTAGCCTATCTTACTAGAATCATCTATATAAATCTAATATAGACATACACTCAAAGCAAATGAAGATAAATATCTCGAATCCTGTCTTCTGTCTCCCAAGTACAGTCCTTCTCGTTGTTGCTTCATTGAACTTTCACCAACTTGACTGTCATGGATCTCAATCTTTTCTCATCTCTCGCCACAACGTACATTGGTTGTCTAACAACTATCAAATTAGGCTCTACTATCAACTCTTCCAACTCTGTCGAAGGAATGGTAGTCTCTGGATTATGCATATACTAGCGAAGATGAGACACATGGAATACATCAAGGACACCTACCATTTTGCTCGGCAACTCTACTCTATATGCGAGCTTTTTGTTGAATATGCGCTTATATGTTTTTGTTTGATGATAATAAACATATATATTCATTTAAATGTATTTGGTAATGTACTATTCTATTTTTAATAGATTAAATAAATATTTGTTGAATAAAATAAATTACACAGAATTTGAATGGAATTTGAATTCAAACAGAAATTTTATTCAAACAAATATTTATTACAATCTTGAATAGTACAATTTCAAGCTCTCACTATACATATACATTTTTGAATACATCACGACTTCAATTTACATTTATAACCTCACTACATATCACTCACACTCGTATTTTGTCTTCAACTGCATTCCAGTTTGAATCCAGCATCTGAGCAATCTGCAAAAATATTCACTAACGCAGTAAAATTGAAAAAGAAATATTTTTACAATATAAAATAAAATATGATTTTTGAAAGTATGTTTTGCCTCAGTTATTTGGGTTGTTCGTCATCGTTTACATTTGAATTCATCACACACGAACAGTGTGACATGCACAGTGTGTCACTGTACATGCCACATGGCCGTGCACATCGATATACACTTGATAATATTACAGGGACAGGTGAGCACAGGTCAAACCCGAATGAAAAGCCGGGTTCAATTCACGTGCAATATATTCAAAATCACGACACGAGCACAAGGTCAAACCTGAGTGTTGAAACTGGATTCAACACAAGGCAACATGACATGAATGCAATGAAGACCAACAACAAAATGGACTATAACAATCATGTATGCAGACCAGACCAGACAATACAGCATGTACAAGCCACAATGAAGTTGTACAAGTACAGTCAAGTCAAATGGAACTCAACAAAGCAGCTCAAGTAACAAAACTCAAGTGCAGCAATGAAACAACATAGTATGACATGAAGCAAATGAACACAGTGAAATGCACAAAGACATAGCATCTGCCCCAAGTTAATGTTCACAAATATAATTCACCAACCAGACTATGATGCAAGAAATAACTCAGAGGCACAGCAACTACAAAGACCAGTTACAACTACAGAAACCAGAGAAATGCGCAGTGGAATGAAGTCAAGTGATGCACATATACTTGAAAGCTACAGCATCAAGTAGACCAAGTTCATATGCAATGAGAGGAACATCAAAGACAAGACCAAGTGCAGCATCAGTGAAGACAGCTACTACCACAATGAACCAGTGACAACAAAGGTCAAACACAAAGGAACACACATGGACAACATGTCATGAATGAACTAGCAAAGGCTAGCCATCAACATAACAGCAACACCAACCAGAAAAGCAACAAGCCCAAATATACAGAAGTAAATGACGAGAAACAATGAGTACAACTACTGAAGCTCAAGAGGTGGTGTAAATACAACTCGAATGAATGCAAGTTCATATGTACAGCAACCCAACTGCAATACTGCGACAACAAGTGCATGCAACAGTGAAACTCGAGACCAAATGCAACAAAGTGAAATGGAGTTCACTGAGAAATGCAATGCAGATGCCAGCATTGATGAATGTATGTAGTAGCAGAGAAGCAAGTTACAGAATGCATGAAACAGGAAAAAGAAAAAATTCGTATCTTTATTTTTTTTTGAAATAGTCAGCAATTAAAAAGAAGAAAGTTTCTGCATTGTTATTCAAGAAGGATCGAACGTTCTCAAAACAAAGCCGTATGAATCAAGTAAGTATCGAACGCATCAACATCAAGGCCATGAGTAGCAAGTTGCAAAAAAATATATCAGGAAAGCCGTGCGCATCAAGTCGCAAATATTAGGAAAGTGATACGAACGAATTAAAGGAAATCAAATCCATATAAAAACCCACAGTCATCATCGGCACTAATCCATCGATCATGTTCAAGCTGTAAAACTCAAATCATCATCATCGGCAATTGATAAAGCATCGGAGTTTGAGCAAGTATCAAATCAGAAAACAAAGAGGAGAAAAGTACATACCGAAATCAAATAAGAATTCGATGCAGTTGAAGCGCCGTGAAGAAACAAGTGATCGACAAGGCAACCAACCAGCAATCAAGAGCGGCGGCTTAAATTGAAGAGCCCTAATTTCCACAAGGGAACGAAGCCCTAATTCATCGAACAAAAAAAGCAACTGTCGGCATTTTCTCAAAGGAACAGGCAAAAGGAACGGGTCTAAATAATAAAAGGGGCCGGCCTTTTTAAATTAGGGTTTTGTTAAGGGCTTTAGTTTTTAAGGGCTTTATCTTATTTTTAGTTTTGAATTTGTTTTTAATTTTTAAATCTCTTTTCAAACCGTTGTATTTGCTAGTCGTGTGACTAGGGGACAAGCTACGTGGCGTAGCTTGAGAATTCGCAACTCAGTGGCTGAGTTGTGGCAGGGTTTTGAGCGTAGAGTTAGGTTAGTCAGTAGCGGGTGTCGCGAGTTTACGTGTGTAAGCGTGTGACTATCTAATTTCTTGTAGAAACCTTGGAGGCAGCACGTAGGCAGGTTTTTTGCCGAAGCTGGGTAAATTCTGTGTCGTTCTCTTTCTGCATTTATTATTCTGCTTTTATCTGTGCTGCTACTATTCTGCGATCTGTGTTGAAATTATTTTTATAAGCTTCCGCAATTAATTTTTTATAATATCACCCTATTCACCCCCCTCTAGGGTGAAATCGATCCTACAAGTGGTATCAGAGCTAGGAATAGAAGTCAACTTCTGTTTTAAAAAATTCGTTTTTCAAAAACCAACTTTTATTTTAAAATTTTTTGAACTTTTAAAATGGCTTCTTTTAATAATGCTTTTGCTGAGGGTCAGTCCATAGTTAGACCACCAATGTTCAATGGTGAAAATGCTTATTGGAAAAATAGAATGAAAATTTTTCTGAAAACCATTGACGCTTGGAACATTGTTGAGACAGGTTATAGAGCACCATCTATAATTGTAGATAATCAGGAAATAGATAAACCGATGGATCAATGGACAGAACTAGAAAATAAATTACAAAATGCTAATGCTAGAGCTATGAATTCTATTATCTGTTCATTGGATCAATTTGAATTTAATCGTGTCTCACATTGTCTAACTGCACAGGAAATATGGCACACACTAGAAGTGACTCACGAAGGAACATCTCAAGTCAAAGAATTTCACCTTGCCATGCTAAGCAGCGAATACGAGAATTTCACAATGGCAAAAGAAGAAAATGTCAAAGAGATGCATGGACGACTTTCCAATATCGTATACAAATCAAAAGCCCTTGGAAAACCATATACAGAGTTGGAGATAGTCCGAAAAATCCTCAGAGTCCTTCCACGAAGTTTTGAAGCCAAAGTGACTGCCATTCAAGAGTCAAAAGATTTGAAACAAATGAAAGTCGAAGAACTCATCGGAAACCTCACTGCTTATGAGCTTGAAATGAAATTCAAGGAAGAACGTGAAGGAGGTGATACTCGAAAGAAACCAATAGCTCTTAAAGGAACAACAGAAATTGATAGTGATGATAATGATGATGGAGCAGCGGAATTGGAGCTGATAATAAAGAAAGTCAAAAGGTGGAATTACAAATACGGAAATTCAGCTCTAAATCGAAAATTGAAAAGCAGAATAAATAAAATATTGGACAATCCAGAAGAACAAAAGATCATCTGTCATAGGTGCAACCAACCCGAACACATCAGGCCCAATTGTCCTCAAAATCGACGCGACTTTGAAAAGAAATCAAAAAGGAGAAGTTTTGCTGCCACGTGGAATACAAGTGATGAAGATAATCAAAGTGCTGACAGTGAGGATGAAAAAGCAGACTTGTGTCTTCATGGTGAAATAACTGACAGTGATGATGACGAGCCAAGTGAGGTATCAAAACTTTCTCATTCTGAATTACTGATATATTTCCACGAAGTGAATGGTTGTTTTGAACGACTTAGGGAGAAGTATGCCAAACTTGAATCACAAAAAGATACTTTGATAGATTTAAATAAACAACTTGACCAATTAGTTAAAACCTATCAAAGTAGGATCCCTAAGTGTGATAAGTGTCCAACATTCGGAGAAGAAATTAAAAAATCAGAAACTAATATAAAATCACTTGAAAATGAAATTCTGATTTTGAAAGAGAACGAAAATACTAGGAGAGAAAATTCTATCAAAAAGTGAACGCAATTATTGAACGAAAATGAATCTCTCAAAATACAAGTTCAACAATTGTCAATAACTTTAGATAAATTTTCAAAAAGTGAGAAATCGTTGAATCTGCTATTAGGGAAGCAAACTGTTAATACAGCTAGACAAGGACTTGGATATAATCAATCTAAAAATGTTGAAAGCGATATTAATCAAGAAAATTCCATGTGCACAATTTGTAGAAAATTTGGACACGATCACAATAATTGTTGGAATAGACCCAAACATGTGGAAACCATACCAATTTGGGTTCCAAAAGGCACAAATATAAAATCTCTCAAAATTAAACAAATTTGGGTGCCAAAGGGAACAATTATAAATAGTTTTGGGTCTTTACAAAATTGTTTTTCAAAATTTTCTACCACTAACAACCATGGACCTATAAAAACAAATAGGTCACATAAATCTTTCATCGTGTAGGTGTGGTGGCAGGCTAAGGAACAATAATAGTGTTTTTCTGGATTTTTGTCTGTTCCAGAAACACAACGGGTGATAAAGCAAAGTTCCTTAGCCTATTATAAAGGTGACAGAATCACAATGGATAAACAACGAAAAATATCGTAAAGGTAAAACAGGTAATGGTATATTTATTTGAACGATATATTAAATGTGATAATCTGCACCATATTCTGAATCAACCAATATCGAGATGATGAAAAGATGATGACTTTGATTCTGACTTATTCAAAATAGTTGGCCAATTATATTTATGCCAAAAACACTAATCTTTGAATTACTTCATACATATTTGTTTGGATTAAATATTGTGATTTGTTGGATGATAATGCATTTGGTTATAATTCGGCTAACTCTATATTCACGATTTTCTGATTATTTACACGGCTTCAATCCAAATTCGAGTGAATGCCATTTAGAATGCTGTTTGAGTTTTCATGCACACTTTATGATCTGGTCTATCAAATATTGTTAGAGATATTTTGGAGTGAAAGAAAAATTCAGATGCAGATTACACTGGTAATCTAGTTGATAGAAAAATTACTAGTTGAACGTGATTTATGGTGAGACATTTAGTAACTGCATCGTTTTTCAAAGAAAATATCTGCATATTTTTCATTACAAATAATTTTTAATTAGCAGAATTTTTTTTCTCATATAACCCCTTCGAGAAAATAATTGTTTGACCATATTTTTAGATTAGTCATTTTTATTTGATTGTAAATGACAAATTTTGACTAATCCGACTCCCTACTAATTATCAAAAAGATAAATAGTGATTGAAAAGGTGATAAGTGTCGATATTTAACATGCATTACTCAAGAGAGTATATTTGGAAAATTTCATTAGGAATTCAAACAAGAGTTATAAAACTTTTTGTTGGGTAAAGATTCCATGACCATTTCTATATCTATCATATTTCTATCGACCATGGTTTATCAAAACTCAAATATAGATGGTCGATATGTGGTACTATAATCAGGGAACATTTGTTTTTCATATATTTTTTAAAAAATAAATAAATATCCAAAGTATTCACTCTCATTTAAAAGTCCTCACGGTTACGCATGAGTGAATTACTTGGAATTTGTTATGTGCTTCCATGCTCATTTAAAAGTCCTCGCGGTTATGCATGTATGGAACGCATATCAAAAGTTGATTTTCAAAATAAACAAGTTGATTCTAATCCCATTTAAAAGTCCTCACGGTTATGCGTGGTTAGAAGATACTTGAATTCATTTTTTTTAAAAATAAAATTGGAATACTACTAATCTCATTTAAAAGTCCTAACGGTTATGCATGGTTAGTAGATATTCAAATTCCTGATATAAATGCACCACAAGTTGATACACTTGTATGATTTTATATTAGAACACCATTTCCATCATTCATTCTAAAAGTGGAATATGCGCCTAACAATGGTAGTTATGATTTTTTGTTTGATTCTTATTGGAGTTTAATATTTATATTCAATTTGAGTTTAATGTTGGATTAATATTGATCACTTAATCTCTATTTTTCTAACACTATTATTCTTTTGCTGATAACAAAAGGGGGAGAGAAAAGTTAAGATTTTGTCAAATAGAATCAAGCAAAGGTCAAATAATTTTCCATTTGCATCTAGACTTAATTATATATTTCTATTTGTATGCATATATCTAGGGGGAGCATCATGTAAAGAGGAAGCATTCAAATAGGGGGAGCAATTAGAGTATATCATTGATCAAATACATTTAACACAGTCAAAATCTTAAAATATATGTTTGTTATCATCAAAAGGGGGAGATTGTTGAATATGCGCTTATATGTTTTTGTTTGATGATAATAAACATATATATTCATTTAAATGTATTTGGTAATGTACTATTCTATTTTTCATAGATTAAATAAATATTTGTTGAATAAAATAAATTACACAGAATTTGAATGGAATTTGAATTCAAACAGAAATTTTATTCAAACAAATATTTATTACAATCTTGAATAGTACAATTTCAAGCTCTCACTATACATACACATTTTTGAATACATCACGACTTCAATTTACATTTATAACCTCACCACATATCACTCACACTCGTATTTTGTCTTCAACTGCATTCCAGTTTGAATCCAGCATCTGAGCAATCTACAAAAATATTCACTAACGCAGTAAAATTGAAAAAGAAATATTTTTACAATATAAAATAAAATATGATTTTTGAAAGTATGTTTTGCCTCAGTTATTTGGGTTGTTCGTCATCGTTTACATTTGAATTCATCACACACGAACAGTGTGACATGCACAGTGTGTCACTGTACATGCCACATGGCCGTGCACATCGATATACACTTGACAATATTACAGGGACAGGTGAGCACAGGTCAAACCCGAATGAAAAGCCGGGTTCAACTCACGTGCAATATATTCAAAATCACGACACGAGCACAAGGTCAAACCCGAGTGTTGAAACTGGATTCAACACAAGGCAACATGACATGAATGCAATGAAGACCAACAGCAAAATGGACTATAACAATCATGTATGCAGACCAGACCAGACAATACAGCATGTAGAAGCCACAATGAAGTTGTACAAGTACAGTCAAGTCAAATGGAACTCAACAAAGCAGCTCAAGTAACAAAACTCAAGTGCAGCAATGAAACAACATAGTATGACATGAAGCAAATGAACACAGTGAAATGCACAAAGACATAGCATCTGCCCCAAGTTAATGTTCACAAATATAATTCACCAACCAGACTATGATGCAAGAAATAACTCAGAGGCACAGCAACTACAAAGACCAGTTACAACTACAGAAACCAGAGAAATGCGCAGTGGAATGAAGTCAAGTGATGCACATATACTTGAAAGCTACAGCATCAAGTAGACCAAGTTCATATGCAATGAGAGGAACATCAAAGACAAGACCAAGTGCGGCATCAGTGAAGACAGCTACTACCACAATGAACCAGTGACAACAAAGGTCAAACACAAAGGAACACACATGGACAGCATGTCATGAATGAACTCGCAAAGGCTAGCCATCAACATAATAGCAACACCAACCAGAAAAGCAACAAGCCCAAATATACAGAAGTAAATGACGAGAAACGATGAGTACAACTACTGAAGCTCAAGAGGTGGTGTAAATACAACTCGAATGAATGCAAGTTCATATGTACAGCAACCCAACTGCAATACTGCGACAACAAGTGCATGCAACAGTGAAACTCGAGACCAAATGCAACAAAGTGAAATGGAGTTCACTGAGAAATGCAATGCAGATGCCAGCATTGATGAATGTATGTAGTAGCAGAGAAGCAAGTTACAGAATGCATGAAACAAGAAAAAGAAAAAATTCGTATCTTTATTTTTTTTTGAAATAGTCAGCAATTAAAAAGAAGAAAGTTTCTGCATTGTTATTCAAGAAGGATCGAACGTTCGCAAAACAAAGCCGTATGAATCAAGTAACTATCGAACGCATCAACATCAAGGCCGTGAGTAGCAAGTTGCAAAAAAATATATTAGGAAAGCCGTGCGCATCAAGTCGCAAATATTAGGAAAGTGATACGAACGAATTAAAGGAAATCAAATCCATATAAAAACCCACAGTCATCATCGGCACTAATCCATCGATCATGTTCAAGCTGTAAAACTCAAATCATTATCATCGGCAATTGATAAAGCATCGGAGTTCGAGCAAGTATCAAATCAGAAAACAAAGAGGAGAAAAGTACATACCGAAATCAAATAAGAATTCGATGCAGTTGAAGCGCCGTGAAGAAACAAGTGATCGACAAGGCAACCAACCAGCAATCAAGAGCTACGGCTTAAATTGAAGAGACCTAATTTCCACAAGGGAACGAAGCCCTAATTCATCGAACAAAGAAAGCAACTGTCGGCATTTTCTCAAAGGAACAGGCAAAAGGAACGGGTCTAAATAATAAAAGGGGCCGGCCTTTTTAAATTAGGGTTTTGTTAAGGGCTTTAGTTTTTAAGGGCTTTATCTTATTTTTAGTTTTGAATTTGTTTTTAATTTTTAAATCTCTTTTCAAACCGTTGTATTTGCTAGTCGTGTGACTAGGGGACAAGCTACGTGGCGTAGCTTGAGAATTCGCAACTCAGTGGCTGAGTTGTGGCAGGGTTTTGAGCGTAGAGTTAGGTTAGTCAGTAGCGGGTGTCGCGAGTTTACGTGTGTAAGCGTGTGACTATCTAATTTCTAGTAGAAACCTTGGGGGCAGCACGTAGGCAGGTTTTTTGCCGAAGCTGAGTAAATTCTGTGTCGTTCTCTTTCTGCATTTATTATTCTGCTTTTATCTGTGCTGCTACTATTCTGCGATCTGTGTTGAAATTATTTTTATAAGCTTCCGCAATTAATTTTTTATAATATCACCCTATTCACCCCCCTCTAGGGTGAAATCGATCCTACAAGTGGTATCAGAGCTAGGAATAGAAGTCAACTTCTGTTTTAAAAAATTCGTTTTTCAAAAACCAACTTTTATTTTAAAAATTTTTGAACTTTTAAAATGGCTTCTTTTAATAATGCTTTTGTTGAGGGTCAGTCCATAGTTAGACCACCAATGTTCAATGGTGAATATGCTTATTGGAAAAATAGAATGAAATTTTTTCTGAAAACCATTGACGCTTGGAACATTGTTGAGACAGGTTATAGAACACCAACTATAATTGTAGATAATCAGGAAATAGATAAACCGATGGATCAATGGACAGAACTAGAAAATAAATTACAAAATGCTAATGCTAGAGCTATGAATTCTATTATCTGTTCATTGGATCAATTTGAATTTAATCGTGTCTCACATTGTCTAACTGCACAGGAAATATGGCACACACTAGAAGTGACTCACGAAGGAACATCTCAAGTCAAAGAATTTCACCTTGCCATGCTAAGCAGCGAATACGAGAATTTCACAATGGCAAAAGAAGAAAATGTCAAAGAGATGCATGGACGACTTTCCAATATCGTATACAAATCAAAAGCCCTTGGAAAACCATATACAGAGTTGGAGATAGTCCGAAAAATCCTCAGAGTCCTTCCACGAAGTTTTGAAGCCAAAGTGACTGCCATTCAAGAGTCAAAAGATTTGAAACAAATGAAAGTCGAAGAACTCATCGGAAACCTCACTGCTTATGAGCTTGAAATGAAATTCAAGGAAGAACGTGAAGGAGGTGATACTCGAAAGAAACCAATAGCTCTTAAAGGAACAACAGAAATTGATAGTGATGATAATGATGATGGAGCAGCGGAATTGGAGCTGATAATAAAGAAAGTCAAAAGGTGGAATTACAAATACGGAAATTCAGCTCTAAATCGAAAATTGAAAAGCAGAATAAATAAAATATTGGACAATCCAGAAGAACAAAAGATCATCTGTCATAGGTGCAACCAACCCGAACACATCAGGCCCAATTGTCCTCAAAATCGACGCGACTTTGAAAAGAAATCAAAAAGGAGAAGTTTTGCTGCCACGTGGAATACAAGTGATGAAGATAATCAAAGTGCTAACAGTGAGGATGAAAAAGCAGACTTGTGTCTTCATGGTGAAATAACTGACAGTGATGATGACGAGCCAAGTGAGGTATCAAAACTTTCTCATTCTGAATTACTGATATATTTCCACGAAGTGAATGGTTGTTTTGAACGACTTAGGGAGAAGTATGCCAAACTTGAATCACAAAAAGATACTTTGATATATTTAAATAAACAACTTGACCAATTAGTTAAAACCTATCAAAGTAGGATCCCTAAGTGTGATAAGTGTCCAACATTCGAAGAAGGAATTAAAAAATCAGAAACTAATATAAAATCACTTGAAAATGAAATTCTGATTTTGAAAGAGAACGAAAATACTAGGAGAGAAAATTCTATCAAAAAGTGCACGCAATTATTGAACGAAAATGAATCTCTCAAAATGCAAGTTCAACAATTGTCAATAACTTTAGATAAATTTTCAAAAAGTGAGAAATCGTTGAATCTGCTATTAGGGAAGCAAACTGTTAATACAGCTAGACAAGGACTTGGATATAATCAATCTGAAAATGTTGAAAGCGATATTAATCAAGAAAATTCCATGTGCACAATTTGTAGAAAATTTGGACACGATCACAATAATTGTTGGAATAGACCCAAACATGTGGAAACCATACCAATTTGGGTTCCAAAAGGCACAAATATAAAATCTCTCAAAATTAAACAAATTTGGGTGCCAAAGGGAACAATTATAAATAGTTTTGGGTCTTTACAAAATTGTTTTTCAAAATTTTCTGCCACTAACAACCATGGACCTATAAAAACAAATAGGTCACATAAATCTTTCATCGTGTAGGTGTGGTGGCAGGCTAAGGAACAATAATAGTGTTTTTCTGGATTTTTGTCTGTTCCAGAAACACAACGGGCGATAAAGCAAAGTTCCTTAGCCTATTATAAAGGTGACAGAATCACAATGGATAAACAACGAAAAATATCGTAAAGGTAAAACAGGTAATGGTATATTTATTTGAACGATATATTAAATGTGATAATCTGCACCATATTCTGAATCAACCAATATCAAGATGATGAAAAGATGATGACTTTGATTCTGACTTATTCAAAATAGTTGGCCAATTATATTTATGCCAAAAACACTAATCTTTGAATTACTTCATACATATTTGTTTGGATTAAATATTGTGATTTGTTGGATGATAATGCATTTGGTTATAATTCGGCTAACTCTATATTCACGATTTTCTGATTATTTACACGGCTTCAATCCAAATTCGAGTGAATGCCATTTAGAATGCTGTTTGAGTTTTCATGCACACTTTATGATCTGGTCTATCAAATATTGTTAGAGATATTTTGGAGTGAAAGAAAAATTCGGATGCAGATTACACTAGTAATCTAGTTGATAGAAAAATTACTAGTTGAACGTGATTTATGGTGAGACATTTAGTAACTGCATCGTTTTTCAAAGAAAATATCTGCATATTTTTCATTACAAATAATTTTTAATTAGCAGAATTTTTTTTCTCATATAACCCCTTCGAGAAAATAATTGTTTGACCATATTTTTAGATTAGTCATTTTTATTTGATTGTAAATGACAAATTTTGACTAATCCGACTCCCTACTAATTATCAAAAAGATAAATAGTGATTGAAAAGGTGATAAGTGTCGATATTTAACATGCATTACTCAAGAGAGTATATTTGGAAAATTTCATTAGGAATTCAAACAAGAGTTATAAAACTTTTTGTTGGGTAAAGATTCCATGACCATTTCTATATCTATCATATTTCTATCGACCATGGTTTATCAAAACTCAAATATAGTTGGTCGATATGTGGTACTATAATCATGGAACATTTGTTTTTCATATATTTTTTAAAAAATAAATAAATATCCAAAGTATTCACTCTCATTTAAAAGTCCTCACGGTTATGCATGAGTGAATTACTTGGAATTTGTTATGTGCTTCCATGCTCATTTAAAAGTCCTCGCGGTTATGCATGTATGGAACGCATATCAAAAGTTGATTTTCAAAATAAACAAGTTGATTCTAATCCCATTTAAAAGTCCTCACGGTTATGCGTGGTTAGAAGATACTTGAATTCATTTTTTTTAAAAATAAAATTGGAATACTACTAATCTCATTTAAAAGTCCTAACGGTTATGCATGGTTAGTAGATATTCAAATTCCTGATATAAATGCATCACAAGTTGATACAATTGTATGATTTTATATTAGAACAACATTTCCATCATTCATTCTAAAAGTGGAATATGCGCCTAACAATTGTAGTTATGATTTTTTGTTTGATTCTTATTGGAGTTTAATATTTATATTCAATTTGAGTTTAATGTTGGATTAATATTGATCACTTAATCTCTATTTTTCTAACACTATTATTCTTTTGCTGATAACAAAAGGGGGAGAGAAAAGTTAAGATTTTGTCAAATAGAATCAAGCAAAGGTCAAATAATTTTCCATTTGCATCTAGACTTAATTATATATTTCTATTTGTGTGCATATATCTAGGGGGAGCATCATGTATAGAGGAAGCATTCAACTAGGGGGAGCAATTAGAGTATATCATTGATCAAATACATTTAACACAGTCAAAATCTTAAAATATATGTTTGTTATCATCAAAAGGGGGAGATTGTTGAATATGCGCTTATATGTTTTTGTTTGATGATAATAAACATATATATTCATTTAAATATATTTGGTAATGTACTATTCTATTTTTCATAGATTAAATAAATAGTTGTTGAATAAAATAAATTTCACAGAATTTGAATGGAATTTGAATTCAAACAGAAATTTTATTCAAACAAATATTTATTACAATCTTGAATAGTACAATTTCAAGCTCTCACTATACATATACATTTTTGAATACATCACAACTTCAATTTACATTTATAACCTCACTACATATCACTCACACTCGTATTTTGTCTTCAACTGCATTCCAGTTTGAATCCAGCATCTGAGCAATCTGCAAAAATATTCACTAACGCAGTAAAATTGAAAAAGAAATATTTTTACAATATAAAATAAAATATGATTTTTGAAAGTATGTTTTGCCTCAGTTATTTGGGTTGTTCGTCATCGTTTACATTTGAATTCATCACACACGAACAGTGTGACATGCACAGTGTGTCACTGTACATGCCACATGGCCGTGCACATCGATATACACTTGATAATATTACAGGGACAGGTGAGCACAGGTCAAACCCGAATGAAAAGCCGGGTTCAATTCACGTGCAATATATTCAAAATCACGACACGAGCACAAGGTCAAACCTGAGTGTTGAAACTGGATTCAACACAAGGCAACATGACATGAATGCAATGAAGACCAACAGCAAAATGGACTATAACAATCATGTATGCAGACTAGACCAGACAATACAGCATGTACGAGCCACAATGAAGTTGTACAAGTACAGTCAAGTCAAATGGAACTCAACAAAGCAGCTCAAGTAACAAAACTCAAGTGCAACAATGAAACAACACAGTATGACATGAAGCAAATGAACACAGTGAAATGCACAAAGACATAGCATCTGCCCCAAGTTAATGTTCACAAATATAATTCACCAACCAGACTATGATGCAAGAAATAACTCAGAGGCACAGCAACTACAAAGACCAGTTACAACTACAGAAACCAGAGAAATGCGCAGTGGAATGAAGTCAAGTGATGCACATATACTTGAAAGCTACAGCATCAAGTAGACCAAGTTCATATGCAATGAGAGGAACATCAAAGACAAGACCAAGTGCAGCATCAGTGAAGACAGCTACTACCACAATGAACCAGTGACAACAAAGGTCAAACACAAAGGAACACACATGGACAACATGTCATGAATGAACTAGCAAAGGCTAGCCATCAACATAACAGTAACACCAACCAGAAAAGCAACAACCCCAAATATACAGAAGTAAATGACGAGAAACAATGAGTACAACTACTGAAGCTCAAGAGGTGGTGTAAATACAACTCGAATGAATGCAAGTTCATATGTACAGCAACCCAACTGCAATACTGCGACAACAAGTGCATGCAACAGTGAAACTCGAGACCAAATGCAACAAAGTGAAATGGAGTTCACTAAGAAATGCAATGCAGATGCCAGCATTGATGAATGTATGTAGTAGCAGAGAAGCAAGTTACAGAATGCATGAAACAGGAAAAAGAAAAAAATCGTATCTTTATTTTTTTTTTGAAATAGTCAGCAATTAAAAAGAAGAAAGTTTCTGCATTGTTATTCAATAAGGATCGAACGTTCTCAAAACAAATCCGTATGAATCAAGTAAGTATCGAACGCATCAACATCAAGGCCGTGAGTAGCAAGTTGCAAAAAAATATATCAGGAAAGCCGTGCGCATCAAGTCGCAAATATTAGGAAAGTGATACGAACGAATTAAAGGAAATCAAATCCATATAAAAACCCACAGTCATCATCGGCACTAATCCATCGATCATGTTCAAGCTGTAAAACTCAAATCATCATCATCGAAAATTGATAAAGCATCGGAGTTCGAGCAAGTATCAAATCAGAAAACAAAGAGGAGAAAAGTACATACCGAAATCAAATAAGAATTCGATGCAGTTGAAGCGCCGTGAAGAAACAAGTGATCGACAAGGCAACCAATCAGCAATCAAGAGCGGCGGCTTAAATTGAAGAGCCCTAATTTCCACAAGGGAACGAAGCCCTAATTCATCGAACAAAGAAAGCAACTGTCGGCATTTTCTCAAAGGAACAGGCAAAAGGAACGGGTCTAAATAATAAAAGGGGCCGGCCTTTTTAAATTAGGGTTTTGTTAAGGGCTTTAGTTTTTAAGGGCTTTATCTTATTTTTAGTTTTGAATTTGTTTTTAATTTTTAAATCTCTTTTCAAACCGTTGTATTTGCTAGTCGTGTGACTAGGGGACAAGCTACTTGGCGTAGCTTGAGAATTCGCAACTCAGTGGCTGAGTTGTGGCAGGGTTTTGAGCGTAGAGTTAGGTTAGTCAGTAGCGGGTGTCGCGAGTTTACGTGTGTAAGCGTGTGACTATCTAATTTCTAGTAGAAACCTTGGGGGCAGCACGTAGGCAGGTTTTTTGCCGAAGCTGGATAAATTCTGTGTCGTTCTCTTTCTGCATTTATTATTCTGCTTTTATCTGTGCTGTTACTATTCTGCGATCTGTGTTGAAATTATTTTTATAAGCTTCCGCAATTAATTTTTTATAATATCACCCTATTCACCCCCCTCTAGGGTGAAATCGATCCTACACTTTTCAATCCTTTCAACAATCCAGAATGGTCCAACATATCTCGGTGCCAGCTTCCTTGGCTTTCCAAATCGTATCACACCCTTCATCAATGATACCTTAATAAAAATCCTTTCTCCAATTGAGAACTCTAGGTCTTTACGCCTTTTATGTGCATAAATCTTATGTCAAGATTGAGCTTCCTTCTTCCGTTCTCAGATCAACTCAATCTTCTCTGACACCTCTCTAACCATCTCTGGACCTAAGACTAATCTAGCTCCTGTCTCTAGCCAAGATGCTGGCGATTTGCATGGTCTTCCATACAAAGATTCAAAAGGCGCCATTTCTATACTAGTCTGATAACTATTTTTATAGGAAAATTCAGTCAAATGTAGGTGATCTTCCCAAGATCTACCAAAGTCTAATACACAAGTTCTCAACAAATCTTCGAGTACTTTATTGACTCTCTCAGTCTGCCCATCCGTTTGTGGGTGATATGCTGTACTCATCTTGAGCTTGGTACTTAATACTCTTGGTAGACTTTTCTAAAATTCGCTAGTGAATAATGCATCTCTGTCACTGGCCATGCTATTAGGAATTCCATGAAGTCTAACTATGTTCTTCATGAACAACTTCGCCAAAATAGGTGTCGTCCTAGTTGATTTGATTGGAATGAAATAGGCGCTCATGGTCAATCTGTCCACTATGACCCATATGCTTCCATATCCTTTATTCGACCTTGTTAACCCGTCAATGAAATCCATGGATATAGAATCCCAATTCCACACTAGAATTTCTAAAGGCTTAAGCAACCCACTTAGCTTCTGATGTTTGACTTTCACTTGTTGATAGTTAACATACTGCCCAACCCACAAGTAAACATCCCTCTTCATGCCTTCCCAATAGAGCTCCTCTTCACATTTTGGTCCCCTCAGGATGAATCATAAACTTGGATCGATGACATTCTTCCAGAACTTCTCTTCTCAAGTTCTCTGCACTCAGAACACTTAAGCGTCCCTTCCTCAACCATCCTCTCTGGTCGATGTAAAAATCTTTTAACACCTTGAGCCTTCTAATCTTCTCGGCTAATGCTGAATCCTCTTTCTGCTTAGAAGCTATCCTTTCGATCAGCACCGGTCGCACTTATAAACAGGCTAATACAGTAGCATTCTGACTAGAACAAGCAGCCGATCTCGACTCCATACTAGTTAAAGCTTCTAAACCTTTCCATTCCGCTATCGCAGCCAACACCACATTCTGGTGTCTTTTGCTAAGAGCATCCGCTACTTTATTACCTTCCCCAGGAGTATATTCTATACCAAAATCATAAGCAGCCAAAAACTCCAGCCATCTCTGCTATCGCATATTCAACTCCTTCTGAGAGAATAAGTATCTTAAAGACTTATGATCCATGTATAGCTCAATCTCTCCCCTAGGAGATAATATCTCCAAATCTTCAACGCGAAGATCACTACAGCCAACTCCAAATCATGAGTAGGGTATCTCACTTCATGTGATCTAAGCTATCAAGAAGCGTAGGCAATGACTTTACCATTCTGCATTAACACAGCTCCCAATCCTATTCCACATGCATCAGTGTGCACCACCAACCCTTGGTTTACATTTGGAACGACTAACATTGGTGCCTTGGTCAATAAGTGCTTTAACTTAAGAAACTCTTCCTCACATTTGTCGGACCAAATAAAATTCACATCCTCCCTGGTCAACTTAGTCAAAGGTGGCGCTATCCGCGAAAAGTCTTTAATGAGTCTCCAGTAAAAGCCAGTAAGTCCTAAAAAACTTCTGATCTTGGTTACCGTCTCTATTCTCTTCCAATTATTAACAGCTTTGATCTTAACTAGATCTACTGCTAAACCCTCCTTTGAAATCACATGATCAAGAAACTTGACCTTTTTCTTCCAAAAATGGCAATTGGAAAACTTTGCCTTTAGCTGATGCTGCATCAGTGTCTTAAGCACTACTCTCAGATCATCTTCGTGCCCCCTTTAATCTTTCGAGTACACTAAAATGTCATGTACGAATACCAACATGAACCTATTTAAATGCTCTTGGAAAAATCGGTTCATTAAATCCACGAAGAAAGTAGGTGCATTTGTCAACCCAAATGACATCACTAACCATTCGTACGAACCATACCTAGTTTCAAATGCTGTCAAAGGAATACTATCATATGCCACTCTCAACTGATGGAACCCCATTGTGAAATCCAGTTGGAAAAACACTCTGGCTCCACTCAATTGATCGAACAAATCATCTATTCTTAGCAAATGATACTTATTCTTGATCCTCCTTTCGTTTAGCTTACGATAATCGATGCACATTCTTAACGACCCAACTGGCTTCTTCACGAAAACCATGGCCGCTTCCCAAGGCGATTGGTCTGATAAAATTTCTTCCTTCTAGATCCACTAGCTACACCTTCAATTCTTTCATCTCGGTCGGTGTCATCCTATTAGGTGTTCTTCTGACAAGTTCAGCTCCTGGCACAAGATCTATCCAAAATTCAACAGCTCATTTCGGAGGTAGTCCTATGACCAACTCAAAAACATCTACAAACTCTCTCACAACTCGAACTTGACTTAGCTCTTCGCTCACTTATGTAGCACTTAACAAAGTATAAACACTCATGTCGGAATTCTTCACTGAGAAGATGTATCAGTTATGACTATTTGGATGCCTTACTGATATTTTCCCATCTTGGCAAAATATCCTAGCCTCATATCTACCCAACCAATCCATTCCCAAAAATGATCCCAAAATCAACGAAATCATAAACATACAGACTGCATGCAAACATATGACCTAACAAATCAAATTCTAACTAGTCACATATCATCCCTAGAGTTGCACACCCTCCTACTGGATTCGCGGCCCTTAAAGAAGAAACAAGGTAGGTAAGTTCTAAGCATAACCTAACAACCGGATTCTGAGATATAAATAAATATGATGCACCGGTATCAAATAGTATCCTAATTGGAATACTCTGAATCAAAAGCATACCTTCCATCACAGTCTTCCCTTTACCAGCTGTAGTTTGCTTAGCAAATGATGGTCCAACAACAACAAAAAACCTGGCATGCCCTAACTAGTTTTGGATACTGATTCTTGTTATGCCCAAATTGATCATAGTTGTAGCATTTCACATGCTTCTTATCCCCAGTCTTCTTCCCCTTGCCTGACCGACATTCATTTGAAAAATGACCCTTCTTTTGACATTTCTAGTAGACTAAATCAGCTTTTGCTTTCTTGGTCGTATCTCCCTTCTGGGCTCCTTTCTTTTTGAAGAACTTCCTCTTCTTTCCCCGAGGACCCTGGGATTCAACTGGCTTCTCTCTAGCACAAACAACAAGCATCTCTTCATGGCAGATTGCCATCTCCACCATTACATTACTAGAATCTTGGATATGTGTCAGGGTTGCCCTAGCAAGCCCGGGCCTCAGTCCCCAAATGAACCTTTCATTCCTTCAGATATCAACGTTTACAGTAGCATATCTATATCGAGATAGCTCATCAAACTTATTAGCATACTTGATTACTGACATATCTCCTTGAACTAAATCCAAAAACTCCGCATCAATGCTGACTTAGCAACCTCAGAAATAAATCTCTAATCAAACCTCCTTCGGAAATTAGCCTAAGTCAACTCTTCCTCCAGAATTTCGGTAGTCACACTATTCCACCAGTGAAGTGCTGATCCTTGCATCTGTCTAGAGGCCAACCTTCTCTTCCGCTCATCTTCTAAACCCAGATAAGAAAATATTCTTTCATAGTGCAACAACCAATTCTCAACTTCGATAGCATCTTTCATTCCCATAAACAACTTTCCACTCAAACTGGTGTAGTCTCTGCTCAGCTTAGCATAATTATTCCCAACTAGAGCCACTAGATTAGCTCCTCTAGTATTTCCAGCAACACCGGTAACAGCTCCAGCTTGCATCAAATTAGCAAAGAACTAATACATCATCCCTGCATCTATTGGCAGATTTCCAGCATCCACATTGGCTTCTGCATTTTGATTTGCACTAGCCTGTCAACCTTGGTTCCTCCAGGTGTTAGGTCGAACATTTCCATCGGTTGTGGTGCTTCCTCCACCTAGATTTTCTCTTCCGTTTCCTACTTCCACATCTTCTTTCTCGTAAATCTTCATACGAGCCTTAGTAAGATACAAAAGAATGGTCTAAGAGAAAGGGAATACGTCTTAAATGTATAAATATCTATATATATCAAATACAAGTACATTAAAATAGCGTTAACCCAAACCCCGATCATATCTCTGATTCATTGGATTATTTTGAAAAGCATTTAGATTTAAATTGCTTAATTTTTCATAAACCAATGCTCTGATACCAACTTATAACATCCCCTACTTGGAGGCTTAAAACTAACGGCTATGATGCTGCAGTCATCCATGGTTATTAACCTCGACGACCAAATATGGCGATGTTAGATTCATTGATATACAGAAACACATGAATATGGTAAATTTTAAAACATCAAACAAGATCACATTTCATTTCAAAACATTTCCAAATTCATAACATAATCCCATCATCATTAACTATGTTCAGAGAATATATATTTATTACAACATACTTCACGAGCGACATATGAAGATGTCCCCTTGGATGATCAGAGTGTAAAGGCAATTTAACAACTTTGCCATTACAGACAACACAACGGAATCAAATAAAAAAGAACTCTATATATCTTTCATGCCTTCTACACGTCTTTGGAAGCTTTATTCGTCTAATTAGGTACTTGAAAACCTCAACTCCCAAACTACTCAAAATCAATTAAGTACCCGAGAGTTCGAGGGGAAAACATAAACTTCGAGTCAAACATAAAGCCTGGTATGAATAATAATCTACCATCTCAAATCATTTGGATATCCAGTGAGACCACACCGCTTAGCGAAATGGGTTTCCCCTCACTAATATCCTAAAACCTTTTTATGAAACCATATACTATGCTCGTGCAACCACAATGGTTAAAACATCTCAAAATAATATGATATGATATGCAAAACAAGTGAATCAATTATGGATTACTCATCCCCATTCATTTGACTATCTATCACGGTTGTAGTTTCTAGGATTACTAACCTAATGGTTTTCATAGGCTAACTAATAACCGGTTAAATGTTTAAGGACTTCCTATCCAATTACATAGTTTTCATGGGATCACTGCGAACCTATTAGTGACTCCAATATCATTTATACTTATCCTAGTCTTCATGGGCTGACTAAGAACCGATTGACACCTGTCAATATCTTAATCCGAATATAGTTTTGATGGGTTAACTATAAACCTACTGCCCCTACCAGTATCAAATCATAGTTTTCATGGGCTTACTATGAACATGTCTTTCTGACATCTTCCTTTATACATAGTTTTCATGGGATAACTATGAACCTATTGGCCTCTATCAATATCTTTTCCTGTAAAAAGTTTGCATGGGCTTACTGAGAACCTATTAGCCCCTGCCAATATTTCTTTATTATTTTAGCATCCTATATTCTAGTCTTCCTGGCCTTCTAGATGCAATTCTACTCATTCAGGAGTTAACTTAATCTATATTTACTACTAGGTAAACCTAGCAGGTTATTCTTCCCTTCCCTTATTTACAGTTATAGGTCCATTACAATGTGAATATATACATATATGAAGAAGCAAATACAATAACTTGGTTAATCCGCTTAACCTTTTAATCAAAGAAAACTTCATCAAAAATTCCTTTTCAAAATACTTTATTTATTTATGCTATGTTTTTCTTTAAAAATGAGATTGGGTTATTTTTTTTGAAAAATAAAGTCTTCCGAAACCTTTGAAACCTTGCTTTCGACCTTACTGGATGACCTCCTTCGAAAGCATATGAATCTCTTTTCAAAACATTATTTTCCTACCTTTCGAATACTTTAAAACCTATTTTCGAAACCTTTCAAATGTATTAAAGTATTAACATTTAACTTTAGAAGCATAGCTTCAAAACCAATTAAAAGTATCCCTTTCGAAGCCATTGGGTTTATACTTAAAAATATCATTTGAGTCAAAGTAAATTCAAATGAAAGTATCTTTTTCGAAACCATTCTTTATTATATAAAAACATTGGGGAAACTTGATGGCGTCGGCACCATCCCCTTCGAAACCTTCAAATTATTTAATTAAAGTACTGAAGGATATCATCAAAACCCCATTTCAAAGCCGTTGCCTTCGAAACCCTTGAACCCTGCGAAAGCATTTAGGAAGTGACTTAATACATCTTTAAGACAAATAATACCCTTCAAAAGCGTCGATAACTTCAATATATTCGAAAGGCAAAAGAACAGTAGCAATGCTTCGACTAGGTCAGAACCCATTCTTTAGAAAGCATTAATTTACAACTTAAAGGACTCACTCCAAAGCCCTTATCTTTAAAACAGAAAATGGCAACCCCTTCGAAAGCTATTAGAAAATTCCTTTAGAAAACATGTGTTTCAACTATGTTGAAAGCTTTAGTAAAACAAAAGCAGGCACTTAACTTTCAAAACAAACTAAGGTATCAACCCCATTGTAAGCAATGCTTTCGACACCATACCTTCCGCTTTCCCCAATCCACTACGTACCACCTAAATGATACCTCGTGTATTGGTTTCGGCTCAATAGGGTTTCAACCAAATCGAAGGCGAAAGCTATGAGTCAAAAGACACCTCTAATAGAGGCGAAACCGTTTTTTTTGGGTTTAATGCAAAATAAAGCAATTTATATCAACTAACCTACCTACGTCTAGGCATAAAATTGGTTGCTTTAACTAACAGCCTCTTAATTTTAGATAAGCATCAAAATAATTTTTTGCAGATGAGCCCTTCCATTTAAAATACAACTAAATCATTTAGATCCTCCTCTCAAAATAATTTAATTTGTATAGTAAATCACTTAAGAAAAATCCCTAAAAATTACAGAAATTCATTTTGATCGTTTTGTCTAACGTATCAAAATTTCAGATCCAAATTCTTTATATAATTTCTGAAATAAATTTCTAAATCCAATTTACCATATTTTTATTCGAAAATTCATATTAATCTTTCCATAGCTTAGAAAATTATCAAAATTAAAAACCAAATCAAAAATCATGTTTTTCGTAACTAATTTTCCATGGCATTTAAACATCAATTTCTATCGATTTTGCTCTAAAACCGTAAAAATCTTAATTTAAACAATCTTCTTTAAATTAAACAAACTTTAATTGAAGCATATCATCATTTAAACATCCTATATACAAATTTAAACTTAAATCCGAAACATATATTTATAAAATAGAGATGGAATTATTATTCACTTTAATTATGGTAAGGAGATTGAACAATTAAGTTTGATTCCCTTCTTTAATTCCTTAGCTTTTCTTTGAATTTTCTCTTCTTCTTTTATGTTTTTTCTTTGTGAGAAAAATGATAATGAACATGAATGGCCTATGTACTCAAATATATATAAGGGTAAAAGTTATGGCTGGCTGATTCCTATTATTCCCTTATATAGTTTATAAACCATTCTTAAGTCTATGTAAATTAATAAGCACAACCATTCAATATTTATTCAATTCTCAATCCCCTTATCACTTAATATATTCATTATTTCATTTTATTTATCTAATTAAATTTCCTTAATAATATTATTAAAATTAGGGGTGTTACACTTTTGCCTCTTGTCCAATTCATTATGTATCAATTACCTGATACCATGTGCATTGGTTTCGACGGAGTTGTAGGCGAAGGTAAGGAGGCGAAAGCCTGGTGATGAAAGCACAGAAACAGTGAAAAACATGTATATTTGTCCTTTTAAACTATTTCTTTGTACCTAACCTGCCTTGTTTGTCAAATTGTGATTGGTTTGCAAATTTCTCTTTTCTAAAAGTACTGCCAATTTCTAGAAATAACAAATTGAATTATTTTACAAAATACCCCTTCTCCTTTTTATAAATTATAAAGCATTTAACTCCCATACCTTAAATAATTTTATATATCCACTATAACAGCTAGGTAAATTCTAAAAAAATTCTAGAAAATCACCTTTTATATGTTTTCTAACATATATAAATTTCTGACCTAAACCATCAATTATTTAACCATAAACAATTTTTAATCCAAAACAACATTTTCTTCATTAGAAAATTTACATAAAATCGACAAAAATTCAAAAAATTTTAAAGATTGAAACTATCTCTAAAATATTGTTTCCGGTCTATATAAAAATTCGTAAGACAATTGGATGTCATTTAATAGTGTTTTCACATTAAAACATATCATAAAATCAATATAAACATGCATAAAACATCAACAAGTATATATCATCATTCCATCATTTAAAAACATGGCAAAACATTGCAAATGAGTTCAGATTCATCTTAAAATTGAAAAAAGGAAATTCGAGATGTAGTCATTATTCACCTTAGCTTAGAGATTAAAGAGATTAAGATGTTAATGGTTTGATTTGATTAAGCTTATTCTTTAGCTTTTCTCAGTCTTCTTCCTCTTTCTCTTGTTAATAGCGGCCGACCTTAAATATAATTTTTGAAAATGAAAGTGAACGTGTATAGGGATACATGACCAAGGTTTAAGGACACTGGAATGACCTCTTTCCAATTTTACCCCTCACGTATTTCATGTTAACTCTTTTTTCATTTTTTAAATGGCACGGCTACCCCTTAATTAAAATCAAATCTCCATACCCTAATCAACACATTATTTTATATTTAGCTAATTAAATATCCTAAATAATATTACCAAAAATATGGGTTGTTATAGACTCACCTCCTTAAAGAATTTCGTCCTCAGAATTACGAGAAGATACAGAACAAATCAATCATAGAGGTAAAACATACCATCAAACAAGTCAGAATAGGTATCTCTAATCCTGCTCTCAGTCTCCCAAATACAGTCTCTCTCATCGTCACTCTATTAGACTTTCACTAATCTGGCTGTCTTGTTCCTGAGCCTCTTCTCATCTCTTACAACTATACCAACTGGCTTTCTAACTATGGTCAAGTCTGGTTCTACTACTAAATCCTCTAACACTGTCGTTGCTATGGTAGTCTCCAGGTCTCTAACACAGTTTCTAAAATGAGAAACATGGAAAACATCATGGACTCCTGCCAAACTACTCGGCAACTCTACTCTATACGCGAGTTTCTCGATCCTCTCAACAATAGGAAATGGTCCAACGAATCTCGATGCCAACTTTCCTGATCTTCCGAATCTGATCACACCCTTCATCAATGATACCTTGACGAAAACCTGATCTCCAACTGAGAACTCCTAGTCTTTTCGTCTTTTATTTGCATAACTTTTCTGCCTAGACCGAGCCTCCTTCATTCTAGCCCGAATGACCTTAATCTTTTCTGCAGCTTCTCTAACTACGTCTAGACCAAGAACTAACCTATCCCCGGTCTCCAACCAACAAGCGGGAGATTTGCATGGTCTTTCATACAAAGCTTTAAATGGTTCCATTCCGATACTAGTCTGATAAAAGTTATTATACGAAAACTCGACTAAATACAGATGGTCTTCCCATGATCCCCCAAAATCTAATACACAAGCTCTTAACAAATCCTTCAAGATCTTGTTAACTCTTTCTGTTTTCCCATCTATCTACGGATGGTAAGCAGTACTCATCTTGAGCTTGGTTCCCAAAACTTCCTATAGACTCTTCCAGAACTTGCTAGTGAATAAGGAATCTCTATCACTTACCATACTACTAGGAATTTCATACAGTCTAACCACATTCTTCATGAACAACTTCGCCAAAACAGGTGATGTTCTGGTTGACTTAACTGGAATGAAATGGGAGTTCTTGGCCAGTTTATCCACTATGACCCATATACTTTCATTTTCTCTATTTGACCTTGGCAACCTATCAATATAATCCATAGAAATAGAATCCCATTTCCATACCATAATCTCCGATGGATGAAGAAATCCACTCGGCTTCTTGTGTTCGGCCTTTGCCTGTTGGCAATTCAAACACTACTTCACCCATAAGCCCACATCTCGTTTCATACCTTCCTAAAAGAAACTTCTCTTCATGTCTTGATACATCTTAGTTCCTCCTGGATGGATAGTGAACTTCGAATAATGGCATTCCTCCAAAACTTCTTTCCTTAGTTTCCTACACTCGGAACACATAACCTTCCTTTCTTTCTCAACCACCCGTTCTAGTCAAGACTAAAGTCCTTCAAGTCATCGCTCTCGGTTCCATCTTTTAAATTCTGGATCCATTTGGCTAACACTGGATCCTCCTCTTGTTTAGAAGCAATCTTTTTGATCATCACTGGTCAACTTCCAAACAAGATAGTACAACAGCCTCTCCACTAGACCTAGCCTCTGATCTCCACTACACTCTACAATCAAACAATGCTTCCAAATCCTTCCATTCAGAAATCATCGCCAATACTGCATTATGATGTTTCCTACTAAGCGCATCTGTAACCTTGTTTCCTTCACCGGTGAGTACTCAATCCCAAAATCATAAGCTGTAATATACTCTAGCCATCTATGCGGCCTTATGTTCAACTCTTTCTAAGAGAACAAATACTTCAGCAACTTATGATCTGTATATAACTTTTACCTCTCTCCTAAAAGGTAATATCTCCATACCTTCAACGCAAAAATCACTACATCTAACTCCAAATCATGCATCGGATATCTGACCTCATGTGGTCTAAACTGTCTAAAAGTATAGGAAATCACTTTACCTCTCTGCATCGGCACATCTCCTAATCCTGTTCCACACGCATTTGTATAAACCATAAAATCCCGATTCCTTTCCGGAACAACCAACACAAGTACATGGGTCAACAAGTATTTCAAACTCTGGAACGCTTCCTTGCACTTATCGGTCCATACAAACTTCACATCCTTTCTCGTTAGCTTGGTCATCGGTCCGTATAAACTTCACATCCTTATTGTTAGCTTGGTATGATTTCTCTTCTGCTTGGTTAATATAGACTTTTAACTTTGTATATCCTAATTTAGCTTATGCATGTCATATGTTTAGGCGGCCAAACACATGTTCATCCTTAAATAGGCCTTTGAAGGGCCTTCTAATTAAGTTGCCGAACTCAAGGAACAAGTTTCTTGGCTTATAAATAAAATGATGGATATTGCTATAGAGAAAGATATTGCTATTCTTGAGAAGGGAAAACTTTCCTCCTTCCTTGATGAGGAGAAAAAAAATCCAAATAGCTACTAGCAGAGGAGATGAAAGCTCAAAGAGCAGATCTTGAATAGGCTAAGAAAGAGAAGGCCAAAATGGCTAGTAAAGTGAAGCCTTTAAAAGACAAGGTGCAAACTAAGGACGCTACCTTGGTTTATGCCAACATCACTATTAAAGACGCTAAGGAGAAAATTTCCTTCTTTCCCGATCAAAATCTCACTACAATTACAAAAAAGTGCTATGAAGATGCTCTCTTCATAGCATATGATGACAATATCGAAAAATACCTAGATTTGGATTTTCTTTCCCTTCCATAGAAAATGACAAATTTAAGAGGAAGTTCGATTTTATGCTGGGAAGAGCCGAAGGATCGCTTCAAGACAAATTCCATGAGGAAGAACCTGTCGATCCGAAGAAGTCATTATCTTTTGATGACCGCCTGCTCGAAGGATGTGGAGATCCAAATGAAGGGAAGGATGATAATGAACACGATGATAAATGATGATGATAATCAAGATGGTGGTGGTAGTGGCAAAGGTCAAAAAGGGCCAAGAGATGGGGGTAATAGATCAGGTAGTCATGACTCTTCTACTCATGATGCAGATTTTCCAAACTTACCCGATCTTCAAGGTAGTCTACAGGAAAATATCACTTCAAGAGATGTTGCTTACCCTATTCAACAACTGAAGGAAAAAGCCCAAGTTCTAGCTTCTCAAGTTTCGGTTGCGCATGTATAAGATTCATTATTTAAATGTTTAAAGTTATTTGCCGGCTTTTAGTTAATAAGTTTATTACTTTAATTGAGGAAAAGATCCAAATAATACTATGAGACTCGATACGAGAAGAGCATGGGGGAGGTGCATCGATCGAATAGAGAACATGAAAGGGCAATTGAGGAGCATGAAAAATTATCTAATAAGTATAGGTGTCTTTCTGTTTACGCCATATGGTTAATGAAGTTTAAAGAGAAACGAGTAGCTCCGTTATTGAAGAAGTCCCGCCTTCATCGAGGGAGAATCATAAGAGAAAATGCAGAGCCGACTACTTCCTTCTGGATGCTCATTGATGATAGGGATACTTTGGTTGGGTTCCGCTATAAAGTTTACTCTAGAAATGTTCTTACTGATCATTCATTCTTAGGGAAAAAAAGTAGAGGTTTGCTCAGGTGCTTGCATAGTAGATATCTAGATGAGCATGGAATCGATTCCCATCCAGGAGAATGTTGGAATCTTCCCAGGTTTGCGATCGTTCCTCTTTCTCCAACACTCTTCCTCCCGAGAAAATTACAGTTAACAGAGAGAGATTTATTTCTGACTTTTACAAAGGGTCAACATTGAACTCAAGTGACTTTGTTTTTAACGTGTAACTCGGTTACTTTTATGAATTGCAGTGTTTTCTTCGTAAGTTAGTTTATTTTTCATAAATCCTAACAATTAGGGAATTCTCGACTAGTCTTATTTTCGTGGAACTCTTAATAAGTAAATTTATCAAATTAAAGAGTGATTTTAAACCGAAATCGTTAATTTTCAAAACTTCTCAACTAGAGAAATATTGTTTCCTTAAAGACTTCCATGAGGTTTACACATGGTTTCTACACTTTCGCTTTGATTTGTTAGGTAATGAGGAGGATAGATTACTTAGTCAAATATGAACCAATCATTCTAAATTGTTAGGTGGCGAGATCAGCCCTATGGTTGGAAAATGGCACTACCATAAATTCCCTCCTGTTTTTAACCCTCCAGGGTTTAATGTTCATTTTGACTCTACCCTTTTTTGCCTACGGCATTAAAAAAGCTCACACTTCTGTCTTTAAACTTTAAGAATATAGAACTTACATCTGCTCATTCTTGCAAACGTTCTTGTTGTTAATAAAAAATACATTTTTGTGTGTGTTAATTTCTTCTTTTGTTTACTTATTTTATTAGGAATAAACAACTAGCACTTACACTTAGCAGTCCAAATCTTCTTTCTCGGTTGGATAATATCACATTTAAGATCAATTGAGGAGAAACGTTCTTCTCAAGACACTTCAACCATGTTGTTTCTTGATAACCTGGATGCGTAAAAATGGCATGAAAATATTTATCAATTGAAATATACATTAAGTAGTATGAAGGAGATGGTTTCTAACTAGGAAGAGAAAATCAAAGAGAAAGATATAGAAATTTTAGAGCTAAAAGGGAGCATGAATGTTGTTGGTTGGTCTGAACTTTCGGTGAAAAAAATTGACGTTGATATAGAAATTGCTTATCTTCATTAGAGGATTATGGATCTTGAAGTAGACTTACTAAAAAGTCAAGTATCTTGTCAATCCTTAGATCATTGCGAGTGAAGGTGAATCCGATCTTCCCACTCCTACCTCGTTGGTCGACGAAGAATTTTTTTTGCTTGTTGTACCTACCTTCAAGTCTAGATAATGGCAAGATCGCTCGATGGAGTCAAAGGATTAGATATGAATGCATTCAATTTTTGAAAAAGCAATGGGATGATGAAGTTTCTAAATATCTTAATAATTATCAGGGTCGGGTGGAGAATCTTGAGGGTGAAATGTATGCTCTTGGACTGGATATTAAGAAATTAAAAATCGAGATTCGGACTTAAAAAGGAGCCAATAAGAAGCTCAATCATGCATTGGAAATTAAATTTGATTGTATGAACACCGTGAACATTATTCGAAGAAAAAAGAAGAAGCTTAAAAGACTTCTGGACGAGGCGATTCGTTACATCACCGATTCTTCTTTGGTCGTTGCAAATTTGAAAAAGGAAGTGCAAAAATTTGACACATAACAAAGAATCGATTATGTGTTCTTGAGCAGATTTCTCTTTTTAGCTGTCCTTTTCCTGTACCTGTAATTCTTGTATATACTATGTAAATTGCATAAATTTGAATATGAATGATTGTTTCCTTAAATGAACATTGTATTCTTCTTTCTGAATTTTATTGAATTGTTGGAGACGCACAATTTGCTTTCTAGAACTTTCTAATGCAATACGATGCATAGCCTTTGATTGATCATTGTTTTGCCTTCTTCATATAATCCTTGTCATTAAAACCTAAAATCTATTTTGATAAGAATATTAATAACTTACTAAATCAAAAGTTTGGAAAACCCTTCCTTTTCTTAACAGGAAACTAGAAATTTGAAAATTCTCGATTTTAGCAAATTTGAACTCCATTCTAGGAGAACTTAATTTAGCAATTTGAAGAGTGAATCTTTTAACAACTTTGTCTTTTGGCTTTATCATTTGAGCTTAGGATTTTGACACTTGAAGTTTTACTCTTGAAGGAGTATATATTCAGACATCTGTCTAATAATTTCATCTATTTGAAGACCAAAATATTTTAGCAAAATATTACTTGGATAGAAAACCAGAAATCCATTCGGCAATGATTTGAAATATAAGACAAAAAACCATCTGGTAAGAGGACTAGAAATCCGACTATTAATGGAGATTTCTATTATTTGGTAATTTAAATCGAAATCATAGATTGAAAATTAATCCGACATTTCGAAGAATGAAACCCCGAGCTCGGGTAATAAGTTGTAGTTTCTTAGATGCCGTTATTTTATATCAAAATTTTCACTTCCGCGTGATAGATAGCTTTTGATCCTTCCTTTGAAGGATGCCTTAACTTTGCCTTGGTGGAAAACTAAATGTGTTTGACTATTCTTCCTTTAGAAGATTGTCTTCGTATTTGAATGATCTTCCTCCAAAAGACTGCCTCGATCCTCCTTCAGGACAGAGTTCGATTTGCTTTTGCATTTGATTGATCTTTCTTTAGAAAATCGCCTCTTACTACTCTTCGGATAGTGATTTAGGCTTTGATAGGTTTCTTTTGTTACCAATTTTAAGCAATGATCTAAATTTTGATCGAACCCTTTATCACCATCTTAGGTGATGATTGGGTTTTGGTCGATGCATTTGGTTAGCCATCTTGAGCGGAACCAAAATCTTACCCGTCCTCTCTCTAAGAGAGGCTCCGGTCAGGCCTTATAGGCGGAACCGAAGGCTGGCTCGATGCTTGGCTAGGCCATCTCAAGTAGGACCAAAGGCTTACTCCATCCTCCCTCTAGGATACGCTTCAGGTTGACTTTAAAAATGAAACTGAAGGCTGGTTGGTGCTCTGGCCAAGCCATCTTAGGCAGGACTAAAGGCTTATTCCATCCTCCCTCTAGGAGGTGCTCCGGTTAGGTCATGTAGGTGAGACCGAAGGCTTGAAGTGCTCTGGTCAAGCCTTATAAGCGGACCAGAGGCTTACTCTAACCTTCCTTTAGGAAGTGCTTTGACAATGCCATCTTGGTAGGATCAAAGGCATTTTCCTTTACTTTGTAAATAAGTCCACTTACAAAACATTCCTCTTTGTTGAGTATTCCATCCTTGTATATATATTGGTTAAATCTCTTTAACAAACTCTTGAAGCTCTCCTTTTGCCAAGAAATTCTTAATCATTCCTTTTAGGGATCGATATTGTTTGGTTTCATGTCCATTTGTTCTATGATATTGGCAATAAGCACCGCCAAGATTACATTCATTTTTAGGTTTCCTTTTCTTAGAAGGCTAATAATTCAGTTTTCACTTAGTTAGAAGGTGAATGTTCTCATTGGAGGTGGTAAGGGAATCGGTTCTAGTGAATCGAGAGTTTTTAAGGAACTATGTCCTTGATTCCTTCTTGGCTTTCTTATAACATTAGATTGATGCATTAGTATTATCGGTGAACTTTCTTTTTGGAGATTCTTAAATTTTAACTGGGGAAGGGAATGATCGATTACTTTATTCCATTTCTGGGCAAACTTATCGAATTCTCTTGTTATATCCTCTTTAAAGATATTTCCTTTAGATTGGAACCGAATGGCCCTCCTCATTTTTAAGAACAAACTATCTTTGTTTGGGCTCTCTTTTACCAAGGCAAAGATTGGGGTAGGTCCTATGTGGAATATGTTTATACGTCATTTGTTCGGATTATAAAGAGCTACTTATTTCTTTTCTTCCATAATTTTCAAGGTCGATAATCTTAACACTTGTTCTTCGTAAAAACGAGGTCAATAATCTTAACACTTGTCCTTCTTAAAACCGAGGACAATAATCTTAACACTTGTTCTTCATAAAACCGAGGACAATAATCTTAACACTTGTTCTTCATAAAACCGAGGATCATGAATGACTTGATAAACCAGTTTGGCTAAATGAGGCTCAGAAGATCCTTGTTTAGAAATAGTCATTAAATTGCCCAAAGAAGGTTATGTAGAATTTGGAAAGTTTCCTTATGGAATATGCAGGTTAGGGTAAATCTTTTAGACCCCTTATATGTAGGCTAAGGTAAATTTGATATGGGATAACCGCAAAGCCAGAGGTTCGGGCTCCTTTCTAGTGCTAGAATGTTAATAATCTTTCTTGTTAACTCAAAATGTGCAAGGCAAATAGATTTAGGCTAATAACAGGCTTGGTCAACCTTGTGTTAGCCCCGAAGAAGTATGCAAGTCCAAAGTGGTATATGCTTGCTTATGGTTTTGGCCTTTAAAAAATTCATATTGGTACCATAAATATAAAATCACAAGAGTCATATGTAAGTCATAAAGCAAGCCGTAATTGAATGACCTTATTCATTTATAATATGAAATACAAAATTCATAGTTCAAGTCCTTATGTGAAAAAGTAAAATAGGCTCCAAAATGCCTAATTCAGTTTAGGGTTACAACTTTTGAAATGTAAGAAAAGTAATGAGAAGAAGTCACCCATTCCAAATTTCCATTGAGTTTGTATTTATAGCGGTGGAGGTAGGCGGCATAGCTGCCATGTATCCTTTGACATTATTGTTTTCCGACATCCTTCACTATATTGTTGACATGTTGCAATAGTTTTCACATAAGTGACTTACAACATCCCTCTTCACATTGGTGATTTACGATATTAATTTAAACACTAATGACTCACGGCATCCTTCTCTAGATTGATGATTTATGGTATTGGTTGTTATATTAGTGAAACACAGTATCCTCACTTGCACTGCTGGCTTTTGATATCTTTAATGGCATTGATGATATGCGACATCTTTGACAACTATAGATATCCAATATCTCTCATACCCTTTGAAGCCGACATCCTTTGCCTCTTGTTCATGCTTTACAAAAGATATAATCGTAAAGGCCCGATGTCTACAAAGTTCTGTTACACCCTCCTTATGGTAATATATGCGATATCTTTCATTACTGCAGTATCCTTCACTGTTGCGGTCTCCTTTTATCGGCCTTAAAGTTTGATAGTCTCTTTGCTATAGTTTCTCGGCATCTGTCGTCATTCGATATCACTTCAAGCTTGTCATATGCATGATGCCATTAGGAACTGTTTATAGATACAACATTTCTTCCTTTTCATATGCCCAACAACTTCCAAGATTGCTAAGGTTTGACATTTCCTTGAAGTGTTTGAAGTGCGATATCTCCTACTAAAGGTTCCACTGCTTTTGACATCTTGAATTTAGACATGTCTCCTACATATTTGGCATTTTTATTTGTAGTAACAGATGCAGCCCTTGAATGCACCTTCATTGATTGATGATCCTAGATTCAAACTTGAATCAGTCTCCTAGTTTTGCAAAGTAAGAAGAACCGCCTTATTTAATTGATTTAATTATATACCACTAAAATATTTTTTCTTTTATTTTGCCTTAAATTTTTGGCGATTAATGTTACAAATGAATATGGAGTCTAGAGTTTTGAAAGAGTGTGATTAGCAGAGAAAAGTGAATAAAAGGAAAAATATTTATAGATGTAACCTTCCTTTACCTCCTTCCTTCTTTTTCTAGATCTAAACATTAGATTTCAACCTCCTTTTTCTTCATATTTCCTGTCACGAATGAGGCTAAATATGCCTTTAGTGTGTTAAATAACACTTAGCAAATAATAAGATTTAAATCAAATTTAAACGCCCTCAATATTGTATGTTGATTTGTACATAAACAACTTTTATACACGCACCCAATTAAATACTAATGGTATCCAAAAAAATATTAATGACATCTCATACATCAAATAAATAAATACCTAATTAATATTTCAAAAGATATTGATTAATTATCACTATTTATAGATCATTTGAGTCATGTTCTTTTGAAGAATCTATCAACGTGGTTATGCGACTCATAGATGTAAATTTAGTTAGAGATCAATATCAAACTATTTGAATATTAAATTTACTCTTCACCTTAGCTAATGGAGTGACATTTAGGCCGAATTGATCTCTTACACATTTTTTTAGAGAAATCCAAATTTACTTTACAAGCCTTACCCAATGGGAATGATTATTTACACCAATTCTCATCGTCAAGACTATTCCTATTAGGACTTATGAAATTTGGCTTTGGTCAAAATTCCAACATCATCCACATTCAACTTCGCATTCCAAACAAAAAAATCTTTGGTTCAATAATAACATTATTATTAACTGTATTGCTCTGGCTGGAGACTTTCATTTTGAGTTGACTATAGTTGACTTTGATGTTAACCACATATGATTAAGAAGATGAATTCTCGATTGAATAGTGTTTCACTTCTAATGCTCCAACTCAGACCTAGTTATAGTCACTTGATGGAGCCATGCCATGATTTAACTATAATCAAAGTAGAGTGTCCACATTGAAGTTCTACATTATTTTCAAATTGAGGGAACTGTGTAACATTGTCACTTTAAGATTTTGTGTTTGGCCTTAGTTATATTAACTGATAGAGAACTCTCAAGTCATTCTAGTACATAACCCCTTGGTACCCCTAACAGCCACGAGAAATACACTATCCAATATTTGGAGAGCGTTATGTACTCTAGTCTTAATGAATGAACCGATCTCTTTTCTCAAAACAACTTGAACAAGAATATTTAAAACAATATGTTAATTTCAATGTGATAAAATTCACATGATTACAACACTTTGTAATTACTATCACATAACATACCATTTAAAGATTTTCCGTTTATATACTTTAGATTAGTTACTTAATTATTTATACAATATATAACACGAGTATATAATAGAAAGAAAAACACCTTTTATTTTGAATAAGATTAGTCATAAAGTTAAATATATGTAACAGAGTACATAATTACCCCTAGATCATACCCTTAGCTCTATCACTATATAATTGTTATACTGCAATCTATTAATTAAATAATTAATGTAAGTATATTAATATAAAAATCTTTAAATAATATGTTATGGGATAATAATTACAAGGAATTACTTTAATTTTTTGAAATAGCCCATATTGAAAAATGTATTAGAACTAGGGCCTAGGTTTTCCAAGCCTCTGTAATCTTTCATTTTATTTTCATTTTTTCATTTCTTTTCTTTTTAATCTTATAATGAGAAACAACAAAATTAAGGCACTTTTGGGGTAGCTCAGGCGGAGAAGGGAAGCTAAGCGAGGACCCTGGTAAACTGGATAGCAATTGGAAAACCATTGTAAGCAGGAAATAACGACAGCCTAGTGCAGTGGCGGCTATGATGCTAATTCAATTCGGGAACGCTCTTGATAATCAAAACAAGTTTTCTGTATCTAGCGATGCAAAAAAGATCTCTTATATGGAGGCAATTCATGGTGAAGGTAATGATTGTGCCAAAGGGGTAAAGCTACATTACATTGAACCGATTAAAGACAAGTGTAGTAGAAGAGGCCTTTTGTCTACGAAGGTGATTAATGAAGCGGAGCATGTTTGGAAATTTAGTATTCTAATGTATGTGGTAGGGCCTAGATCATATTACAAAAACCTTGAGGCATATAAGAAAAAGGTGTGGAAAAACCGAATGTGGTTTCTCTTTACAGCCAAAAGAATGGTTTTTTTGTTGTAGGATTTAATAATAAAGAGAGTGTAACTTGATCATAAATGAGAGCCATTGGTTCTTTGATATAAATTTAATTAGAGATTAAATCCTAATACGATGAGGGACAAAGACTTGCTACTTTTATGCCAGTTTGGGTGAGACTGTCTACTTTGAGTTTTAAAGTATGGAATCCTAAGGCCATTAATGCCTTAGTTAGTACAATTGGAACAACGTTTAAAGCATAAGCAGACATATCCTGCTTGTTCCTCAGTGGGTTTGGACAATCCTTCTTGATAAACTATGGCTCGTTGCAGTTGTAGCACTTCTTTCCCTCTGCCTTGCAGTCTTTGACAAGATGATCCTCTCTCCATAATTATAGCAAGTAGGCACCCATTTGCCCTTCTTCTCACCTCTCTTTTGAAACTGCTTCTTCTTGTTGTTATTGTTGTTGTCCTACTTCCTCTACCCCCTCCTGCCAACTTGCGGCTTTGGCTCATCCGTGGGAGCAACAACTGACTTAGGCTTAGGATACAGACTCTCACGTCGATGAACCATATCTATAAGCCTCTCAAATATCCCATCGATATGACTTAAAAAAAATTCTCCAAGATAATCATCCAAGCCCATAATGAACTTCTTTTTCTTCTTGAGTGGAGTATTTATAAAAGATAGGCCATACTTCGATAGTGTGTTGAACTCAGCCATGCACTCCAACACAGACATATCTCTCTATCTCAACCCAACAATCTCTTGGAAGACCACTGACATTTGATTGGCCGATATATACTTCTCTTCAAACCTTACCTTAAACTACTCCCAAGTAATCTGGTCTTCGGGAGTAGTAATCTTAATGGAATTCCACCATCTCATAGCTCTCCCATGAAGTTTTCTAGAGGCCAGCTTCCTCTTCATCGCATCCTCTAACTCCATATCCTCAAAGATGCGTTCCTAGGTGTCTAACCAATCCTACACTTTGATGGATAATTTAGTTTCGAGGAAGGGTTTGCCTCCCTGAGTAGAATAATCCTTGTTTAGTTTGGTAAAGTCAGACCTCGGCGCTTGCACTGGAGCACCACTACCAATAGCCGCAGTAGGAGCAATTGGGCATTTTGAATCATGTTTTCCACCATCTCAACGAACATGATCTGCAAGTTGGGGTTAGCATCCTCTCCTCAACTCAAGAAATGGAGTTCCTAGCAGCATTCCTCGTCAGGTTGCTCCTTTTTACAAGCTATAATACGAATGGTTAATCCCTCTAAAAGGAAAAAGTGGTAGCCATGAATGCACTGTGACTTATATACTATATATATAGTTCTGAAATCAAAACATAACAAGTACGCTCTCTCATATATCGCGGGATCCTTTCTAAGGCGATAGCTCCTTCCTTATCTCTAGTGGATTCGAGTATCAACCTAGGCCATCTATGCAATCAAAGCTATAATTCCAAATATGATGACCACCGCATACCTTCGGTACCCAATATACCTGTATAGAGTGTTGTGGAGGTACTCGGTCAATGTAGGACGGTGACTGAGGGTGTAAAGTAACAAAAATCCAAGCATATAACCTGTAGAACATATTATAACATAGAGACAAAATATAATATAGTAATATAGATGAAAAAAGGAAAGACGGTGATATAATCAAATGAACCATAAACAAGAACATCAGAGTGCATCAGGTTCATAGACTATACAAAAACAGAAATAAAGAGTTTATACATCCAAATCTCCAAAATAAACTCTATAACTGTCTCTCAAAAACAAGTACTAACATAGCTCCATAGTTGCCTAAGAGAATATCAGCGATAGTAAGCTCAGAAGTATAGATATATGAAAGCGTAGCTGTTAACCCTCCTTTTTGCATGGTCGTGGATAGGCGGATTTAACCAAGTTGACTGCTCATTTGTCGATACTGGAATACGATTGGTTGGGGCCAGTTGGATGCATAGACGGTTAGTCAGGGATGGTTCAATATACATGGCTCGGCCTAGGTGGTTCGACAGATGCCGCTCGGTCTGGAAGTCAGGGGCTCGGTCGACCCTGATGATGTTGTTTGGCCTGGAAGTCAGGGGTCGGTCGGCATAGGTCGTTCGGTCTGGAAGTCATGAGTCGCTCGGCATTGAGGTTCGTCGTTGTGGCTCGGCATTGGTAGCATGGCTCGTCCTTGATGAGGTGGTTCGGCCAAGATGGGGTCGCTCGGCATTGCGGAGAGGTCAAGGTCGCTCGACATTGCGGAGAGGTCAGGGTTGCTCGGCATTATGGAGAGGTCAGGGTCGCTCGGCATTACAGAGAGGTCAGGGTCGCTCGACATTTCGGTGAGGTCAGGGTCGCTCGACAATGTGGTTTGGTCAGGGTTGCTAGGCATTGTCGCTCGGTCAAAATCATTCGGTACTGTGGTGAGATCAGGGTGGCTTGGAATTGCGGTGGCATGGTTCGGCATTAGAGGTGGCTCGGTGTGGTTGGGTCGACAAGATGATGTGAGTCGGCTTCGATCTGGACTTTATGGTTCGGTCGGCATGTGTGGCTCGGTGTGGCTTGGAGTCGGTCGAAATGAAAGGTATGAGCTCGGCCAAGGTCTTGGTGGGCTTTGATTATTCAGGAGGCCCAACTAATTGGATTTGCCTATAAATACAACATGTGGGGTTCAGAAAAAGGATCTTCTTTCTGCTCTCTGACTTTCTCTTCTCTAAGGCTAAGGCACTCAGCCATTGTTAAACTTGGACTGTAACTGTAATCGATTATTACAGCAACAAAAAGAAAATTTCTAGAGTGGACGTAAGCCGGAGTCAGCCGAACCACTATAAAATCTATTGTTTTTTACTGCTTTCATTTTAATTTTTACTGTTCATCAAATTTATATCCTCCACATAAATTCTATCTATGAACTGTGACTGGTATTTGGTGATTTCGCTCGAATTTGGATGTTAGTGACCAATTTTGGCCCAAACAGTAGCCTCTTGCATATACTCCATACAGCTCCATGCACTATCCAAATATGTTATTCCTAATCTACTGATTTAAGAGGACCCGAGATTATAAGAAGCAAAGCATAAAACCTTAGGTCAGAGAATAGTCTAACATGAGCTATCCATCATCTCAAAGATACAATAAAAATCGTATATAGTAAATAAGGGCATAGGGTATAAAGAACTATACCCGACATGTCCCTACATCTAAATAGTTAATACATAATAGTCGATATATGCTATTCTACTATCATAGCCATAGAAGCGTACTGCAATCGAAGTACAGTGTCTAGTTTCTAGGTATACGGTCGAAAACAACTACGTCGTGTGACACTCTAGAGTGATAAACAATCATGGGAAACATAACATCCATCAAACAATTATCTCCACCACTAGTGTGTTTTGGATATATGGTAACTCGTATGGCACAATCGTAAACTAGGGACCTAATTGAAATGTAGCTTCATTGATGGTTGAATCTATGCCACCTCGAAAGGATAGGAACCAGGCCTACAATCATAGAGCCTTAAGTAACTACTCTCCTAAGATCCGGACATAATCACAAATCTAGGTGGACGTCCCCACAAACCCCTTCTTTACAAGCATATAAGAAGCCTTCGAGTTATCAATGATCCCTTTGCATGCATATCCATAATGGAACTCAATCGTTTTTCCATCATGTCTATTTCCACAGTAGGACACAATAACAAACCCCACTCACAAGCTCCCACCGTTGAACTTTCCCTTATGGATCACCGTTAAGACTTCCGTCGTTAAATCGTCATCTTCAAAGTGCCTCTAGATACTCATCAAAAGTCATAGAGCCATTATATCGAAGTTTCAAAGTCATCACCATCATTGTCGAGTTGAAACCCTGGGCCAATGCTACCCTAGTTATCGCAAAAAATCAAAGGTTATCCCAAATTATTTGGAGTTGCCAACTTCACCCCACATCACCCCCAAGGGCATGGAACATGCCATAAAAAATCACCAAAATATAGCCATGTTACAAGGAAAATCTCTCGATTTCAAACTCTGTTCCAGTTTTCCTAGAGCTGGCCAGAAGCATCTGCTCCATTTTCCTGAGTCGAGCATGTAGCACCTTCCCTAAATAAAAATTCTGGCCCGTCTCTGAGCCAAACCACCACCGAACTGAAGCCAAACTCGAGCCAACAGCCCCGAACATAAATTCTTGTCTAGTTGTAAGCCAAAGCACCACTGAACCCAAGCCAAACTTAAGTGAACACCCTAAATAGAAATTCTTGTCTAGCTCTATGCCAAACCACAATCGAACCCAAGCTAACATCTCCGAATAGAAATTCTTATTCAGTTTTGAGCCAAAGCACCATCCAACCCAAGCCAACACCCCCAAAATGAAATTCTTGTCCAGCTCAGAGCTAAAACATCATTAAACTCGGGGCACGTCTAGCACTAACCAGAATCTCAACCAAAATACTATCGAGTCTTCTAATCCAAATTTCGTGTAATACCCCTAATTTTAATTAACATTATTTGGAAATTTAATCAGATGAATTAAATAAGATAATGTAGGATTATAAAAGAAAATGAGATTTGATCATTTAATAGATCATACCTTAAGAAATGAATTAATAAGAATGCTTATAAATTAGATAAGAAGGAGGAATTTATGCTAAGGATAAAATAGGAATAGTCCATACTTCCTAAACATAAACACTTACACTCCTTCTCTTTCATCCACTTTCATTCATACAAACCCAACTAAACTGAGGCCGACCATTGCAAAGAGCAAAGAGGTGGAAAAAGCTAGGAAATCAAGTGAAAAGCTTAAGAGAAACTAAAACAAACTCAAATCTTTTCCTTCTTTATCAAATCAAGGTGAATAAAATACCCATCTCTAAAATACTTGTTTAATTTCAGTTTTAGGATTAAACCTAAAATATTATGATTGATACTATGTTTGAATGTTCGGATGATTGTATGCTTTATGATGAATTATCGAATTTAATTATGGAATTCTTAAATAGGATTTAGTATGAAAAGCTATCAACGTCAATGACTTGAAACTTTTAAATGATGTTAGAAACATTATTTTAGAATTGGTTTTTTAATTTCATAATTTTTCGATTAAGTATGGATATTTTATGATTTTCTTAAATGAAGAAAATGGATTATTTCAGGTTTTAATTATTAAAAATAACTAAATAATGATTTTGGTCTCAAAATTTTTATATGAGAAAAAATATATAAAATATGATTTATTAAGATTTTTGGGGATTTTACATAAATATTTTTGAATTACTATGAATTTATTGGGATAGAAGTGCCTAATAATTATATTAAAATACTAATATAAAATGATGGTTTGCAAAATTAGTTTTTTAAAGATAAATATGCTCTATAGCAGTTTTATAGAAAAAAATTCATAAAGAGAATTAATATCCAATAAGAATTTGACAAAGAAAAGGAGTTGGTGAATAGATATTGTTATTTAGAGAAATGAAACAGTTTGTATAATATATATTGCCATGCCAAAGTCATTGACGCCGAAGGCCATGGTGCTGCCATTGAATGATGTTGACCTTAGTGAATGCATAAGATATCACTTTCAAGCGATATGGAATTAATTCATTTGGGTTGGATCGACATCGGCATACTTGCTAATGACGTCAATGATGCCGCATATATTCTCTATACTATGTGCCTATATGTCGCATTTTATATAAAAGGGCATGATGTCGCATATTTTCTATATCGTCGCCAATTCTATAAGGCATAAATGCCACTTATTTTCATATCAGCTATAATGGTGCCATCTATTTTCATATCGGCTATAACGACGCCATGTGTTATCAACCTCAGCCTTAGTGACACTGCATTTTTCTTTAAGACATTGACGCCGCCAGTCATCAATGTCGTCACTCGCATAACTTTAATTTTCAAAGTCTTATCCTATGCAAACCAATAATGACGCCACATGTAGTCGGCAACCTATATACGCCATGTAAATTTATTTTGGCTCTATGGCCTTATACTTTATAGATCAAAGGCGTTAACAATATTTTGAATAAAACTGATGCGACAACACTTGATGGCGATATTGATTGACACCAAGTTTCATTAATATGATAGTTTTATTATGTTTGGCTTTATAGCCTATAGTTTGAGGGGCGACAACCTCTAAGTGGTTCCGAAATTCATCAACGATACTTTATAAAAGCATGTATCTTAGCATAATATTTTGAATAAAGTAAAGGGTTATATTTTTCTTGTTTTAAAGCATGACGTAAAAGGTAAATAAATTATAATGATTTATATTTTCAAGGAAATATAAAAAGTGTATTTAGCCTAGAATTTTACTAAAGAGATTATTGTTCTTATTACCTATAAATAAATTATGATATAATGATTTGACTCAGAGATTAGAAAACCAGATGGGACTAGTATGGGGTCGCGCCGTACTTTAGCTGTTAGCCCCTAACCGATATTAGTCCAAAATTCCAGTGCATAGGGCTTTGTCATGGATAAGACTAAAAGTAGGTTTACGCATAGAAAGGAATATACAAAGTTAAGGTAGATTATTGGTTGGCCCACAAAACTATTAGGATTAAAGTAACCCTAGGAATAGTAAGTTTTGGACAGTCGTCTAGTTTCCTTCTAATGGTTATTTTCTAAATTTTGTATATCCGGTAGGCTCGAGAATCAACCATATAGGTTTGTAGTTACCTTGAGAAAACTATGATGTTGGGACAGATAGTCCACTTTTTTAGACAGATTGGTCATGATTACCCAAGTTGCATGCATGTGATTGTTTATATTGTCTAGTTTAACCATTGTGGTTATAGGTGTTTGATTTATCAAAGACATATTTTAGAGGATACTAGTGAGTGGAAAGCCTGTTCTGCTCAATGACATGCTCTCACTAGATATCTATTAATCGAGATGGCATATTATTATTCACACTAGGCTTTTTGTTTAACCCGAAGTTTATGGTTTTCCTTTTTAACTCTCGGATACTTAATTGAGTAGTTCGAGAGTAAGGTTCATAGTTTATTTAGGTTGGACCAATATAGCTTTCGGGGACATGTAGGAGGCAGATCTGGCTATGTAGTAGTTATCTATTTAATATCCACTATGTCGAAGTTTTATTTTGTTGAAATGTATGCAATGACAGACGTTATAACTATCTAGTAGTCAACTTTATCAACTAAGAGGGCATCTTCATATGTTGATCTTCGAATATTTCATAATAATTATATTTTATTTGAACCTGGGAAATGTCTGTGATTATGGAATGAATATGAAATATTATCTTTGAAACAAAATGTGAAATTTTATTATGAAATTGTGTTTGAAAAATTTCATACTCTCATGCTTTTTATGTTATTGATATGATTAACATAACCGCATTTTGTCAACATAAATCAATACTACAGATGACTACAACATCTGTAGCGGTTAGTTTTGGGCCTCAAAATGAGAGATGTTAGAACTTGGTATAAGACCATAGGTTTATGTATAAAAGATTAAAAGATTTTGAAAACATAATCCAAATGATTCCGAGAATAAGGTTGGGGCATGGGAAAACGTTATTGTAACATACTTATATTTGCTATACACACACACACACACACATATATATATCTTATAGCTATTTTTTCATCTCTCTTAGACTATTCTTCCGTATCATACTATAATGCAGATTTAAGGAAGTATGATATGGAGGCAGGAAATAGAAGAGTGAATCTTGATGGAGGAAGCACCACTATTAATGGAAATGTCAGGCCCAATATAAGGAGAAACCCGGGTTGACAAACAACTACTAATGTGGGTGCTGGAACACCACCGGTGGGTATGGAAGATATGTATCTGTTCTACGTCAACATGAAGCAAGCATGAGCTGCTGTTGGGTTAGTTGGTGGTAATCCTAGAGGAGCAAATCTTGAAGTTCCGTTTGTTAACAACTATGCTATTTTAAGTCGAGATTATGCAAGACTTAGAGGGAAGCCCTTTATTGGAACTAAGGATGCTATTGAGGTGGAGAATAAGATGCTCCATTGTGAAAGGATTTTTGCTAGTTTTGGTCTAAATGATGAGAAAAGGAGGAGATTGGCATCGAAACAATTGCAAGGTGCATTGTATTGATGAACAGTGTTACTATTGGAGAGCGGAGGAGAATTTGACTTAGCTGAGTTCAAAAGGAGGTTCGAGAAGAGGTTTATGTCTGAAATTGCGAAGTCGACTTTGCTAAGGAAGTCTGCCGAGTTAGTGTTAGGAGACATGACTGTGTTGGAGTAAGCAAGAAGGTTTGAGGAGTTATCCATGTATGGGTTTTGTATGGTGGATATTGTGATTAAGAGAAATGAAAAGTTAATCGATGGATTAAAACCAGAGCTTACTAGAGCAATCTTACTACATCTCAGGTATCCACGTGATGTTGTAATGGAAATGGCGCTACGGAAAAAAGAGATGCTTAGTGTTTTTTAGTGATATCAAGCAATAGAGAATCAGAGTGCGCAGAATTAGAAGAGCAAGTTCTTTTAGAAAAAAGGAGCTCAGAAGGTTGGAGTCGCCAAGAAAGGAAAAGCTAATGTCATTTGCTACAACTGCGACAAGAAAGGACATTATGCAAACGAATGTTGTTCAAGGGATGGAAAGATAGTCATTAGAAGGAAGAAAATTAAGTGCTTCAATTATGACCAAACTGGACACTAAAAGAATCGGTGCAAGGAACCAGCCAAAGTTAAGAAAGGAAAAATATTTGTTTTGGAACCAGCATGTCGTTACCCAAAGCAGAGGAGAAGGGAAAGGCTGTGATGGGAGCTACACTTTTGATTCATGGCATACCTGTTAGAATATTGTTTGATATTGATGCTCACGTTCTTTTATATCTCGTTGTTTGGTAGATAAGCTTAATCTAGAACCCTCATGTAACATCCCGTATCTGGAGGCTAAAAGCCAAGCACTATAGATGCTGCAACCATCCATAGTATTAACTTCTGGTGACGAAATATGGTAATGATAATGGTATCCATAATATCAGAAGCACATGAATATGGAAAAAATCACATATTTTAAAAAACAACATTTGCTGATTACATTTCAAAACAATAATTCATATCCATGTTACTAATCCTATATTTTCCCAGGCAACGATTAAATATATCATTTACAAAATACGCCAAGAGCAACATATGACGATACCCCCTTGGTTGATCAAAGCAATATAGTCATAACTGACTTAATATACACACAGGAATGAAAAAAATGAAACTCCTAAATAGCTATCTGTCGGTCACTTGCTCGTCTCTGGAAGCTTTATTTTCCAAAAGACTAAAAACCTAAAAACCTCAACCCTCAGCCTACTCAAATCAATTTTGAGTACCCGAGAGTTTAAGGAAACACAAAAATTTCGAGTCAGACGTAAAGCCTAGTGTGAATAATTCTGTTCCATCTCGGTTTATTGATATTAAGTGCGACCACACCGCTTAGCGAAATGGGTTTCCCCTCACTAATATCATTTTTAAAACATATATTTTGCAATCCTTTCCTACAACCAAACTGGTTAATCAAACTGATTATATTAAAATAGCAATATCCATTGTGCTAAATAAATAGACGATTTTTCCATCAAACTCATTATATCAAAATAGAAATATCCATTATGCTAAATAAATAGACTATTTGTCTATAAAAACAAGTAATATGTGAGTTATCTGCCCACACATAATAGCAAGGTATGTTATGCTACAAATGAACTATTTATTCATAAAACTGGGTTGCCCGCCTCCAAACTGGACTACTATCTGAAATCTAGGCTGACTGCATGCAAAATATACTAATTGTCCGAATTACCTTTTTAGGGTTAACTTCCCATTAAATTTTCCTTGAAAACCTCTTCAAAATGATTTAGTCCTTTAAATCATGTATATACAAGGAAAATATATCTTTATCTTTACTCTAAGCAAATTCTCCATGATATATAAAATTTACTCAAAATAATGTTATGAATTTTAGTAAGGATTAACTATCCTTTCAAAATATGTTAAAGTCCGGTTTAAATTGAAATATTTAGGCTATCCTACCTATTCATTATATTCGAAACCTTTGTTTAAATCTTTAAACAACCCATTCGAAACCCTTGAAGGTAACCCCTTCGAAACCAAGTAAAACTTTTTACATAATCTAGGCCAAAAGGCCAAACCTTGCCATTCTAAACCATTGAAAATTACTCTTTCGAAACCAATAAAACTCCTTCCTTCGAAAGCTTTGAAACATTTAGACATCCTTCTTCAAATCCTTTAAGTATTGCCTTCCGAAAACATAGGAAAAACCTTTTCCTTCAACCCTTTCGAAACCTTGGGGAACCACCCTTTTCGAAACCATTCATTAAAACCTTTCAAAATAGTCAAAACACAATCCTTTTGAAAGCACTTTGGGTTCAATTTAAAATATGTGGAAACCTTTCGAAACTATTCAAAATTTCATTCCTTCGAAACCATTGAAAACGTCTCGGTCGAAATCATTGTAGACGTGAATGGATTTTATTTCGAGTTCCTTCACGACATCCAATCTCGGTATCAACGCTTCATATTCCGCTTCATTATTTGTCGTCGGGAATTTCAAGCATAGGGCGTAGCAAATGGCTCATCCTTCGGGGGTTTCAAGCACTACCCCTGCCCCCAAGCAGAGGTTATTTGACGTGCCATCGATGAAGAGTTTCCATCATGTTTCCACTTCCACTAGTATTTCTTCTTCATTATCTCATATGGTAAATTCGATGATGAAATCTAACAGAGCTTGCCCGTCGATTGCCCTTCTTGGATGGTAAGTAATTCCATATTGGCTTAATTCAATATTCCATTTAAGGAGCCGCCCAGAAGTCTTAGGGCGGTACAATACTTGCTTTAAGGTTGATCGGTCAATACTTTGATTGGGTGTGCTTGGAAATACGGTCGTAACTTCCTGGATGCGATTAAAAGGCAATCCACAAGCTTTTTCCAATTTTGGATAATTTTTATTGGCTCCGATGAACCGCTTGCTAATGTAGTATACGGGTCATTGAATTCTAGCTTCTTCATGCACAAGAGAATCACTCAAAGTGTGAGGTGAGACTGCTAAGTAGATGAACAAGTGCTCCCCGTCTACTGGCTTTGATAGGATTGGTGGGGTTTCCATATGTCACAGCAACTCTTCAAACGCGGTTTGACAAGCCTCATTCTATTCTAAGTTCATATTTTGTTTCTTTAATGCATCAAAGAACGGTATACATTTGTTGATGGTTTTTGAGATGAACTGGCTTAGTGCTGTGACTTTCTCATTCAAGCTTTGTAACTCCTTCTTATTCTTTGGGGCTTGGACTTCTTGTAGGGCAGTTATTTGCTCTGGATTTGCTTCGATGTCTTTGGCGCTCACTATGAATCCGAAGAACTTTCCGAAGGCCACCCAAAGTGACATTTGAGTGGATTGAGTTTTATTCCATATTTTTGGAGTATTTCAAAACAATTCGGTGAGATTATCTAAGTGATTGGCAGTTATTCGTGATTTAACTAACATGTCATCCATATAGACGTCCATGGTTTTTTTGATCCGACGCTTGAACATGGCATTTACTAATCTTTGGTAGGTTGCCCTAGCATTCTTTAAACCGAATAGCATTACTCTGTAGCGGTATAATCCTAGGTCAGTGATGAAGCTGGTGTTTTTCTAGTCAAGTTCATGCATCAGGATCCGGTTATATCCCGATTACGTGTCCATAAATGATAGCAGTTCATGTCTAAATGTCCTATCCATAAGCTGGTCAATTCTGGGGAGTGGAAAACTATCTTTTGGGCAGGCCTTCTTTAAGTCTGAGTAGTCAATGCAAGTTCGCCATTTCTCGTTGGACTTCCTGACCAAAACCGTGTTAGATACCCATTCGGGGTAGGTCGCATCATGGATAAAACCAATGGCTATCATCTTTTCTACTTATTCTCTCAATGCCTTAGATCGCTCGGGCCTAGGCTACAACTTTTGTGCTTCACCGGCGTAAACATGGAATCAATGCTGAGTGCATGGCATGCAATCTTCGATGATATCCAACACATACCGGAATGTGTCCAAGCGAACACATCCAAGATAGCACAAAGAAATTTAATGAGTTCTAATCGCATCTTATTTACAAGGTGCAATCCGATTTTCAAGACCCACATTGGATCGTCCATATCGACTGGGACAAACATCGTCAATTCTACTAGTATAGCCCGATCTTCCACTGAACTCTTCTTTCTAGGGTCCAAAGCCTTGTCAAATCGAATGTGGTCCCTAAGCCAAGGGCGGCTCTATAGTTTCTACTTGGTAGGTTCGCGAATGTGGAGAGTTCTCCCCACATCCTTCCCCTTTTCTTTCCTTTTGGATTCACTTAGTTCTGCGATATAACACTCCTTGGTAGAACTTTGGTCTCCTCTGATCACTCCAACCCAAATTTCCATTGGAAATTTCATGGTAAGGCACCACTGGGATAAAGAAAATATGAAATTTGGTAGTGCGTGCCAACCCAGAAGGCATTGTATGCAGAGGTTTCATCAAAAATCATGAAAGTTTGGATGAGGGTGACTCTTAGATCAACTTCCCCAAGTTCTACAAGCAAGTCAATTGTCCCGATGGGTTGTTTGGGTTTTCCAATGAATCCTTGGATTTTTGTTTGGCAGGAAGATACCTCCTTCATGCCGATCTTCATCCGGTCAAAGGTGCATTTGAAAATAATATCATAGAATTTCCACTGTCAACCAATACTCATCGGACCATGGCAGGTCCGATCCCTACTATCACGACCATGGGATCGACAGTTGGAGCATCAATCCCTTCAGTGCCCGATTTCAGAATAGTATATCATCGTTCAGAGTTCTCTACTGTTTGCAGGGGCTCCATCTTCGATCGTGAGGCACGAATCCTTCGGAGCGTGTTTTAATGAGCTCGCATATTATTCCATTTCTCCTTGACTCCTCTGTGTGGAATGAGGTCCTCCAGATATCGTCTAAATGATGAGTCTCTAGTCAGTCCGTCTAGATCTCTCTTCGCTGGTTCCAGCTTGGTTTCCTCGATCCCTAGGAGCTTGGGGGGTTGTGGGTTGGTTATGATTTTGAGATTTTCTCACATATTTCTGAAGCTTTTTCTCTTAGATCAGATCTTCAATCAAGTTCTTTAAGTGAAGGCACTCATTTGTGTTGTGACCATGCATTTTATGGAAGCGACGGTACTGGAATGCTTTTGTTGTTCAATCGCTACCTTTTTAGGGGGTTTCTTGTACTCCTCTCTCCTCTCTGTTGCAAGATAGATGTTTTTGGAGTATCATTGAGGAGGGTGTAATCCTCAAGCCTAAACCCTTTAAGCCTCTTATTGTTACCATTTCGTTTGTTGGAATTCTGATTCTTCCTTTTCCGTTTCCATCTTTTCCTGCACTTGTTTCAGCGGTCCTGGATGCATTTATGTCCTGGTTCATCGCCATGCCACTATGCCCAACGTTCATCGGTTGCAAGCTTGTAGACTTCCTTTCTAACTCCGACACCTCTTCCAATCTCAAATATTGACTCGCCTTACGATAGAAGTCCTTCTTAGTGGTAGGTTGTCTCATTTTGATCCATTTTTCGAACTCAGTTTTGAGGTGGATGGCGCAAACCAAGGACATGAAATCCATATCCTCGTTCGAATTGCTTACTTCCGTCATTACGATGTTGAACCAGTTTATGAAAGACTTCGAAGATTCATTTCCCTGGAAAAGACTGGACAAGGACATTACATCTTTAGGCTGCTTTGTGTGAAGTTTGAATTAATCAAGGAATCTTGTTGCTAGTTGATCGAAAGTGGAGACAGATCTTGGCGGAAGCCTAGTGAAACATATGAAAGCAGTTCCTTCCATAAAATTTGGGAAACATCTACATCGAACAGCGTCTGAATCATTTGCTCCATCCATGTACCAACTGTACTAGTACATATGGGGTTTTGGGTCTGTTGTTCCATCATAGGACGAAATATTGGGCATAGTGAGCTTTTCTAGGTACCGCTCATTCAAGATCTCATCAGTAAAGGGAATCCGACATGGAGCGGATCCCCACTCTTCATCTCTTCTATTCTTATTCTCATCCATCAGTTGCTTGACCATATCCGTGATATATGCCTCAGATGTCTGGTAGTCCGAGGGTCGGTCATTAGACACTACACCGAGTGTTTGACCTTGCGAACGATCTTGATGAGTGGGCTGAAGCCTATGCTCTCCTGTCTTCAGAAGAACCACTCCCTCGTGATTCCGTTGGCTTGCGGTTGGCCTGTTTGGAGTAGTTTGGACATTCCTGGCATTATCGAATGCATTAACATTTCCTTCCCACTTGCTGTCGTTAGATTGCTCTCCTTCTTTTGAGTCGAAGAGGTCCATGGATATATCCTCTTGTGGGGTCTTCGCTCCTAGGTTCAAGTTCATAGCCGGTTGCCTTGCGGTCAGTGGCGTGCTTGTGTTTCCTTCTACGTTGATTCCTACGGTTCCAAATATCACTCATTATTGCGGTTGCTTCCCGTTTCTTTTATTTAGGCAAGAAACGAAAGAATTCTCTTGTTCTACGGCAGCCACGAGTTCTTCCATGATTCTTGGAGAAGGACATGATTGTAAGGTCAATAGGGCATTAAGTTTCTCCCTAAGAGCTCTCTGACTGCTTTCCATTTTATGATTGATTTCATCAACCATTTTATTGAATTCATCTCTCATTACAACTTTGCATTGATTAGAGGATCCTGGCACCTGATCTCCTGCGATGGCGGCATTTAATTTGATTTATTGATGATTCGTCTCTTCTTCAGCTATTACTGCCCATATAGATCTTCCAGAAGCAGTTCTCTTTCTTCTCGGAGCCATTGATTCTTAGCAGCAAATCTTTTGAACAGAGATTACAAACCTAACTTATGGACTTCTCTGGTCCAAGGTAGATAGCTAGATCTAAGGCTGAGTTGGGTTATCAGCGAAAGAATCAAAATGTTAATCCAAAAAGAGGATCAACACCCTGGATTGAGTGTGAAAGCACTCTGTTTATCAAGGCAAATAGAATAGAGACAAGAAATAAAAACTTACATATAAAGTAAAAGAGACAAGAGATTTTAATAGTGGTTCGGCTGTTAACGAAGCCTATATCTACTTTATAACTTTTCTTATTGACTAAATGCTATTACAAGTTGAATCTGATTACAACATAATTGAGTTATGTAAATGGGATCAAGCCACCAATGCTAGAGTTCACCGGAGAATCACGGTGAACCATGTAGATGACTATTGTGTAGGAGAAGACGAATGAAGAGTAGTTTCTATAGAGTTTCAGCAGCTAGTTCAGAAGATCCCGTTTATGTTACAGGTAGGATTGTATTTATTGGTGTTGGAGAGCTATTGGGCTAGGCCGACTTGCCAGATGCTTGCAAATGAACATATGAAGGTGCAATGAAAGCTTTACAGTGAGCTGAATCAATTTGATGGATCACTAGCGATCCATTTGCTATGGATCGCTAGCGATCCATGGCTTTTAGGTCATTGATGATTTAGCTGCTTGTGATTCTTTTCTTCATCCTCCTCTTTAAACCTCAAGGCAATCTGGCATAATCATATGGATCGCTAGCGATTCATAGATCATGGATCGCTAGTAATCCATGTACTTAGTGGATTTTTGGACTTTGTCTTTTAGATTGCATTTGTTGTCTGGTATTGGTGTTCTCCATGTAATTTTGTAGCTTGTTGCCTTGCTTTGATGATAATCCACACATTATTTGCATTGGACTGTTGATTGGATTAGACAAATGCTCGCTTCTCGATAACTAGCTTGGAATTCCATTGAAGTTAGCCATCATTCTTAAAATGCCTATTGGATCATGATGCAAGAGTATTGATGGACCCACGAGAGAAGTTCCTATGGATCGCTAGTGATCCATCACCTTAGTGTCTTTTCGCTTTCTTTTTCTATGATCCTTTTGGTTGGTTCTTCTAGTCCTTTTGGTTGGCTCTTGAGCTGTTCTGACTCGACAAAGCTGTTTTGACTTAGTTTGAATTCTGTTGGGTTAAAAACCCGAATAACAAGAAGCCATTGAAAAGATTGAGTTGACTCGAGTTAGAATGTGGGAAGTTCAATCTAGACAGAAGAGTTATCCAGATAAAAGATAGAAAGACTTAGAGTTCTCGGTTGGAGATTATGTTTTCGTCAAAGTATCATCAATGAAGGGTGTAGTAAGATTCAGGAAGTTTGGGAAATTGGCATTAGGTTTGTTGGACCATTTCTGATTACAGAAAAGATCAGGAGACCAACACCACACCAAGCCCAATACCACGGTTGTTTGTGTATACTGTCAGCTCCTCATTCCTGCTTAGAATGACCAGCACCGGTGTGCTCGTTAACCTATCCTTCAAACCCACGAATGCGTGCTTGCACCTGACATCCTAAATAAAAGTCCGATTCTTCTTTATCAAGTTGCTTAACAGTCCCACTACTTTAGAGAAGTCTTGGATTAGACGTCTATAATATACCGCCAAGCCAAGGAAACTTCTCACATCTACAGTGGTCTTGGGTCGAACCTAGTCCTGTACTGCTGCCACCTTCATAGGATTTACAACAATACTGTACATAGATATAACATAACCCAAACATCACACTTTCCTCCTTCAGAAGTGACACTTCAAAAACTTCGCCTTCATTCATTGCTTTCTTAACACCTTAAGAACAATCCTTAAACGCTCTTTATGTTCTTCCTCCATTCTCGAATAAACAAGGATATCATCCACAAACACAACTACAGACTTATTTAGTTGATCTCTAAAAGCATGGTTCATAAGGTCAACAAAGTATGCTGGTGCATTGGTTAGCCAGAAAGGCATAACCAACCAGTCACAGAATCCAAATGGCATACAAAATGATGTATTCGACACACTCTCATTCGCCGCTCTCAATTGATGAAACCCCGTCGCAAGGACCAACGGAGAGAACACCTTAGCACCATGGAGCTAATCTAATAAGTCATCAATACGCTAGAGTGGTTACGTGTTCTTCTTTGTCACCATATTCAGCTCGTAGTAATCTACACACAATCTCAAAGAGCAATCTGCCTTGGTGGCAAATACTACATGTGTGCCCCACTTGGATTTGCTCCTACAAATGTATGGGTCATTCACTTGCACCTCTAACTACTTCTGCTCTTTGGGTGTACTATGCTTCAAAGACATAACTATTGATTTAGCATCCTTCACCAAATCTATATCTCCCTATGTTGTGGCAATCCAGTCACCTCCTCGAATATGTCCGAATACTCCCTAGTGATGGGCACATATGACGACTCGTCATGTGGGATCTCAAGCGAGTACAAAAAGCTAACCATCTCCTCATCATCAGGTAGGCAGCCTATCTCTAAATTACTCCCATTCTGTCCCTATCGTCACTAATGGCCCTCACAATCCACCACTACTTCGTACTTCTACAGCCAATCCATACTTAGAATAATACCAAACCCTACAAAACTCAAAAAAACAATCATAATCAAACATATATCCATGACTCGATAAGGCTAAGTCTCAACAAACCATGCAAAGGCCGGTCGATCCTTCAACAGGGTTTGTGGCAATCAAAGTTCAATCTACCGTCTTGGATTTCAATCTCAGTCAGTCTACTAGATCAATAGATGTGAAAGAATGTGAAGCCTCAGTATCGAATAAAGCATATACAAGTTTATAAAAAATAGAGAGCATATCCTGCATATCGATGCTCTTCCCCTTCGCCTTCGCCGATGGAACACTCGATGAAGCTGGAACAATGTTCAAAGCATAAGCAGACACAACCTACTTATTCCTCAACGGTTCTGGACAATCCTTCTTAATATGCCCTGACTTGTTACAATTACAGCACTTCTTTCCCTCCACCTTGCAGTCTTTGACAAGATGGCCCTCCACTCCATAATTATACTAAGTAGGCTCCCATTTGTCCTTCTTCTGACAACTCTTCTGAAACTGCTTCTCCTTCTTGTTGTTGTTCCACTTCCTCTTACCTCACCCACTAATTTGCGGCTTTGGCTCATCCTTGGAAGCAATAACTGACTTAGGCTTAGGTACAAACTCTCATGTCGAAGAGTCTTCTCCACTACCTTTCAAAGGTCTTATCGATATGACTTATGAGTTTTTATCCAAGATAAACGTCCAAGCTTATAATGAGCTTCTTTTCTTCTTCAGTGGAATATCGATAAAAGATAGGTCATACTTCGACAGTGTGTTGAATTCAAGCACGTACTCTAACACGGACGTATCTCCTTGTCCCAAGTCAGCAAACATTCGGAAGAGCACCGACTTCTAAGAGGCCAGTATATACTTCTTGTCAAACCTCCTTTTAAACTCCCGAGCAATCTTGTCCTTAGAAGTAGTAACCTATGTTATTCCACCATCCCACAGCTCTTCACTGAAGTTGTCTAAAGGCCAGCTTCCTCTTCATTGCATCCTCTAACTACATATCCTCAACAATGCATTTGGAGTTGTCTAATCATCACATACTTTGATGGCTGATTTCGATTCGAGGTTGCCTCGTAAAGTGGAATAATTCTTGTTTAGTTTGACAAAGTCAGCCCTCGACGCTTGCATTGGAGCACCACCACCAATAGCCATAGTAGGAGAAACTTGGGCATTTTAAACCATGTTTTGCACCATCTCAACGAACATTTCTGCAAGTTGGGGTTAGCATCCCCCCAATATCGCCTCCTCCTCAACTCCAAAAATGGAGTTCTTAGAAGCATTCCTTGTTAGTCGGCTCATTCTTACAAGTTGTAATAAGAATGACCAGTCTCTTTAAAAGGAATAAGTGGTGTCCATGAATGCAATTTAAATTAATATATATATACATATATTTTAGAAAACCAAAACATAATAAGTACGCTCTCTCATATATCATTGGATCCATTTTAAGGCGATACCTCCTTCCTTATCTCTAATAGATTCGAGTATTAACTTAGGTCGCTTCGCAACCTAAGCTTTAATACCAATTATGACGATCACCTACACACCTTTGATACCCAGTATACTGCACAAAGCACCGTGGAGGTACCCGACCGATGCAGGACAATAGCCAAGCATGTAATGTAACAGAAATCTAAGCACAGGACCTGTAGAACATCTCACATCACAAAGAAATGATATAATATAATAACATAAATGTAAAAAAGGCGAGACAATGATATAATCAGATAAACCATAAAAAAGAACATCGGAGTACTTTAGGTTCGCAGACTATACAAAAATTGAAATAAAGAGTTTATACATCCAAATCATCAAATAAACCCTATAATTGTCTCTCCAAATACGACTACTGACGTAGTTCCATAGTACTGCACAATGGAATATAAGTGATAGTAAACTCCAAAGTATAGATATATGAAAGCATAGCCTCCCGGTCGTACTTCATACAACTCTATGTGCTATCTAGATCTGTCATCCCAAATCTACTCATTTATGAGTACCTGAGATAATAAGAAGTAAAGCATAAAACCTTGGATCAGAAAATAGTCTGGTGTGAGCGATATATCATCTCAAAATTACAAAAAATCGTATATAGTAAATGGGGGCATAGGGTATAAAGAGTCATACCTAATTTGTTCCAGCATCCAAAGAGTTAGCATATATCAGTCGATATATGCTAATCTACAATCACAGCCATATAAGAATACTATAATCAAAGTACAATGTCCAGTGTCTAGGTGTACGGTAGATAATACCTACGTCTTGCAACACCCTAGAGTGATAAACAATCATGACAAATGTAGCATCCATCAAACAATCCTCACCACCACTGGTGTGCGTTGGATATATGATAACTCGTATGGCACAATCGTAAACTAAGGACCCAATCGAAATCTTGGCTTTATTGGTGCTTGAATCCATGCCACTTCGAAAGATTAGAACTTGGCCTACAACCGCAAAGCCCAGGGTAATCTACAATTGCAAGATCTGGACATAATCGCATATCCATGTTACCTCTTCTTTACTAGTACACGAAAAGCCTCTGAGTTATCAACGATCCCTTTACATGCATCTCTATAATGGAGCTCAATCATTATTCCATCAAGGCTATTTCCACTGTAGGCATGGTTGCAAATCCCACTTGCAAGCCCTATCATTGAACTTGCCCTTGTGGATCACGACTCCCATCATTACGTCATCATCTTCGAAATGGCTCTAGACACCTATCGCAAGTCGTAAAGCCATCATATCGAAGTTCCTAAGTCATTTCCATTGGTATCGGCATCGTCAAGTTGAAGCACTATGCCAACGCTTGCCTAGTTGTCACATGAAATCCAAAGTCATCCCGAGTTATTTAGAGTTGCCAATTTCACCCCACATCCCCCCTACGGCCCCGGAACATGCCATGAAGAAATGACTAACGTATCACTGCCCCACAATGAAAATCTCTCGACTTCTTAACACTATTCAGGTTTGACCTAGAGCCAACTAGGAGCAGGCACTTCACCTCCTTGTGTCTAGCATGAAGCACCTTCCCAGAACAGAAATTCTTGTCCAACTCTGAGCCAAACCATAATTGAACCTGAGCCAAACTCTGTAATGACCCGATTGTTCAACGCTTGAATGTCAATACTGAATATATCCATGGTATTTGTGTGGTGAGCATCCAAGTGCCCAAAAGACAGAAATTTAGGGTAAAATAATAAAAAAGAAGAAGAAGAATAGGAAAGGAAGGACAAGACATAAGAATCTCACAACAGAACGGTAATATATAATATCAAAGGAACAATACAAAAGGTTACTTTGAATACAAACTTTTTGGAGTTACTCAAACCTAAGTACTATCATAAACCTAGACAATTATAACAGCCTGTCCTTACAATGCCGATATATACAATGCAGAAATGCCGTGAAATAAGAATACTACGGAAGATAGTAATCCAGCTCTTCTTCGTAATCTCCAAAGCGTCTGTATCTAAGTCTGGAAACATACACACAGGCCCGACCGAGAATTAAAAGAAAATAACACCTCGATCAGTCTGGTACACCATCATGAGAAACTCAAGAAATACGAGTGACAAGTAACATTGACCATTGAGACCGTACGGATTCCCATAACGGTTTACCCCTCAAAGAGACCAACCATTCTTTAAGTTTAACATATATTGATATGACAGATAATGTCTAGCGTATAGCACATAAATCATATCAAATAGTTGCTTTGTGAAACCACAACAATAATAGGTATACAATTAATACTACTAAGGTACGTTTGCATATGGAATGTTTTTCCATGGAGACACCTCTAGTAAACCAAAGCGGATCTCCATGACAAGGATCAGGAACTACTTTTCGGGCATCGTACATTTCTATATGAGATACACTCTATGGTAAACATAACTAGACCACCTTCGGCGTGTGATCCAAGTCATATCAACTTCCGCTAGCAAAAATCGATAAGCATCTCTAGATATGGAGTTGATATACCCTTGAGGTTAGAAAAACCCTCTGGCCATGCTCCTTCTCTCTTTTCTGTTATTTTCTCAATGTTGAGGCAACGTTCTGCATCTCTCATGCGAGTCTTCATTGCTCGAATAGAACATGAATTGGATTCCATTATCTCGAATAGATTATGAATAACTACATAGATTCGAGCATCTCCAATAGATCTCAAACCTCCACATAGGTTCCCTGCATAACTCCTCCGACAAATGCTAATGCTTTCCTCTTTCTTGAAATTCTTCTCATGATAGAAAGTCTCATACAATAGAATGTTTGAAATGTTAACGCTGACCTTTCCCTTGTACTTAACCATAGGATAGACAGTTTAGCTCTATAACATTCCACTTCACAACTGCTTCCAAAACAATAGATCGCATATATGGTTTTGAAGTGATTACAAGTTTGAGTCATCTTATACAAGTAATCTCTTCCTGCTTACTGGACTCTCCAAAACAAATTGATGAATTCCCGGTTTACTCAATTTTGGTTCTCCCAGAAGTAAACAAAAGCTATAGACATTTCGTACCAATGTCCTCCCTGTGGTTCTCGTTAATATGAAATTATGAAGACTTTCGATAACTTCTTAAGTCAATATTTGGTCAATATCGACAATCATCTAGTCGATTATCTAGTCAAAACAAGTACATATACAAATCAATATTCATATGCTTAACTCATTTCCAACATTCCAACTTAACTATTCCTCGTCCAAGAGTGAAGCCAGGTAAGTTAGAGCACTGGTTGCAACAAAGCCTTCAATAGACACTTCATTCTTGAATCTCACAAATAGATAAGTCTACCTTGTCGACTTTTAGTGTTAAGTATAGTATTAATAATTTCCATAGACAAGTAGGAAATCAACACGATTAACACATTTTCAACATTTTTCGTCTTAATATTCCTCGATCAAGAGGGAAGCCGGTAGGTTAAATCTCTATTGCTTCATCCCTACTCGATATCAATCTTAACTCTCACAAATAGATAAGCCTTACTTCGTCGGCTTTTAGTGTCAAGCACAGTTAATTACTTTTCAAACAAGTAATTAAAAATTTAACCATTTTTCGTTTATCAATTCTAACCCTTTTATGAAAACATTTGTATATACTTTAAAAAACTAGAAAATAATTAGAATATATTTTAGAACATTTATCCAAAATATTATTTTAAAATAACAAGTTTGTAAAATCTATAAAATTTAGAAAAGAACACGTTTTATTATAAAAACCTCTTCTTTAAAAATTTACAACTAATTCTTAAAAATTCATAAAGATATCAAATAACTTTTAAAATGCTCTAAAAATATTTAGTAAACGCTTGTAAAATTAATGAAATAAAATACTTAAATTTAAATATCTTTTCAAACCTTTTAAGTCCGAAAATCAAGTCTAAACGGGGCAATTTTGCACAAGTGAAGTTTTGGTCATTTTCGAGATGTTACTTAACTTTTTATTATTCAAGCTTTTAGTAGCAATAAACATAAATTTAAAACATTATAAATATGGAAAGAAACCTCTAAGAATCTCTCTACAAAGTTCCATAAACATTGCCAAAAACAAGGCAATTTCAAATTGCATCTATAGCGACTATCGCTATAAGTGCAGTTTCAAATTCGAGCCCAATCTAAGCTAAAGTCCATCTATAACCTATGTGTTTTGTTCCAAGGCCTTGTCACATGTCATACAAGTCCATTCAAGTTTGTTCAAGTCTGTTTAAGTCCATACATACGCCACTTGCTTTCAAAGCAAGAATCAAAATCAATATTTTCACAAATGTTTATATTAATTTAACACATAATAAAATCAAACATCAACGTATATATGTTATATTATCCATTCAAAGTGAGGTATTAACTCATCTTTTGCCCAACAGACAAATAAGATCCGAGAACCCAAGTCAAACCTCACCCTTGCAATTAACTTACCTTCCTCCTTTCCTTGCTTTTGCACTTGCTTTGGCCTCTCCTCCTCACTATACGTTTACGACCATTCAAGATAGGGGTGTTAATCCATGGGATGATGGTTTTGATGACAACAACCTTAGAATATATTATAAAATATAAATACTAACATTATAGTTTAGAAATATATGTATATGCAGGATTTAACCATGCAGGTACCAAGAATGAAGACTGTACAGTATAGAGATTCAAGATATCAAGATTGAAGACTCATGAGTATCAAGAATATCAAGATTATCAAGAGTTCAAAAGTTCAAGTAATTTATCTTTTAATTTATTAGGAATTTTGTTAAAACTCCAAGAAAAGCACTAGCATCTTAAAATCCAATTTATTCGTGGAATGAAATCCACTTCGAGCTTGTTAAAGGGAAGGAACCCTAAGTAGGATGGAACCTACGAAAAATCTATTGGAACATTGTTTTGTATCCGCTAATCTTTTATTCAAATGTTTTTTATAAAATTACCTTATTTTCAAAATGATTTCAAAATCTTCCTTTTAAAAGCATCAGAAACATCTATCCTGATTCAAATACTTTTAGCCTCAAAATAATCTTTAATTTCAAAATCAAATTATCCGTAGTTTTAAACTATCTTTAATAATAATATGTTTAGCTTTTAAATATTTATACTTAGATTTAAATATAAAATTATAGTAAAATTTTGTATACATTATTCTATATATTTACTTATGTATTTTAACTATAGACGAATATATTTATAAAGTTTAAAATAGTTTTAATATAAGATAGAAGTTATTTTCAAAGAAAAACAAACCACCAAAAATTCCTTTAGGATGTCGACATGCTCAACCTACCCATGTCGAAATAGTGTCAGTTGGTTTCAAAATTTAAATTTCAAAAGAAGTGTCTATTCATCATATCTCTTCACGAATGGACATGGCTGTTGTTCTTCTATAAATAGGGGCTGTTTTCAACGAAGTTGAATATAGATTTTTTGGTCTTTCACTCCTCTTCTTCTTCCACATTTCTATATACATATTCTTACCATTACTCTGCCGAAATCAACATTGAATCTAATTAGATCATTTCTGGTTTGATTCTCTGTAACTATCTCAACAAGATTCTCGGTGCTATTCAGAGTTATAGGCTTCTTTATAATCAATTAAACGAGAAAAGGTGTGATTGTGGCCTTGGAAATCAATCAAGCGAGGTAAGGTATGATTATAGCCTTGGAAATCAATTGGGTGAACTTGTTGCCCGGGAAATCAAGTATCTCTATCCAGAGGATTGTGAATCTGGAGGGTGTACCTCGTTGCCTTGAAATCGAGGATGTAATTGTAAAGATTGCTTTTGAAAAGAAATCTGTACTTGTGTGCAGGACTGGATGTAGGGTAACTCCGAACCAATATAAAATTCGGTATGTTCTTTTCTTTACCGCTTTTACTTTATTTTTGCATCCGTGTTTGATTTTGTGATCATATCTGTGTCTGAATATTGCATACATTTGTGTTTAAATTAACAAAAACTCAAAAAGATTTAATAATTCATTAAAACACTATTCACCCCCCTCTAGTGTTTATCAAAGCCTTAAGATCCGTAATCCGCATTTCTCACATTTGGTATCAGAGCAAGATTTTCAAAGTTTCATAATTTGATTTTTGAAAAAGTTTTCAAAATGGCTACCAACACTAGTACTGTTACTAACACTAGTATCCCTGTTACTAGTTCATTTGTAGAAGGTTAGTCTACTGTCAGACCACCACTCTTTAATGGCAGTAACTATGCATATTGGGCATGTAGGATGAAAATATATTTATAGTCTATTGGATTAGATACTTGGAATATCACACAAACTGAATATTCTAAACCCACAACTGATTTTTCATAGTGGACCGCTGAGCAAAAGACTATTGCACAAAATAAGTCTAAAGCAATGAATATTCTGTTTTGTTCATTTGATAGGAATGAATTTAATAGAGTGTCAGTTTGTAAGTCTGCATATGAAATCTGGAAAACTTTGCAAGTGACTCATGAAGGTACAAGCAAAGTTAAACAGACCAAAATTTCCATGCTCACAAATCGGTTTCAATTATTTAAAATGAATTCTAATGAGTCTATTTCAGATATGTATAGTAGATTTCAGGATATTGTGCATTCTCTAATATCCTTGGGAAAGGAATTTTTGGAAGAAAATCAAGTCGGAAAAATTCTAAATTCTCTTACACCAGAATGGGATCAAAAGACACTTGCAATCGAAGAGGCAAATGACATCAGTACTTTAAAGATAGAAGAATTAATTGGAAATCTAATGTCGTTTGAAGTCCAAATGATCGGGAGAAGAGAAAGCAAAGCATCTGAAAAGAAATCAATGGCATTTAATGCATTTACTGATGGATCATACTCAAACAACGATAAGGATGAAGAGATAGCCTTTATGACCAGGAATTTTCGAAAATTTCTGAAATATAGAAAGATGAATAATCTCAAGAGAAACAACTATAAGAACTCTGGAAATCAGAATGTAGTGCCAAACAATGTCAAATGTTTCAACTGTGATGAACCAGGGCATATCAAAAGAGATTGTCCGTATCCAGATAGGAAAAATCCTCCTATAAACAATGATTCAGTAAAGAAATGGAAGCGTGCATTTACTGCTACTCTAGATGACTCAGACTCGTCCTCAAGCTATGATGATCAGAAGATAGATAATTCAAATTTGTGTTTCACGGCAGTTCACGATTCCAACGAATTCATAGAAACGGACTCAGAAAAAGGTACACATTTACAATACAATTGGTCGAAATTGCATGCTTAGAATTAGATGCTTGATTGCTTGATTGATTGATTTTGAATTGGTGTGTTATTTGAATTTTAAAAATTTTACAATTATTTTTACTATTATTATTTTATTATTATTTATTATTATTTTTATTAGTATAATAATATATTATTGAAAATACTATAGTTTTAATAATATTCCAGATATATAGACATTAAAAATAATAAGTATATATGTGTGTGTGTGTGTGTGTGTGTTTATATATATATATGTATATTAGAGTACTTAAGAAAAATAAAATCATAGAAATTCACAGGCACATGTCGACATGGTCCCTACCATGATGTCGACATGGGTACCAGAATTTGAAATTCAAAATTTGAATTCAAATGGTTGATTTTCCCTCCATCTTTTCATTTCATTCAATTCTCTGAAAAGACATCTTTTGACCAGAGAACATGTCCTTTGAGAATCTATTTATTCACTATCTTTTATCATATCTTTTCACTCTCATTTTCAAATTCAAACACTCTCTTCAAAACCTCAAGCTCTCTACTCTCTACTTTACTAGCTTCTTCAAGCAACCCCTCCACCACGAGAATTTCCAGAAAGATAAAAGAGCTACTTTTCAATGATCCGGATGCAATAAAAGCATACATCAATTATGCTAACTATGCAAAAGTCCATCCCGGAAGGTTTGCTATATTTCAAGATTTCTCTTCTTATGAAATTGATTCTCTTTGTGCAAACAATCAAATTCTAAGTCTTATTTATGCTTCTCAAAATGATTTTATTTGCAATCCAAACCTTGTCAAAATTTTCTATGCAAATTTAAACCATGGATTTTATAATGGAAACAAGGATGAAATTTGGAGTAGTGTCAAAGGCACTAGAATTGTTTTGAATTGTGATCTTTTGGGTACCATTCTCAATTGCAAAAGTATGAGAATGGATCTTCCTAATTTTAAAATCGATGAAAATGATCGTGAGACATTTCATCACATTTTCGAAGGAAATGATGATTTTTAATTTAAAAATCGAAATTTTCGACCAAAAGTAAGAATTGTCAATCTTCTTTTGCAACATACTTTGACCCCAAGATCGGGGAGTTTTAATAATCCTACTTCAAAAGTTTGCAAAGCACTTTTTTCTATTTTTGGAAATTATGACATTAATTGGGCGCAAGTTATTTTGGATGAACTTCGTCCTAAAAATCTTGAAATGGGTGAGAATGCTTTGTATCACGGAATTTATCTCACTCGGGTTTTCAACTATTTTGGAGTGATTTCAAAGGAGAAGAATTTGTTTCTAGAAAAGTTTTCAATCATTCCAACATTTCGCTTATGAAAATTCCATTTGTTTTTCAACCTTATGAGAATCTTGCCGAAATGGAAGAGCGCTTGGCTCATGAGGAGATGGAAGAAGAGGAAGAGGAAGAAGAAGAAGGGGATGAATGGAAATTGAAGAATAAGAAGAAGAAGGTGAAACTTCTTTGGAAAGCATCTACTATCCTCCTAATCCATCCAACAAAACCCTTCTCAAAAACCAAAAGACCATTGTTGAGAATCAACGGATTCTTAAACGATCCGTTAGTAAGAAGTTGGAAAAAATTTCATCCAAGATGAACAAGTTTATTTCCAAAGTCGCCAAGAAGCTTGTATTATCTTCATCATCATCATCCTCTAACTAGTTATACCTTTTCGTATCTCGTTGTATTTGTTTTAATTTGAAAGTTCATGTAGTTCTTTATGATTAATCGTTGTACGTCTTAGTATGAAATGGAATTTCTTTTCTGTTATCTAGCTTATCTTATCTCCAAAATAAATGTTGGTATATTATATATATATATATATTCACAATTATTCACAGAATCAAAATAAGTCATAAAAATTCACTGCCCCATGTCGACATACCCCTATGACCATGTCGACGTGTACTGGTCAGAAATGACACTTCATTTTGAATTTGAAATTTGAATAACTACCGTATGTCTATTCATTTCAAACAAATTTCTACACCTATAAATACCTATTTCTTCCAGAATTCATCACTGAATATTATTTCTTATCTACTATATCTCTCATTCTTCTATCAAATCCAAATATGGCTAATCCAATTCATAATTTATCCAAGGATCTTGAAGAAACTCTTAATTCGTTCAAGAATATTCTCTCGTTCATTCTTCATAACCAGTGACACTTAGAATTGAGTCAAATGCAGATGATCAAGGAGCAAGAAAGGCATTTCGATGCAATACGATGGATGATTTCCTCCCTACACAAGGATGATAACGAAGCACATCCTCCAGTCTCTCTCACCAATGACAATGAAAATTGGGATGCTATTAAAGCAGACCCTATATTTGGAGAAGGATGGGTGGAAGTTCCTCGTAACGTTTGATTTTATTTGATTGCTTTGTTTGCTTTGATTGATTTGATTTCATTTACTTTAATTTGGTTTGATATGAATTGATATTTGGTGTGGATTGATGTTTGTTGTACAAAACATGTATAAATATAAATTTGATCCTTGTTTAATTATTATGTCTATCAGTTTAATTATCTCTTAATATATCTATTATATACTCCATTGTGTAGTTTATTAATGCATGTATTTTAGTCCAAGAATGAGGTGGAGTTATATACTTTGGAGATGGTTTTTTTGTTGCTGACGAAGGGGTAGAAATATAAAATAGATAGTTAGGCATAGATTAAAGGGGAGTTTAGGATAGAAGTAATATTTTATAAAAAGGTTGTCATCATCAAAAAGTGGGAGATTGTTAGTCCGTGAGATGATGGTTTTGATGAAAACAACCTTAGAATAGATTATAAAATATAAATACTAACATTATAGTTAGAAATATATGTATATGCAGGATTTAACCATGCAAGTACCAAGAATGAAGACTGTACAGTATAGAGATTCAAGATATCAAGATTGAAGACTCATGAGTATCAAGAATATCAAGATTATCAAGAGTTCAAGTAATTTATCTTTTAATTTATTAGGAATTTTGTTAAAACTCTTAGAAAAGCACTGGCATCTTAAAATCCAATTTATTCGTGGAATGGAATCCACTTCGAGCCTGTTAAAGGGATGGAACCCTAAGTAGGATGGAACCTACGAAAAATCTGGTGGAACATTGTTTTGTATCCGCTAATCTTTTATTCAAATGTTTTTTACAAAATTATCTTGTTTTCTAAATGATTTCAAAATCTTCCTTTTAAAAGCATCAAAAACATCTATCCTGATTTCAAATACTTTTAGCCTCAAAATAATCTTTAATTTCAAAATCAAATTATCCGTAGTTTTAAACTATCTTTAATAATAATATATTTAAATTTTAAATATTTATACTTAGATTTAAATATAACATTATAGTGAAATTTTGTATATTATTCTATATATTTACTTATGTATTTTAACTATAGACAAATATATTTATAAAGTTTAAAATAGTTTTAATATAAGATAGAAGTTATTTTCAAAGAAAAACAAACCACCAAAAATTCCTTCGGGATGTCGACATGCTCAACCTACCCATGTCGACATAGTGTCAGTTGGTTTCAAAATTTAAATTTCAAAATAAGTGTCTACTCGTCATATCTCTTCACGAATGGACATGGCTGTTGTTCTTCTATAAATAGGGGTTGTTTTCAACGAATTTGAATATAGATTTTCTGGTCTTTCACTCCTCTTCTTCTTTCACTTTTCTATATACATATTCTTACCATTACTCTGCCGAAATCAACATTGAATCTAACTAGATCATTTCTAGTTTGATTCTATATCACTATCTCAACCAGGTTCTCAGTGTTATTCAGAGTTATAGGCTTCTTTGTAATCAATTAAACGAGAAAATGTGTGATTGTGACCTTGGAAATCAATCAAGCGAGACAAGGTGTGATTGTAGCCATGGAAATCAATTGAGTGAACTTATTGCCCGGGAAATCAAGCATCTCTACCTAGAGGATTGTGAATCTGGGGGGTTTACCTCATTACCTTGAAATCGAGGATGTAGTTGTAAAGATTGCTTTCGAAAGGAAATTCATACTTGTGTGCGGGACTGGATGTAGGGTAACTCCGAATCAGTATAAAATCCGGCGTGTTCTTTCCTTTACTGCTTTTACTTTATTTCTGCATCTATATTTGATTCTGTGATCATATCTGTGTCTGAATATTGCATACATTTGTGTTTAAATTAACAAAAACTCAAAAAGATTTAATAATTCCTTAAAACACTAGTCACCCCCTCTCTAGTGTTTATCGAAGCCTTGAGATCCGTAATCCGCATTTCTCACAAGGGGCAGTTTGGTTTCCAAACTTAAAGACCTAACTTGGTAGGACATTTTGCAATGTTGTTCCAAGGCTTCATTCCAAGTTTGGGTTGATTTGGATTTGATTTGCAAGTATTTTACTTTAGGAATTTTGAGTAGAGGAAGAAGAAGACATTCATTTTATGATAAATTTAGCTTGTTAATTTGTGATTATAACTCTAAGGTATGCCTCTCCTTATATAGTTATAAGAATGGTGTTATCTATGCTTGCATTCACCCCGCACCATGCCATAAAACACTCACCTTCCATCACCTCTCATTTACATCACATCTCCTTTGTACTAATTACTATTATACCTCTCTCACGATAATATCTCTTATCCATATGAAAGCTTCTAGAACCTTCCATGCTTTATGAAGTGGAGAGTGTGTTAATTAGTTGCTAATGTGTTCTTTTGATTATTAGACAAGTGCACAAGAGTTCAAACAACTTATATCGATCAAAAAATTGTTTACCGATAAACTGATTTTCAGTACATTATCGATTTTCCATTGAAGAATATATTTTTGTAAACAAATTTCAAAAAAAGTTTCTTATAATTATTTATTAATTGAATTATGTCTAACAAAGTTATAAATCATATTTATAATACTTATTTTAGAATGTTCCGATATTCGAAGATGAAGTGTTCATGTAACAACCGCCTTATACCTAGGGCGCAGAATGGTTGTAATAGGAAAGAAAAGAAGTAAGGAAGTGGAAATAGAAGAGAATGGAAAAGAAGAAAAAGGAAACATCAAACAACCATATATACTGTCGTATACCTCACATCACATCAGAATAAATATAATAATCAACATTGGTATAAAAGAGTAGAAACAGTAACAACAATGTGAACTAATCATCAGAGTATAATATCCACAAAGTTATACAATACAGCACTAGAGTTCATATAATTGAAAAATAACTAATACACTATCTTATAATAATAGGTCAACATTGTCAAAGCTCTGCAGTGTCACATAACGAAATATATAGTAACGAATCACATATAAGTATGATTAAACGTTGCCTCCTACTAGTCCTTCTGCAAAATCCATATGTCATCCATGCCTGCTCTCATATCTACTCATTTAAAGTACCCAAGATAACAAGAAGAAAATCATAAAACCTCGAGTCAGAAAATAGTCTGGTATGAGCGATATTAAATCTCAAAATACTATAAAAGTCGATATAGTATACGGATAGTTTACGCATATCATACCTGACCTGTCGCTGAAACTAAAGAGTTAACACATAACACAGATAGTATGCTACTCTACACATCATAAAAAGGGTACACCATACTCAGTACCTGAAGGGGTGCTTACGTATCTCCATCTACAAAACCTACTCCATATTAAGTAAACTCCAGGTATCTAGGTATGTCCATCCATAATACCTACTCCACACCAATTCAAGTCGGGGTGTCAAGGTATCCCTACCACAATACCTACTTCGTGTGACACCCTTAGGGTGATAGGTGGCAAGTGAAGCAACCATAAAAAAAAGTATCCATCAAATTATACTAATCATCACCTAGTGCGCTCTAGATATATGATAACTCGTATGACCACCAAGCCAAGGACTAAAGGAAAGTCCCAGTTCTCTGTTATACTTCCTCTTACCCCTACACCCATGGGGAAACTAGACCCAACATCCTCGGTTCTAGGGTATACTGATCCTAACATGATCCATGGGCGTCCCACTATACAACACCCTTGCTACGAGTACAATAGAAAACTCTCTAAGTCATCAGCGATCCCTTAGCACATGCATCTCCCTCTGAGCTCTACTTGCTCAATCCAATTTTCACTATCTACGAGGAACAACACCCATGTTCCTCCAAGGAAAAACACCCATGTTCATATACTCTACGACTCCCACCTCAAGCCTCTTCGATACCTTCTACTCCCATAAGCCACAAACCAAAGATAAGGAGTGTCTGATCTCCAGCACCTACTACCCCCATGAGCAACAAAACGAAGATACAAGTCCATTGTGCCGTACATTGCCATCCCTTATAATGCGAATGAGTCAACATCCCTAGCACGATCTACAGAGTCCTAAACTATCAACCTCGGAAACTACTCCCAACATGAGCCAATATCCAAAGTACCAACTCTCAAGTTGAAGCATCACACCACCACCTCACCATCTTAATCTCTTGCCCATGAAGTAATAGCATCAAGAATCTAAGTTGATCGCATGAAAAAACTACCAAATCATGCAACATGAAATCTTATCAGTGCCTAAGCCAAAGATCCGCTTAATCGCCAACTAACAATAGCGATGGACACTGACCACTCCGCAATGGTCTATACCAACCACATTGGTCTTGTACTTAACTGAACCGATAAGTAAAAACCATATGGAAACGTCCGACATACATCTTGAAGTTTAAAGCCTCGTCCTCTACCTCAGATCTGTCAACACGTATCCAAACCCTTCTCTACAGCTTATCTCATTTATTAGGTTTTCACATGGATGAAACCCCAACGTATAAGATACTACCTAAAACCCAATCAACGCTAATTGGCGTTTTCAACCAAAACAGCCAAATAAGCCAACAAGCTAAACAACCAAACATACATCCAACAATCATACATACATCCAAAACAACATACATACAACATGTATAATCCATCCATATCAACCAATGTGGGAAATTATATCAATAATAGCTCAAATCTAATAATTCCCTAACTATGACATGTCAATGAAAAATATGTGACATTCTTTATAAATAATGTTTAAAATAATTTTGGTTTCTTTTATAAAAATTTAACGGTTGTATAAGTACAAGAAAATCACATTTTAAAACCAAAAATCATTTCCAAGCGTCGATCTAATGATATACAACCAATCAAACTATGGTGAGATACGATATAACTCATCTCATTCGAATCTATCCAAAATCAATGCCAAAATGTAGATCTCGCCATCACGAACGCAACGCAAGAAACCATATCTAATATGGACCTAGTATGCAAAAGATATAGATATGATAAGGATCGAGATTAACGAGATAATTAATTAACAATTAAAATGTTAGTTAGTTTAAACCATAACCTTTCTTCCTCCCTTAATTGCCTGTACATACATGAGAATGCACACCATGATCGTGCGTATCACATCCTCTCTCTCCTCGATATTTGCTCGATAATCAACAAAATCCTGATCCATCTTTGTCAAACCATTTCTCTTCGCGATCTCTTTGATCTGCACACAACTATTTCTCGATCGTACCACCACATCAAAACTCGACATGTTGGACATGCTCTCGACATGGATCAAGACGAAAATTGCTAGGGAGGATTGGCCATACCTAAACTTGGTAGAGATGTACCTCGGTGAGAGAAACATGAATATAATCTCCGATCTGCTTATCTCCACTATACCCGCGCCTAGACCAAGCTCTAGATTAATGGTGGATGGGTTGACTTCGGCCAATGGCAATTGCACATCAAATCGAGGGAATGAGATTTAAGCCCTCGTCGATACGAACATGTTGAATTTTGTTTCGTGTTTTTAAGCAAAGTATTTCACTCGATCTTGGTTTTTGAAGATAAAGAATAGAGCGGCCATGATTTTCTTTTATCAGATATGAACAAGGAATGGTTTGAAGGGAAAAGGATTTGGTTTGGGTATTTATAGTATTATTATATTCCATTTATTTAAATCCTCTAATAAATGGTCGTACATTTTGAGTTCGTATGATCACACGGTGCACGAAACTCATCTGCCTACATCACCGCATTTTTTGGGATCCAACGGTACTAATCTTGTTGCCATCTAAGACTACGCCCTAAAATGCTAATTTTGCGTATTTCGAGATCATTTCGACAATCGGCTTATTCGATCTCAAAATATAGCAATCCTTATACTCATTTAATTCGCAACGTCAATCTGAACTCAATGGAAGTGATCTCTAGTCTTGATTCGACTGTATGCTAAAAATCACATTTTTGGACCGTCATTTAATTAACGATTAAATATTTAAATTAATTATTTAAATATCCAATCATTAAAAATATAGGTTGTTGCATTGTCCTCTCCTTAAAAGGATTTCATCCTCGAAATCACATAGCAAAGAGAATGTCTCCTAACCCCCAGGCCCTAAAAAATCTATCAGATTCTAGAAAAATTCAGCAGAACCTCCTCTGTACGGCTAGGTTCAAGAAAAATCCCAATACAACAAAGATATATATATACACACACACATCTCATATATTTAAATATATTGGGTCATATATTGCAATCATCTCAAATAAGTATGTTATATCAAAACATAACTATCTCGCTTGCCTAACAGCCATACAAACATAGGCTATCATCTCAAATGCTAACAATCCAATCAAACATGCAAACATGATATCTAACATTAAAAAGTAACGTCCATGCCTATGCTAGCATACAAAATACTAAACTATCTAGTATAAATCATCCAATATGATATCCAATTTGAAAGCTGATGATATAAACAAATTCCCATCGTCTAAAGAGCTCTGGGAAAATGGTCCTCATGCTCCCCACGGTCTATCATATCCTATCACCTTTGCTTTCGCTTCATTAGACCTTTACTACTCTACTGCCCTCCTCCTAACACCTATTTCACTGGCGGCATAGTAATTCATACCACATCTATTGGTACAAATAGGTCTACGAGGTCTCAAAGTCCATGGTCTAATCTCAATATAATATAATCGATTTGGTGCCAATATTCCCAAATGCCTTTTGTAAGTTCTCCCAAAATCCAACCATCGAACAATGGGTTTCGACCATTTACAATGCACTTGGCACATAATGGAATCTCACAATCCATCCCACATATGATCCAAATAAATACGGATGTCGTTTTACTAGACTTAAGGAATCTAAATCTGGCATTCTTCGTCATCCAATTGACTGTGACTCAAATTCTATCACATCATCCTCAGTCATCGATGCAGTCTATAAATATATGTTTCCACTACTCAAGAACAAATAATCTCTCATCCCTACGGAACCAACAACCTCAGCTGGGCCCACACAGCATCGCCTCTATAGACAGTACTTATTCTTTTAATTTAGTTACAATCTCCACTAGTCTATCCTAACACCTTCGACTAGTACTAATTCGCTAAACCAAAGTAGGTCTGATGGTCAAACCAGCCATCACCTTTGCCATAGCCCATTGAGTTCTAAAGTCATAACCAGCGATAGGCTCGAGCAATGCCCACTCTAGGAATATCTCTCCTAATTGGTATACCTCCCACTCGAAATATCAACAACTACATTTCCTTTACAACATATTCAAATCCATAGGAGGCTAAGAACTCCAACCATCGCTGCTGGCGAAGGTCCAAATCCTTCTTAGAGAAGACTTAAACTAATGACGTGGAATCACTGGAAATCTGAAACTCTCTTCGAATAGACCGTGGCTCCAAATCCCCAAAGAAAAATCTATCGCCTCCTCATTCCTGCTAAGAATGAGTAACATCAGTGCACTTGCCAACCTCTCGGTCAGACACACTAATGCGTGTCCACACCTCGCATCTCAAATAAAAGTCTGATCCTCCCCCATCAAATCAGTTAATGGTGCTACTACCTTGGGTATATTCAAATTCCAAAATGCCGTAACTACAGGATCTACAACGATGTCTTACTTTGAAACAACATGGCCCAAGCATCTCGCTCTCCTCCTTTAAAAGTGATTCTGCCAAAATCTCATCATCAGTCGTTGTCTTCTTGAAACCTACAACACAATCACCAATAGTGCCTTGTGCTTCTTAATCATCCATGTGTAGATGAAAGTATCATCGATGAACACAGGCACACTCAATCAATTGACCTCTCCAAACATGGTCCATGAGATTAAAAAAACATGCTAACACATCGGTTAGCCCGAATGGCATAACCAATAAAAAATCAAGGTAGTATATGAAATACTATAATTAACATACTCCCTCGAAATATTCTCAGCTGGTGAAACCACACCGCAAGGTCCAACTAAGAGAACATCCTTGTGCTAAAGAGCTGACGAACAAGACGTCAACAAACGACAGTAAAAACCTATTCGTCATCTCATCCAGCTCACGACCATCAACAAGCAACTCCAAAGAGCTATCTGCCCTATAGACGAACACTTTAGGTGCATCCCACCTAATTATACTGCAATGAATTAACCATCACCTCAATAGGTTATCCGCTCGCATTTTTAGTTTCCTAAGTTCTTTGGATGTCATATGCATTAAAGGCATAACTACTAGTCTACCTCCTCTGACCAAATCGATACGAAACTATGTCCCTATATGTTGATAATCTGGTCACCTCATCGAATGTATCCGGACACTTTCTATCTACAGGCACAGATAAAAACTCACCATGTGGACTATTAAGCAAATATAGAAATCTAACCATCCCCACCCTCTATAGGTAGCCAATCACTACTCTTTGCTCCTCCACAACCCCAAGCGTCACCAATCGCATCTCAAACTCCACCACAATTATGTATCCCTTTCAGCTAGTCCATTCCCAAGTCATAATACCAACCCAACTAAACCACCAAGCAAATCAATACCAAACAAACAAACAACTATGACTCAATAATACAAGGTCTTAACAAACCATGTATCGGCTGGCCGAGCCCCTAACTAGGTCCGTTATAATCAAATGTCGGTAATTATCTTGATTCTCAATCCCCATATGTCTACCAAATCTGGATTGTAATATGAAACCTCGACATCAAATAAAACATGTATGGAAACACCATAAGTGAAAACATATCTTAAATGGTGATGCCATTTCCCTTCTTTTTCATCGATGAAGTACTCGACGAAATTAGAAAGGTAATCACTATATATGCTTCTCTAATCCATCCCTACCCAGTTGGTTCAGGATAACCCTACTACATTGGGTATAGGCTCTCCTACCCTAAACCCTTCTCAATCATCTTCTCGAAGCCCTCGTCAATATGATCAATTAATCACCTCCCAAGATGATCTCTCAACCAAATGATAAATTTCCATCCTTTCTATATGGAGTATCAACGGGAATAGACCATACTTTGATAGTAAATCGAGTTTGATCATATGCTTCAACACAGACATATCTCCATATTTCACATCGGTGAACTCTTTATCCGATACCAACTTTTAAAAAGTCGAGATAAATTTTCTTCGAAGTGAACGATGAACTAATCCTAAGCAAATCGATCCTCGAGAATCGAAGCTATAGAGACACTTCATTAGTTCATTGTTCATCCTTGGAGTCATCTAAAGGTCAACTCCTACCTCATGGCATCATCTAACTCCGAGTCATCGAAGACCCTCTTGCAAGTAACCGTCCAACTTTGCCTTCAATAGCTGACTCTGTTCCAAGGACCAGTCTGTCTCTTAGAATCTCATAGTCTATATACAGCTCAGCAAAGTCGACTCTAACCATTTGCACTTGAGAGCCATAACCATCCAAAACAAATTGGGCATATAGGAAATGATTCACACCATCTCTGTGTACATATCCCATCAATCGAGGGCAGTGGCCCCGACCCTGCCCAATTTTCAACTCTGAAGATAGAGTCAATAGCAGTTTTTCTCACATGCCAGATCATTCCTATTCTACAATAAGGATGATCAGTCTCTCACAAAGAAAAAACATCAATAGTGCTCGCATGTACAACCCAACTATATACTATATATACTACTATGTAGTTTTGAAAACCAAATAATATAACAAACACGGAATCTCTCGTATATAGACACACTCTAGATCCATTCTATCTCCATTGGATCGTGGTATCAACTAGGTTAATCATGAAACCTTCGCTTTGATACCAAATGTACCAACCGCCCACCGCCTACGGTGTAGAATAGTCTTCAAAGGAAAGAAAAGAAGTAAGGATGAGGAAATATAAGAGAAGAGAATGGAAAAGAAGAAAAAAACATCTAAAACCACATACTCAGTCGTATATCTCGCATTGTTTAGAGTAAACGTAGTAATAAACACAAGTATAAAAGAGTAGAGACAGTAATAACAGTGTGAACTAACCATAAGAGTATACGATCTACAAAGTTAAATAACACAACTGCTAGAGTCTATACAATTAAAAATAAACTCAACTGATACACTGTCTCATTTAATAATAAGTCAACAGTGTCAAGTTTACATAGTGTCACATAACGGAATATACAACAAAAAATTCACATATTAGTATGAGTAAATGTCACCTCCTACTAGTCCATCTACTAAACTCATATGTCATCCATATCTGCTCTCAAATCTACTTATTTAAGAGTACCCGAGATAATAAGAAATAAGGCATAAAACCTAAAGTCAGACAATAGTTATGTGTGAGCGATATCGAATCTCAAAATACTATCAAAGTCGATATAGCATATGGAACAGAGGGTAAACATATCATGCCTGACCTGTCCCTGCAACCGAAGACTCAGCACATAACATAAATAATATGCTACTTTACTACATCATAATAGGGTACACCATACTCAGTATCTGCCGAGGTGCCCAAGTATCTCCATCTACAATACCTACTCCATACTAAGTAAACTCTAAGTGTCTAGGCATCTCTATACATAATACCTACTCCTCATTCAGTCAGGACAGGGTGTCTAGGGTATCCATACTATAATACCTACCTCATGTAACATCCCTAGGGTGATAGGTAGCTAGTGAAGCAACTATAACAAACATAACATCATCAAACAATACTAACTGTCACCCTATGTACTCTAGATATATGATAACTCGTATGACCACCAAGCCAAGGACTAGTGGAAAGTCCCAGTTCTCCATTGCACTCTCTCTCTTTCACTAACACATGGACTAATGGAAAGTTGAGGGGGCTGAAATGATCGAGGAAAAGCCCATCCCCCTCCCCCACCAAGACAAGGACCAGCGGAAAGTCTAGGTATCCCTACCACGATACCTACTTCGTGTAACATCCCTAGGGTGACAGGTGGCTAGTGAAGCTACTATAACAAACATAACATCCATCAAACAATACTAACTGTCACCCTGTATGCTCTAGATATATGATAACCCGTATGACCACCAAGCCAAGGACTAATGGAAAGTCCTGGTACTCCATCGTGCTCTCTCTCACTAAGACAAGGACTAGTGGAAAGTTAGAGGGGGCCGAGACGATCGAGGGGAAGCCCCTCCCCTTCACCCTTCCCTACCAAGACAAGGACTAGGAAAGTCCATGTATCTCTACCATAATACCTACCTTGTGTAACATCCCTAGGGTGACAGATGGCTAGTGAAGCAACCATAACAAACATAGCATCCATCAAACAATACTAACTGTCATCTTGTATGCTCTAGATATATGATAACTTATATGACCACCAAGCCAAGGACTAATGGAAATTCCCGGTTCTCCTTCGTACTCTCTCTTACCAAGACAAGGACTAGTGGAAATTAGGGAGGGCCAAGACGATCGAGGGGAAGACCCTCCCCTCCCTCCTTCCCCATTCACCCAGGAGCGGCCGTCGATCGTTTATCCAGTTGGGATGTCGCGATCCAGAACCATTTAGGGCTCAGAACCTCAAGTTGAGAGAAATTTCTGCACTCGAAGTACATGCGTAAAGTGCCAACCAAGAAGAAACTAGGTCAGGAGAGAGGGTCGAGACAATCTCAAGGAAGCCACTCCCCCCTTGCCAATCCACTAAGAAGGGGCCGCCAATCATTTTTCAGTTGGGCCCATCGCGACCTAGAACCGTTTGGGGATCAAAATTTCAGATCCAGAGAAATTTATGCACTTGACGTATGCGCATAAAGCGCCAACCAAGCAGAAACCAAGTCGAAGGGCACGTCGCAATCTAGGACCATGGATTTGGAACTGCAAATCGAGAGAAATTTCTACACTCGAAGTACGCCCATAAAGCACCAACCAAGCAGAAACCAAGTCAGGGGGCGAGATGATCTCGGGGAAGCCCCTTTCCTTCCCCATCCACTAATGAGGGGACGTCGATCGTTTTTCCAGTTGGGTCCGTCGTGATCCAAAAATTTCTAGGGCTCGAAATCGTAGGTCGAGAAAAATTTCTACACTTGTAGCACGAGCGTAAACTATCAACCATGACACGTAGGGTGCCAACCAAGAAAAAACCAAGTTGGGGGGTCCATCACAATCCAGGACTGTGGGATTTGGAACCGCAGGTCGAGAGAAATTTCTACACTAGACGTATGCGCGTAAAGCGCCAACCAAGTAGAAACCAATTTGGGGGGCCAAGGCGATCTCGGGGTATCCCCTCCCCTCCCTCTCCTCCTTCCCTACCAACCCAGGAGGGTTTGCACATCGTTTTTCCAGTTGGGCGCGTCACGATCCAGAATTGTCTGGGGTTCAGAACTACAGGTCGAGGGAAATTTCTGCACTCAAAGTAGGCGCATAAAGCGCCAACCACGTAGAAACCAAATCGAGGGGCCCATCGCGGTCTGGCACCATAGCATTTGGAACGCAAGTTAAAGCAAATTTCTGCACCCGAAGTACGTGCATAAAGTGCCAACCAAGCACAAACCAAGTCGGGGGGCAAACAAAACATGTGATATTCTTTATCAATAATTTTATTTTCTTTTATAAAAAAAATAACAGCTGTATAAGTACAATAAAATCACATTTTAAAACCAAAAATCATTCTGTGCGTCAATCTAATACTATACAACCAATCATATTGTGCTGAGAAACAGTATCACTCACCTCATCCAAATTAGTCCAAACCAACGCCAAAGTGTAGATTTCGCCATCACGAGCGCAACACAAGAAACAACATCTAAAACAGACCTCGTATGCAAAAGATATGGACATAATAACAATCAAGTTCAATGAGGTAAGTAATTAACAAATTAAAACATTTATTACTTTATTTAAACCCTAACCTTTCTTCCTCTCTTAATTTCTTGTACATACATGAGAATGCACACCTTGGTCGTGCATATCACTTCTTCTCTCCTTGATATCTTGCTCGATAATCAACGAAATCCTAATCCGCGTTCGCAAAACCATTTCTCTTCGCGATTTCTTTGATCAGCACACAAATATTTCTCGAATGCACCGCCACATCAAAATGTGATAAGTTGGACCTGCTCTCGACATGGCCCAAGACAAAAATTGACAGGGAGGATTAGCCATGCCTAAACTTGATAGAGAGATGTGCCTCGGTGAGAGAAACACGAAAATAATCTCCAATCTACCTATCTCCACCATCCCCCCCTAGACCAAGACCTAGATTCATGGTGGATGGGTTGACTTTGGCCAATGCTCACTACACATCAAATCGAGGGAATGAGATCGAATCCCTCGTCGACACGAACACATTGAATTTTGTTTCGTGACTTTTAGCTAAGTATTTCACTCGATCTTGATTTTTAAAGATAAAAAATGGAGTGACCATGATTTTATTTTATCAAATGTGAACAGTGAATGATTTGAAGGGAAGAGGATTTGATTTGGGTAATTATAAAAATTATTTTATTCCATTTATTTAAATCCTCAAATAAATGGTCATACATTTCGAGTCCATATGATCAAACGACGCATCCGATCGCTACGAAACTCGTCTATGTACATCATCTCGTTTTTTCGAATCTAATGGTACAAATCTCGTCGCCATTCGAGACTACACCCTGAAATGCTAGTTTCATGTATTTTGAGATTGTTTTGACCATCGGATCGTCCGATCTCAAAATATAGCGATCCTTATATTCGTTTTAATTCGCAATGTCAATCCGAACTCAACGGAAGTGGTCTCAACTCTTGATTCAGCCATATGCGAAGAATCAGTTTTTTAGGCCTTCATTTAATTAAGATTAAATATTTAAATTAACTATTTAATTAGCTGATCATCAAAATATGGATCATTACAGTTTAAATTTTTAGGTCGCTGCATTCTTCCCTACTTAGAATATTTTGTCTTCGAAATTCAATCAAGAACGATAATCAAAAGAGGTAGACGAAACAAGATATATATATAAAGAGTACTATTAAAACTATATACAAACTAAACTGCCAACTGAAATGCATACTAAGCGACTCCACCTCAAGTGGTGAGTAGACTACAAAGATTTACGATATTAAGATAAGAAGAAATCCCTAGTTTATAAGTAATTCTGGATGGATCTCCTTCAACAGTCCTCTTTCTTCTTTGTACCATCCAAAGCATCCTTTCTCCTCGACACTTCTAACCTTAACAAAGGAACAAGAACACAAATACTCAAGTAGTATTCATAATTACTAGCAATCAATGCTCATGGTTCGCCCATGTTCAAAACACTCCAATCATCCAAGGACGATTAACAATGTACAAAGTATACCTTATGCTCAACAGCCTCAGGTCATTGTTATTAATGCTACCTCATAATAAATTGAAAGTCATTCCCCAAACTCTTTACAAAGCATAATATGCATATACTAAAACTACACGATGCACACGGACCATACATATGCAATATCAATTCCGATCACTTGCTCGATCACAAAAATTTCATTTCCCAACTAATATAGATCACTTGTCATCTCTAGTGTAAACTCCAATCACGTTCCTTGATTAGAACCTCCATTCTCCTTACATAACCTTGTACCATGATAGAAAACTTTGGGATCATATCAATAATTTGTATCAAGTGTTCACCGTCAAGAACTAGTGAAAAATCCTTGTTTTTAAATGACCTCGAAATCACGTATTCGAAAACTGGATCAAGAATATAAATGTGAATAAAATAATCTACGTACAAGTTACGTATTTATGCTATTGGTTTCTTAACTACACCAATTACTTTTTAGTGATAATCATTTATCCAAATATTATATCTATTAATACTAAAATCATTTATGAATCATTTCATAAAAAAACTTCAAGTTTATCCACATTTTATAAATTAAATTCATGCTCGTATAATACTCCATTACATCCTAAGAGAATATACCTAAACATCAAATTTTTAACAAGTATGATTAACAAATTTAAAACTTGTTTTAACTTGCTATCTTTTTAATTCAAGTGTTATATAAACTCTACTTCATATCTTCAAAAACACTTAACTACAAGTCTATAACAACTTGGAAGTTCTTGGCTATTCAAAATCGTCGAAAACTCTCTTTCATTCCAACAAAAGAATACTATCAAATAACATATCATATCACGATTCACATACCATACTTTCCTAATGCATAGGCTACATGTGTCCATGAAATAACTTACTTAAGAACTAAACACCGGTTTTCATTTCAAATCATTTTGAAATAATAGATACATATAAATTTTGTATATCAAATCTTTCTTTGGGATTAGATCAAAATCCGTTTTATAAAATCAACTTTGTAGCATCCCACATTTAGAAACCCAAAAATGAACGCCGATGATGCTGTAGGCATCATCGAAATTATTTTCAAGCGACAGAGTGAGTTCGGTACATCCAAAACATACTTTTGGTATTTAACCAAAATCATTCCAAAGCGGTATCAAATACTTTGTATAATAGTACTAAGTATCATGACCTCAATATTCTAAACCAATTTCCCAAATATAAACTTTCACATAATACTATTATTACTTTCTCCAAAATCTTGAAAAACATTTTCAAAGATGGCGGGATTTAAGTTCTCACATGCATTGTTTAAATCCTTTTCATTTATAAACCACATTTTATAAACCATACTTTTATAAAATCGCTTTCTTATATAAATATTTTCACAAATATTTATTTCCAAAATATTCTACCTTTTTTATATAGTACATATCTTTTACTAAATTTTAACATCTAACCCAACATTATCACTGAACGCCTTACAGTCAAACTATAAAACTTAATTCACAAGGTGTTTGTTTCAATGTACCCACAATTACTATCTACCCAACCTCTTATTACAAAGGTAGAACTGCTTATAAACTGGTCGAGCACAAATTAATAACAAACAATAGTCAATATTCCTAACATGATAAACATGTCTAAACAATCAAGGTTACAGGCTATTGAACTATGCGAAGTGCTAGAGTCTAACTAATACGAATAGGAAAACCAAATAGTACACCCTCAAGAATATACTTCCCCTTCTTAGCTATAGAAATAGTAAAAACTCTAGGATGTTCCCCTTTCTTGAGCATAAGTCAATCTTTAACAAAATGACAAGGTTGATGGAAACTGTAGCAACTCTTCGGCGCAAACTGCAGTACCACCCATATTGATGTCTTTACCATTTGTTCTCCTCCTCCTTTCTTATAGAATTTAGCAATGTGCCCCTTCTGCCCACGTCGGTGGCAAACAAGATTGAACATATACTTCAACTATTGAAACTTCCACTTATTGCTCCCAACTAGTATAGAAGCAAGAGGCTCTAGTATAGAAACGAAAAGCTTCGGTACCAAGCTCTCGAACCTCAAAACCATATTCACCAAATCAACAAACGATCCCAAAAGTTCATAAGTCATATCCCGTTGGAATTCAAGGAGCATACCCACAATGAACTTCTACTCCTTCTTTAGCAGCGATCAAACAATCCTAACCCAAACTGAGACAAAGCGATGAGCTGATTCTCATACTCCGGCACAGTCAGGGCCCACTGCTTTTGATCCAAAAAGCTCCTAAATAACAAAGTCTTTCCAACTTTTGGAAAAAACTTTATACCAAATTCATCTTTAAATTAGGCCCAAGAGAAGTCGTTCTCTTAGATATTAGCTGTAAGAGAACTCTACCAATCCATATCTACATCTGTCAGATGTCGCGACACCAATCTATTCTTCATTGCGTCATCTAGCTCCATATCTCCAAATATCTAGTCGCATCGTCTGAGCCAAGACATAACTTCTATAATAGTCTCCTTACCACCAAACCTTTTACCCTCTAGCCTCTCATAATCATGGCAAAGTGAAGAAAAACTCATCTGAGATCTGATCTACACAACCTTCCTTATAACATTCTCCCTCGGTTCCTCAATTGGAGCAATATTCCTTGGTGCTCGATCCCTGCCATTCATGATGATACTAACCTGACCACCTTTAGTATTTGCAACTCTATTACACATGGTTCTTACTAACTAATCAAAGCGAAATAGCTTTAGGAAGATAAAGGATAGAGTTATTTCAAAGAAGGAGTTACTAAAAGGAGATATCCTTAAGGAATAATTTTAAAAGTCTAGTTTTCAAAATAAAAATACATTCTCATATGTATAATACCAAGTGTAATTTTGATGCCAAGGTGTTTGCTCAACCTTGAGCTCTAATACCAAACGTAAAGACCCGACTTTCAAGCTTTGAATGTCAATACTAAATACGTCCACGGTATTTGTGCGCTGAGCACTAAGTGCCGAAAAGATAGAAAGTTAGGGTCAAAAAGAAGAAGAATAGAACAGGAAAGGAAGAATATAACATCAGAATTTCATAATGGAACGGTAATATATAATTTGAAAGGAATGGTACAAAGGGTTACTCTGAATAAAGAAATTTCAAAGTTATTAAAACCTAAGTATTATCATCAGCTTGGATAGTTATAACTCTATATCCTTACAATGCTAATCACTACTACAAAACAGGCCATTTGCATCGGTTGTTTACCCCACTTTAGCATCAGTTCAACAACCGATGCATATGCAACCGATGCAACAGGCTTAACACTTTTGCATCAGTTCTGAAACCGATGCAAAAAGGTCCTTTTTGCATCGGTTGTTACCAACAACTGATGCAAAATATCATGGTTGGTTGCTTGGACACAGCCCTCATGTTGCATTGGTTGTAATGAAAACCGATGCAACAAAGGAACTTGTTGCATAGGTTGTTGTTGAAAACCGATGCAAACTAATCCCTCTATTGCATCGGTTTATTATAACAACCGATGCAAACTAATCCCTCTATTGCATCAGCTATTTATACCTGATGCAAAGAAGCCACTCTCGGAAATCATTATTATAGACAATATATATATATATATATTATTGATTATAACAAATAATTATTGCATGCTATATTACAATCATTCAATAGATTTCATTATAAAACATATACAAACAACCAAACTGATCAATAACAGAAGTTGAATTTTCTTTACAACCGGTCTAAAACATGTATTTAACAGCGTAACCATACTACAACCAAAATATAGTTTAAGACAAATAAATATTTAACAACATAACCATACTACTACCATCACTTCTACTGTTCCATCACAGCACCACATTTGCCAAAACTCCACTGTTCCAACCGACTGAACTGTGCATCTACATATTATGGTGATATATACTATCAAAGAAAATTCGATACTAATCTAATAAACTTTCAAGATACATGATCAAACAATATAACAAAAAATGAAATGAGTTAACCATCACTCACCTAATAAAGCCTTGTCGAATTCATTCAGCCCTGGAATAGCCCTCAAAAGTAGCGTGTTCTGTACAATGAAGCATGATGAAAATGAAAAATCAATGCATATGACAAATTAATTGAAAAAAATTTCAGAAAAAAAAGTAAAGAATTAAGTACCTGTTTGTCAAGAGGGTGCCTGAAGTCATCAACATCAATATTGTATAGCTCGCTAAAGCAAGTCATTCGAACTGGCTTCAACAGAAAATCATCAGCGCCTTCTTCCAAGCATCTAACATTTCAAAAATTAAGCTAGACTGCAATACTACTCAAATAATTGTACAACTTATATCATCTATATTTATCACGTTGTTACCTGTTGATATTAACAGAAATATTCTCGGACGACATAATCACGACAGGAATTTTCTTAAGCTGCGAAGAACCCTGCTTAACAAAGAATATGAGTTAAACTATGTTAAACTATATCCATTATTATAATCATAAAAATAATTTTAAAAAAAAGTAAAAATAAAAATATTCCTTGATCTCCTTTAGCAATTCATAACCGGTCATTTCAGGCATGGAATAGTCTGTGATTATCATATTCACATTTGGTTCCTGCATCATCACACACTTGTAAACAACAAACTGAAATTAAACAGTTATCCAGAAGTTTAAAATAACTGAAAAAGGAACTGCAAACCATGTTTAGCATTTCCAGTGCTCGTCTCCCACTGTCGAATGTAGTCACTGCAATCCCCGAACGGAATGAGATGATATTCGCAAAATCAACCCTCAAAATATACACTGAATCTTTTTATTTAGATAAACTAAACAGTATAATAATATTTCTATATGCATCATACCTAAAAGAAGTCACCATTGTAATATTAGTTTTAGATTATCTTATCGATTGCTTGCTATTTGAGTTTTACCATTTTCCTATGATACATGAAGGTATTACTGTGAATGACATGAAGTTGGTTGGTCCTCCCGTGTACAAATATTTACTATGTTAAAAAAGGAAAATACAGAACTATGTATATATATAAGGTGAATTTCATTAGAGATAGAATACATTTCTTCAGTGTTTTCATGTTAATTCTAATGCAAAATAATTCATATGATTTTGTTAGTTTCATAAGATTTGGAAAACCAATCATGTACTAAGGTTAATGAGATTTAGTAAAAGACGTGAACCGAGCACCTGAAACCTCTTCTGCAGAATGCCTAATTGCAGGTAAATCGACGTAGGCACCAAGATCGACTGACCCGGGATTATCCAGTATATTTACAAATTTATGCTTCCGAATAGCCTGCATAATCATATGCTTTGATGTTGGTCACATGTATTTATCTAATACATTCACTCAAATTCATTAACTGATAACATAATGATTGTAAATATGCCAACAATTCCCACTATTCAAAAATCTGCACAATCTGCACACTTTTAACAGGTCATATTTTGAACCAACATCGAGTCGTGTAAAATACAAAATGTTTACACACTAGTGTTATGTTCATCCTGATATATTTCAGATAAGTGTAATAATGTAAAAATCCTGTATCAAAAATTAATTCGGCCACTATAAATTTTATATGACCAGGTATAACCATGATAACATAAGAACCTACAAGGATATAATGAGCACACAAACCTGTAGACTATCTGAGATGATCTCATTTTTTCCATAGTCGATTATTAGGGCACCTCCACCATCTGAACTGGTTCTTTTTGCAATTTGATTTGTCAAATCCATTGCTTTTGGGCATACTTCCATATGTTCAAGCTTTGCTATTTCTTCCTTACTAGCCATCTGCATATTTTCATCAAATACAATAATGTTGCTGGAGTGGGCTGTGGGGATAACACAAAGCGAAACCTATTATATGGTTTGTTTCGTCAGTATTAATATTAATTAAAAAAACAAACAAAAAAACCAGCATTAGATGTATTAAGAACACTCACGATGAATCATCTGAAACATCAATCATCTTTTCGCACCAACCACGCGGTGTTTTCTGTAATTAAATATAGTGGAACATCTTCATTATTTGAAACCATAACATTCAAAGCATAGTATGTGACCGAGATGCATTGACTCTTATGTATACAGAACAATAAATCAGGAGTGCAGTGACATATACCATAATTTATGGCACATATATGAACTTACTTTATACAGTAGGTTACAGTCTTGGAAATTTTATCAAAATGGGGCACCTTTAAAAACTGATTTCAATTTAAGACCAATTTGAAAGCTTTGCAGTGCAGGGGCTTAATTTCTTTTATAGTAACTATTTGGAGTGGTGGACAGAGCATATGCAGTGCTGGGGCTTAATTTCTTTTATTATTTCCACTGTTGAATCATTAAAAGTATTACAACCTTTATTTTTCCTCTATTTATTATTATTATTAATCACCCTTTTATAGTAACTACACAAACGTATAAAATACTCATAAATACAGGCAGTGAAGACAAACCTAAAATGTCTGCCATAAGAGCTCAAGTTGGTCCCTGCATATTATTTTGTTAAATTGTTGTTATCACTTATATCTTAAATTTTATATATACACTCATAAATAATGTTATGAAATTGAAAATATTGGGCTTACTTGCACTGCGTTGTTGGAAAAATCCAAAACCCAAAAACCGAAAACAAATATAAGTGCTGCTTTCCAGCAAGAGCCAATGTAAACACTGTAAATTCATTTAATTTGTTTCAGCCAAAGTTGATCTGAAAATGATGGCAGTAAGAAAATGAAAAATATGTGCAATCCTCTTTTATGGTTAATTTCGTGCTAATTTCAACATATTGCTAAAATACCTTTTATGGTTAATAAGATATTAAAGTGCAAAATTTCAAGATTTTGATATTTCTTGGATATTTTGCCCTATTTATAGAAAAAAAACTTGGATATTCAATGCCATTCATTAAGTAAGGTACTAGTCATTAGTAATAAAAATTAAGTACTATAGGATTTAGCAGAAAAATAAAAACTTAAGAGAAATAAAACCCAGGCATATTTAGGGAACAATTTTTTTTACCGGAAGAAAATCGCATAGGCCACCAGTTGCAAATTATTCGTTATGACCAGTATTAGGCTTACCCGAATCATAGCTGAACTCTATGATTGAATCATCTGGTTCAATGCACTTGAGAAGGGATGACAAAAAGGAAACATTCTGGAATAGCATGAAGCGAAAAAGAGTATAAGCATATGAATTAAGAATTCGCTTTTACTTTACCAGTTTAGAAGCATATATTCCTGGTACAGCTTGTTTTAATGTTCTTCCAATTACATCAGCTTGCATCTTACTCAATCAAGTTATAGTAAGAAATATTAACATGCATTAATCTTCAACCTAATTAACTTCTGAATTATTATTATTTTTGAGTCAAAAATATATGATGATATTGGTCTTAACCGACATACTCTAACAGCTAGTACAGTACGTACCATTCATGCATATGGCTGCATTGACTAAATTTAACATTTTACATATATATGCAGAAAAACTTTAAATTACCTATAAGAAGCTATGAAGCTTAGTGATTTTAAATCACATATTAACATTGTAAGTAGTATATTTTTTAAGCGCGTATGTGTTGATGCAATCAAAAACTAGTAATATAAAATATACAAGTATCAATATCATTGAGCAGTTGGATGATCCATTGTAACTACAATGCCATCAGTGCTACGATCAACATCGTATCCTCATTCTTACATTTTATCGGTAATATATTTTATTCAATCAATTTGGACACTGCTCATAAGCATCCTTAACTTACGTATGTATCTTATTATTAATAATTTTTAACTAAGTCACAGTATGTGTATGTAAAAACATTCAATTTCATTTCAAATAAGTTATTTATAGTAAATTGTTAACATGGTGAGAAGCTACCATCATTGGATTCAAAAACATCTTCTGAGCTCATATGGTATATCACATATGCATAATATTAGAACTATATATAAACATGCAAGTGCATTTTTTAACTGAGCTGTTATATTATACATATAATATTCGAACATTGAAACCTTAAGCTATGCAATTAAATACCGATGGAGAAACTTAAAATCAATAGAATTATTTTGCTAATTAACATGCATATTAGAACAGGTGAATTCTTAATATACAAAAAATCAGATATTGGGATTTGCAAGCTTGCATCCTAATCAGTACTGCATATGATTTACCTCACATAAGACTGAGAATCGCGCACGAAATGGCATTAGGGACAATCTAGAATGAACTGTTCCTATTTGACTCTAAATAAATAAAATAAAATATTTCATGTTTGATAATGCTGACCTTGTTGCTTTGTATCATTTCCAAATTGGAGTTGTTGGTTCAACAATCCAAAGTTACTAGAAGAATTCTTTAGGAGAGTCAACTCTTCCATTTCAGTTCCTGTATTAAGAAAATGTTTAAACCGCATGATTAATGCATAACAACAATTTATCTAACTGTTACCAACTACAAATAATTATATGCAAAACATGCTACATTATTCTTTGGTTTTGCTATTAAGACAACAACAATAAACGAATTTGTCAATAACTGCTCCATTGCACAACTTATACGTTGAGCATTAGTTCGGTGATTGGCTTAACAAATCTTTTGTTTACTTCAAAATCATTTTCTTTGACATATTCAATTTCAAGTGACATAAGCATTGTACATTTAATACTATAATCTTGATAGGAATCGATATACTATGTTTTAGTTGTATATTAAACTTAACTACATGGTGTTCATATATTTGCTGAGATTTAAATTACATTTACTCTAATTTCGGATGGCTGTGTCTGGAAAAAAAATAAAAATTGTATATATTTTTATCCAGCATCCCAAAGTTAAGCAGATGTTTAAATGTTATATTCTAATAAACTAGAATATGCAATAACAAACTTATACCGTGGCACAAAAAATCACCTAATAATAATTTCATAGCTCAAAGGAAGAAATCGCATTAAGACATATTAGTAACATGGAAAACAATAAAAAGATGACTTACTCTAAAAATCAATCGAAACTAATTTTCATGTATCATGTATCAAAAATTGAATAGTTATACTGAAAACATAAGTTTTTGATGGTTTTTAAGATGTTTTCATCAGTACCTGAACAATGAGACTTATTGGAAACTTTCACAGCTTTTATTGCCTGAATTGGGTTAATCATCCTGAAACTCACTGCTGTTTCAAGATTTCCATCAATGTCTTCAGATTTCCATTGTTGTTTCAAGATTTCCATTGATTTGCAACAATAGTGCCTGCAATTGAGTTAAATAGCTCATTTTAGATGTATATAGCTGTTGGATGCATTTCCAAGCAATGCCGAACCATCTTTCCTCCCAAGCACTGCCGGTCCAAACTCCACTTCCAAGCAATGCCGAACCATCCTCTCCCAAGCACTGCCGGTCCAAACTCCACTTCCAAGCAATGCCGAACCATCCCCTCTCCAAGCACTGCCGGTCCAAACTCCACTTCCAAGCATAGCCGGACCAGAGTGCTACCGAACCAGCTACCTCCTTCCACTGCCGAACCAGAAGCATGGTAGGCCACGACCGGATCACTCTCCACCGGGCCAAGTGCTACCGGACCAAGGCGTTCCGGACCAACTTTGCCAGGCCAGATTGCATCAGCTCAGGCCCACCAGCAACTATATACATCCAAGACCCCTACCCACAGCCTCACTTTATAAATAGAGGGGCAGGGGTACAACAAGGGCAGACAAGTTTGAGAGCTCAAGCACGGATAAAACTTTCAAACAACTTTCAGTTTCTTGTAATCAAAGCTTTGTGCTTGTAATCTGGATAGAAAGAGGAGAATAACATATAAAGTGGACGTAGGCACATTCTGGCCGAACCACTATAAATCTGTGTGTCTTTTACAGTTTAGTCCATCTATTTTATATATTCGCATAAATCACCCAAATCGCTAAGAACCACATATAATCAACTAAATCATACGACTTAGAGGTGTTTGCCCATTTTTTGTGCAAACATTTTTGGTGCTTTCACTGAGAAGCAGGAGCTCGAAGCTTCAGCTTCTCCCACTTAACCCTTTTCCTATCAGCATCGTTCATTGCTTGGAAAACATGCCTCCCGGACGGAAGAAAGATGCTAACAAAGGAAAGAACATCGCAACTAGCAGTATACCAGATCCAGTGATCAGAGATCAAGACAATCGTCCGGTTCCAACAGCAAATGGAAATCAGGCAAATCCGACAGCCCCTGTTACGGAACAACCAATTACAAGGACGGATCTGGACAGGATTGTGGCTGAAGTAACTAACCGCTTCGCATCTCAACAAAAAGCTTTGGTGGACCAACTCATGTCACGCTTAAGGGGTGCTGAAGAATCCAACCGCAACACTGAATCATGGAGAGAGTCCGGGTCTGGAGGATCTGGGAGATGACAAAGGTCTTTCTTCTACGAAGAGGCTAACAACAGAAACAACAATGGTAGGAGCCGAGCCCGGAGTCAGCCCGAATTCTGACCCGAGGAAACACTTGGAACCGAACCCAACAAGGGAGATACCAGGCAGGGGTCGGATGTAGCTGAGCCTGCCATGCTACCTAACCACAAAAACACCAATAGACGGGGCCGAGCTGGAGTCCAGCACGAAGTTGGACCCGAGGAAGTGCTGAGAACAGAACCCAGCAGGGGAAGATCAAGGCAAGGGCCAACTGTGGCTGACCCCAGCGTGCCCCCGGAAGACCAGAGGCAGTCATTGGAGAATGTTAGGAGTAATAGGCGATACCATTCCTACAGGTCATCTGGAAGGAATCAATCCCGTAGAGAAGAACCAAACTCATTTCTATCCGCTCCAAGTTCTGATGAAAGGATGTCGCGATTGTTCAGAGAATGCGTCCAACGGGACCAAAGGGATCGAGGGATAGGCGCTATGGTAACCAGCCCCTTCACCCGCAACATCTAGGCGCTAGGGTAACCAGCCCCTTCACCCGCAACATCGAAATTGCCATCACCCCCCGAGAATGGAAAATGCCAACAATGGAGCCTTACAAGGGAACCTCTGACCCCGTCGTACACTTGCAGAGATACACACAGCATATGCTCATGAGCGGAGCAACAGAGGGAGTGTTTTGTAAATGCTTCCCACTATTCTTGGCAGATCTAGCTACCTCCTGGTTCTGCCATCTGCCCCAAGGATCCATCAGTTCATAGGAAATGTTGAAAGAAAAGTTCATCAGCCACTTCCGCATTCATGTGGAACAACCCAAGGACGCTTATTCCCTATCTAATATCAAACAGATGCCCGGAGAGACAGTGCAACAATATCTAACCCGATTCAACGCCGCAGCGGCCGCATTCCAAGACGCCGATGAGAAACTTATCCTAATGGCCCTCCGCAGTGGTGTGCATCCGGATACTAAATTTTCTAGGAGATTAACGAAAGAAAAACCAGCTACCTTACCCGATTTATTCCATGAAGCCAGGAAGTATATGAGGCTTGAAGACGCTGCCACTGAGAGGCAGTCAGGGCAACAGACTAAGGCAACTCCAGACAGGGTTCCCATTGCAGTAAAGCATGTTCGAAGAAATGACTCTAAAGACAATGCTGGGGGCAGGAAGGGAGAAAAGCGTTTATATCGACCTGGACCAAGGTTTGACTCTTATACTCCTTTGAATGAAACAATCGAAAACATCTTCCTGGCCACCCAAGACGAAGTTAGATACAAGCGCCCCCCACACAAGAAGGAATCAGATAACGCAGTTAAGTATGGAAAATTCTGCCGCTTCCACGAATCTCATGGGCATGACACAAATGAATGCCATCATCTCCAGGACTTAATTGAAGAACACATCAGAAGGAAGAGGCTAGAGCGCTATGTAAAAGGCCAGAACAGGACTCCAACTCCTGCCAATGAGAACCCAGGGCTACCCCTCCCAGAAGTAGGCGGAGGAAATCGCAACACCAGCGGCTCTAGTCAGGAGAAGATAGTGGTCCATACCATATCAGGAGGACCACACATCGCCGACAGAAGCTGGGCAGAGATGGAAAGAGATGGAAGGTCGCTTAGAAACAATGAAGGCTGCATTAATTCTGTTACAGAAGAACGCCACCCGAAACGGAAAGAGAATGATGACATCACATTCAGTAGGCGTGATCTAGAGGGAAGGCAGTACCCTCACATGGATCCTACGGTCATCTCTGCATGGTTCGGTCCAGCCAAAGTTTTCCGAATTTTAGTAGACACTGCAAGCTCAGTAAATATCCTATTCAAGCATGCTTTCGACAAAATGAAGCTGTCAATGAAGGATGTGTCTCTCTGCAACAAACCGCTACATGGTTTCACTGGAGATGCGAAGATGCCCCTCGGGCAACTGGACCTCTTTGTCGAAATAGGAAGTCATCCCCGCTCCGTTGTGCGAAAACAAACATTTGTGTTAATAGAGAACCACTCGGCCTACAACGTCTTTTTGGAAAGACCAGCCTTGTCTGACTTCCAAATTGTCCTAGCCCCGTGGTGCCTGAAGATGAAATTTCCAACAGATAACGGAATAGGAGAAGTAGAGGGAGATCAAGATGCCGCTCGAGATTGCTATGTAACTGAACTTCGCAATAGCCACAGGAAGGATAAAGGGAAGGATGCAGAGACTTCTCTCTGCAAGAAAAACTTGGAAGCATAGCAACTAAAGAAAGCCCCTCCTCTTCGATATACCAGTGATCCTTTTAATGAATTAGACCCCAGGGACAAAGAGGAGGAGGCCACCGCCGAGCCTGCAGAGGCTATGGAATTTGTATCTATAGACAAACACGACCCAAGTAGAATGCTGAGAGTCGGGTCTCAGTTAAGAGCGGAATTGAAGGATCAACTCGTCGATTTTCTTCGCCACAACTTGGATGTATTTGCATGGACGCACGCTGACATGAATGGAATCTCCCCAGACATAGCATGCCACGTACTGAACATCGATCCCACCAAGGTGCCAGTAAAGCAGAAAAAGAGAAGCATGGGGGCAGAACGATCAGCAGCCCTCGAGGAAGAAGTAAAGAAGCTACTCGCCAATAACTTCATACAAGAAGCCATCTACCCAGAATGGATCGCCAACCCGGTACTGGTAAAGAAGGCTAATGGGAAGTGGCGAACATGCATCGACTTCTCCAACTTAAATGACGCTTGCCCGAAGGATTGCTTCCCACTCCCCCGAATCGATCAACTCGTGGACAGCACAGCCGGACACGAACTCTTATCCTTTATGGACGCACACTCAGGATATAACCAGATCCCTATGCACGCCCCCGATCAAGACCACACTAGTTTCATCACTGACCGGGGATTGTACTGCTATAGAGTAATGCCTTTTGGACTTAAAAACGCTGGAGCTACTTATCAGCGCCTCGTCAACAAGATGTTTGCGGAACTAATAAGACGAACTATGGAAGTTTATGTGGATGACATGCTGGTAAAATCGAGGAAAGCCAACGATCATATAAACCACCTGGACGAGATGTTTCAAGTACTTCGCCAATATGGAATGAAGCTGAATCCTCTAAAGTGCTCCTTCGGAGTATCGTCGAGAAAGTTCTTAGGATTCATCATCCATGCCAGAGGGATTGAAGCAAACCCCGAACAAGTCCGGGCTTTGCAAGATATCAAGATACCATCCACTCGAAGAGAGATGCAAAGCCTAAACGGAAAGGTGACCGCTCTAAGCAGGTTCATCTCTAAAGCAACCGACAAATGCATCCCTTTCTTCGAAGCTCTAAAGAAAGACAAAGGAAAGTTCGAATGGACTGACGAATGCTCGACAGCCTTCCTTAACCTAATCGAACACCTCCAGAGACCACCAGTACTCTCAACTCCAAATGAAGGCGAAGATCTATACCTATACCTTGTTGTGTCATCTCATGCTCTAAGCGCCACTTTGGTAAGAGAAGACAACCGCGCGCAGCGGCCAGTATACTTTGTAAGCAAGAGGTTCACGGGGGCAGAAGCCAGATATCCTATACTTGAGAAGTTAGCATATTGTTTACTGATCACATCACGGAAACTGCGACACTATTTCCAATCTCATTCCATCAGAGTTTTAACCGATCAACCGCTAAGGCAGGTACTCCATCGCCCCGACACTTCTGGGCGACTACTTAAATGGTGCATTGAACTGAGTCAATATGATATCACCTACCATCCTCGCACCGCCATCAAGGGACAAGCCATGGCCGATTTCATTGCCGAATTCACTACCAACGAAGGTAAGGATCAATCTGAAATAACAAAAGATATCAAGTGGAATCTCTTTGTAGATGGAGCATCAAACGAACAAGGCTCGGGGGCAAGTACTGTGATAATCACCCCTAGGGGAAGGAAGCTGCACTATGCCCTAAGGTTGGAATTCGCTGCCACCAACAACGATGTAGAATATGAAGCAGTAATAGCAGGATTAGAACTTTCCTTAGAAATTGGAGTCAGTTCTTTATGTCTTCATAGTGATTCTCAACTTATCGTAAACCAAGTACTAGGAGAGTTTCAGACGCGAGGAGAACGACTCACAGCATATCTAAAGAAGACCAAGCTGCTGCTCGATCAATTGGATCACTATTTAATCAAACACATTACTCGAGAAGAGAATCGAGAGGCCGACGAACTGGCAAAGCAAGCTAGCATGATGAACAACACCATTTCCGGAGCAGTAACCATCTCGAAACAACTAGCTCCACGTTTCGAGCAAGAAGATCCGATAGCTGCGATCAAAAAAGAAACTTGGATGATTCCTATCCGAAAATATTTACAAGATGGCACACTGCCCGACGGGCTTAACGAAGTTAAGAAAATCTTGAGGAAAGCTTCCAGCTACACAATACAAGAAGGCATTCTCTATCGGCGCGGCTTCTCTAACCCCTTATTACGGTGTGTCGCTGGAAGGGAAGCAAAGGAAATCTTATCCAACATCCATCAAGGAAGTGGCGGAGATCACATTGGTGGACAGACTCTGGCAAAGAAGACGCTCCGATATGGATATTATTGGCCCACTTTAAACAAAAACGCCTTAGACTTCGTCAAAAGATGTGGCAGATGTCAGAAATTTGCTAAGATTCCTCGACTACCCACAAATAAGATTACTCAAATGACCAGCCCTTGGCCCTTTGCAGTATGGGGAATTGACTTGATTGGCGAACTGCCGATGGGCCGAGGCGGAGCAAAATATGCTATAGTAGCAGTCGACTATTTCACCAAATGGGTGGAAGCGGAACCTCTGAATAAAATATCTTCAGCAAAAGTTGTTAATTTCTTGATCAAAAACGTTCTATGCAGGTACGGGGTTCCACTCAAAATCATATCGGACAATGGACTTCAATTTGACAGCGAGGAATTCACCGACTGGTGCCAAGAGCATGGAATTCACAAAAGCTTCTCATCTGTAGCTTATCCCCAGGCAAACGGACAAGTCAAAGCTGTCAACAAAATTCTCAAAACTCTAATCAAGAAGAAACTTGAAAAGTCAAAAGGCGCTTGGGTGGATGAACTTCCTACGGCACTTTGGGCCTACCGCACATCTTACAGAACATCAACAGGGCATACTCCTTTCTCTTTGGCATACGGATCGGAGGCCATGCTCCCAATTGAAACTGTAGTGCCTTCCCACCGTAGGATCCACTACAACCCAGAAGAGAACGAAGAACTCCTCCACATGTCTTTGGATCTAATTGAAGAGAGAAGAAACGATGCAACACTCAAAGCGGAAGATCACAAGCAAAAGGTGGCAGCGTAATACAACTCCAAAGTCAAGCACCGCAGCTTACAAGAAGGAGATCTTGTCCTCAAGCGGATCTTCCTGCGCCCCGGAGCGCTAGATCCAATCTGGGACGGACCCTATGTAATTCATAAAGATCTCCACAACGGGGCTTATATTTTGTCAACAATGGACGGAGAGGTGTTCCAGAGGGCATGGAACATCCAACACCTTCGTCGATACTTTTCTTAACTTGTACTGCCCATATGAAGTGAATTACCAAAGAGAATCAGTGGATGTAGGCATTTTCGTGCCGAACCACTTTAAAAATGTTGTCTCTTTTTAACTTGTTCCTTTATATCTTGGCTGCTTGTTAAGCTTTATCCTTTTCTGTTGAACAAAATCCTGTGTAATGGCATTTCCATTCTAGACACTTCACGGCGCAACCTCACCTGGACAAGACCTAACAGGTACTATACGAATCTATGCCCTCGCCAATGAGACACTTTTGCTCCAGCATCCCTCTGCTGCGGGTTAACTCATTGCTCGCGACGGCCCTTAAAGCCAACTGTAATGAGCCGATTATAAGCCACCGAGGAGGCCGAAAATAGCATAGGCTGCTCATTACGGCGTTCGGCTCGCCGGCAACTGCGAACTGATTATAAGTCCCAACATAAGGTGTGGCCAGCCAGGGGCAGTTCACAGTTGATGATCGGCACCCGCGCTAGCCGGCCACGGTAAATCAAATAATACCCACGATTGCGGGCCATAATGGCCCGGGTAGTTACCGTGCGCGATCTCGGCTCCGATGTGTCTTAAGTGCGGCTGTGGTAAAAAAAAAACTCCCCGTGGAGGCGTAAGATGGGTGACAAATGTCTCCAAGACCCACAACTAGGGAAAGTGACTACAAAACCCGTTTGCCATGAACTTAAGCACATCGAAGGCCTTCCATGATTGGAAGTTTTACTATTTCTTATATTTCCATTTTATTTATAAACACTTTCCTCCTATCCTCTATAATGATCCCTAAAGTACATGACACAAAATAGGAGACACTCACTAATGGGAATAAGAACTCACAACTGAATGGCAGGTCACTCAGCTGCGTTCCATATTCGGTTACACAAGGCATTCAAAGCTACCGTCTACAACTAAAACATGAAGGGCGGTACTTTCTTCTCTTGTATACAAATACGTAGCCTGAATTTATTCATCACATTAACATTGCAAGATATGGAATTATGTTCTAAACAAGAGCGTGGCATTAAAACACAATTGACTCACTAGCACATGCACGGCTATATTTCTTATGAAACACATCAAAATAACGACAGTATTTAAATATAACAGAATCAGCTTATGATATAAAATTACATGTTAAAAATAAAGTCATTCATTACAAATGACATAATTACAGCCCAAAAGTACATTAATGTTTTGGGACTAGTATATACATGAATGTCAAGTAGGCCAAAAAAGAAAAATAGTCAGCTGCATCGGGACTCCGCCTCTATCCTGCTGGCCCTCCAAGATCTACTTAACCGCAGGATCAGAACTCCCATCATGTTGACCAGAAGTCCCACCTGTCCAATTCAGGAGAAGCATCCATCAGAAAAACGATAAGCAATCAAGTCAGGAAAAGACTAAAAGGGAAGACTTACCAGCACCTGCACCCTGGTCATCATCCTCTAGCTGCACACCTACTTCCTCAGCGGTAAGCAGCCGCATGCCCTCCTTCACCGCCACTTTCTCCTCCTCAGTAAACTGGGCCGTAACCACATCCATTCTGAAAGCCACACCACCCTCCTTGTCCGCATCAGCCTTAGCCTCCTCCAGAGCCCGGAGATAAATCCTGGCCATGACCCGGGGATAATCATCCATCCAGGATAAGTTGCCCTGCTTCCAAGTACGGAAGTACATGTCCTGAAGCATCTCATCCATCATCCCCTCGTTCTCCTCAAATTCCCTCATCCGGACCTCGGAAACCGACAGCCTTACAACGGCAGCATCTCTTTTCGATCGATATCTCGAGCGGTCAGCTTGAAGGGATTTTCTCATCGCCTCCATCTCCTCCTTCAGGTTGGCTTGAGCAAGCTTGCGGCTTCAAGTTTCCCAGATAACTCCTCTATCCGCTCGAGATCCACCTTCCGAACCTCATCCACCGTTGCAATGGCCATATCGATCCGTTCCTTGCAGGTAGCCTCCATTTTCCGCAGCTCGGCCCTGCTAGCCTCTTCCATAGTTTTCTTTAGCCGTCTGGAGGCAGGCTCGTGCTGAGAGATCTGGATGGTCTGATCGACGAGTTGCTTGGCCTGGTCGGCAACCACTAGTCGCAATCTTATATTGGCACTCCCAATTTCCTCCCCGGCCTTGACCAATCGGGCGTGATGCCCCATCAACTCCTTAGTCTCCTCAGCAACCCGGTCGATATTTGCCTTGGCTTCATCCCCCATAGTTATAATCCGCGTAGTAAGCAAATCAAGGTCCAGGGACTTGGCCTCATCAAGCACCCTTACCATAGGATTGCGGGGGAGAAGGTGCTCACCAGTAACCTCGTCAAAAGAAATATCATGAGAAATCGGATCCAGATCTGGATGAACCGCAAATGGATTAAGAGCCAAGCCGGGACGATCAGTGTGAGTAACGGTAGGATTCTCTGATGGATGCGGAGAGGGTATGAACTCGGTATCCTCCCCCGTGAAATCATGAATAGGCTGGGTTGGGGGCTGAGGTCCAGGTGAAGGTTCGAATAAGGAGCGCCTCCTCCTTTTCTTTTGAATATCCTCTTCAATAACTCCGAGAAGAGGATGGTAGCCGACTACGTCCCCGGAACGGTTGGTCGGTGGCTTTGGCTTAGCAGAAGCTTTGAGGAGTTTGAATTGTTTGAGACGGTGTCGAATGTCTGATGTCTTGGCCACCTTACCCGCTCCTGGAGTAAAAACCAAGTGTTACAAGCATGCATGAGACTATAATCCAAGAAACATGTGAAGTTAGAAGAAGAGTCAAAAAATTCACCTTGAACCGCCGGAGTTGCCCTAGCTGAAATGCTCTCAGAAGATGGACCGGCACCAGTCCCGGCCTTATCAGTTTTCTTTGGCTCCTCCACCAAGGCCGATCCTTCCTCCAACCCCTCAAAAGCCTGGCGGAAAGCATCATCCGTCCACTCTTGGATCTCCCCTGCTCGCCCAGAAGACAAAGCCCCGGCTCTGTCACCGCTCTGTCCTTCGCCACCATCACCACCATCACCTTCTCCATCACCTCTGCTCTCCTCCTCGCCTCTTTCCACCTCTACATTTTCCTCCTCCGGAACATCTGGACATGTGCTAGGGGAGAGTCCATCGGACTTCCTGAGCTTCTTTCCCCCGACGACTGGAGGTATCGAGAAGGGTTTCCTCTTGCTGCTCTTTGCCGTGGCCCCTCCTTTGGCTTTGGCAGCCCTTTCCTCGGCTGTGTCTCTCTGCTTGACCACAGACTGACGTGGTAAAATCAAGTTGTGCTGCAGAAGAGTAGCATTCCTGATCAGGTAAGAAGCTGACCTCTCCCTTCCCGAAATGGCTTCTATCTCCACGGCCATCTGAACTAAGTGATCGTTCCCCATGACCGCAAAGCCACCTGTCGCTAGCAAGAAATAAAAACACATAAGAAGAAGCATTCCAGTCAGAACGGAAATTATAAATAAGCTTCAACTTACAGCCGGAGGTGAAGCGACGGATAGAAACGGAGTCGTCCTTGACGAAAAACCATTCTTTCTTGAACATGGTGAACTTCGAATATAAGTCCAGGACCGGCTTGAAGGACATGGCCGATTCCAAGCCGATGTACGGAGACCCTTTCTTATAGCCCCTCAAGTTGTACAAATATCGGATCTCCGGGTTGGAAGGAGGGCGCCCGTATTTTCGTTGGAAAATGATAAATAGGCTCACTAAGAAAGCGTAAGAGTTGGGCTGAAGTTGGAACGGGGCTACCTTTAGGTAGGTGATGAAGCTGACTATCCAAGCATTGATCGGGGGAATGGCCCCGCACATGCAATGGTACCTACTATAAGAGAAATATCCTTTAGGAGGGTCGTACGACATGACTCCACTCCCTGGCAGCCCATGAGTGCTCTATCAATCCTGAAAGAACGAGATATAACATCAAGCTACTCCTCTTTGAGGGAGCTAGGAAAGCAGTCAGGAGGAGAGTTCAAGAGCTCCTGAGGGCCATACCCATCCACTAGTGGTCTCGGGGTGGGTCCCTGTCGTCCCGGTCCTGGCTGGGCTGGGGGCACAACGAGGGACTCTCTTCTGTCCATAGATTTCCTCTTATCTGATCGAGTTTCCACTTTATGAGACATTTATCTGCAACTCAAGAAAGTACATCGTTAAAACAGAAGGTATAAACATGCAAGTATATGTAGTCCGGAACTTCACTCGTAATTCAAAACATAAAAATTCAAGTATATAAGGTCCGTTCGGCACTCAAATCTCCAATTTTCATTCGGCAATTCAAAAATGAAAGTTCATTCGGTATTCGAACCCCATGTCCCATTCGGTAGTCCAGCCATAAAAGTTCATTCGGCAAAAGCAAACTCACCTGGTTCGGCAGTTAAGTATGATTCGGTGCTCGGTTGATTCGGCTGTTTGGAACAGTCATGTTTGGTTCGGCACTCAGTTGATTCAGCTATCTCACTCAGTAGGGAATAACGAAAGCATGACGCCCATACTTATAGGCAAATGGGAGCGACCGGACCACTGGTTCCGCACACAGGGCCGGATGAGCATGCCGGATAAAAATGTCCAAGCTAAAACAAAGTGCGGCATATGCTGGCATATGCCCCACTTTGGGGGCAAATGTTGGATGCGTTTCCAAGCAATGTCGAACCATCTTTCCTCCCAAGCATTGCCGGTCCAAACTCCAGTTCCAAGCAATGTCGAACCATCCTCTCCCAAGCACTGCCGGTCCAAACTCCACTTCCAAGCAATGCCGAACCATCCCCTCTCCAAGCACTGCCGGTCCAAACTCCACTTCCAAGCATAGCCGGACTAGAGTGCTCCCGAACCAGCTACCTCCTTCCACTGCCGGACCAGAAGCATGGTAGGCCACGACCGGATCACTCTCCACCAGGCCAAGTGCTACCGGACCAAGGCATTCCGGACCAACTTCGCCAGGCCAGATTGCATCAGCCCAGGCCCACCAGCAACTATATACATCCAAGATCCCTACCCCCAGCCTCACTCTATAAATAGAGGGGCAGGGGTACAACAAGGGCAGACAATTTTGAGAGCTCAAGCACGGATAGAACTTTCAAACAACTTTCAGTTACTTGTAATCAAAGCTTTGTACTTGTAATCTGGATAGAAAAAGGAGAATAACATGTAAAGTGGACGTAGGCACATTCTGGCCGAACCACTATAAATCTGTGTGTCTTTTACAGTTTAGTCCATCTATTTTATATATTCGCATAAATCACCCAAATCGCTAAGAACCACATATAATCAACTAAATCATACGACTTAGAGGTGTTTGCCCATTTTTTGTGCAAACAACAGCAAATGTTAGTTTTATACACACTAAAAAACGCAAAAGATAAGTATGTCATGAACTGAAATTTTATTGTAAATTAAATCTGCTTGAACTTGATTGTGCATGCTATCAGGCTACATGGGAAGAGACCTTTTCCACTGAGGTGGCATCTACCGACTAAGACGAATGGCCAATTGACTCAGTTTCACTAAGGCTATCAGGATACCGGGAAATATGGACTAAGGTATGGACTCGGTTTCACTAAGGCTATCAATTCACTGATGCATTCAATTTAAGACTCAACTCATAATAGGTCGCTTTAATGGAACATAAGTAACGTAATATTGGAACAATGGGCTGGGTCTCTTTTGGTATGCATCACTATTTGATTAAGTTACATGATGAAAGGTAGTACACTATTTATAAACAATGTATCTAGCCAAAACGGTTATTTTCGAGAAACATTTTTTATGTCCAATAAAAAGAAATATTAATATGAAAAGTAGGTTAAATAAAATGAGTAAGTAAAATTTATTTTGAGGCATACTGGAGCAGTAGACAATCAGAGCTCCATTCATAACTCCTATGCATCTACAAACATTTTGGTAACATTTTAAACTAATTAAAATAAACATATTTTAAAAACTATAAAAAAATTCATAAACGTACAAACCAAAATATTAAAATTACTATTTTCCAATGTAGGTTAATAAATTTCCATAATAAGATTATCACCCAAGTATGTATCATTGTATCAGTCAAAAAATATAATGCATTGTGTGTTTGCAAGGTTGGAACCAAATTTCCACCTCTGCAAAAGAAAAAAATAGAATAGTCACTGCATCATCAGTACAACCCTACAACCTCCATCATCAAACTGTATCATCAGAACAAACACATCCATCTTACAACTGCACCTCCATCATTCCTTCAACAGACTTCAACTCCTCCCTGCAACAGTTCTACACTACCACATATCCACTGCCTTCGGCAACCCAGTGCTTCATCACCTCAATATCACTTTTTAATAAAGAATCACGTAAACAAATGTTGTATAAATGTGCCATATGTAAACTTGAATGCCAGATTTTTATTATTTAGTATGAATATGAGATTATAGAGAACTAAACCTTAAGTGGGCATGACAATATTTAAATTAATTAACTAACCTCTGCATTAAGTACCACAATTAATTATATATAATAAAATAAAATAGCAATTATGATGCCCGAGAACCATAATTTGTTATATCAGATATACAATCCTTAATGCTACGATATATTGTGATGAAACAAAAGAAGCAAGAAGCTAAAAATATATAACAGTATGATTTTTTTACACAGTCAATAGTTTAGTGCATGTTAATCTTAGTATATATAGTTAAAGTCAGAATACTTGCTATAGTTTTGAACATCTACCTTTGTATATTCAACCATGGTAGGTTTTAACTTGACAATTTTGGGCCACTCGTGTTTGAAACCGCTTGCAGCTCTTCTCTAGATACCCAGTTAGTTTCATTCAATTATATAGCTAGCCTATAGTAATTTTAACATTCATATAACGTAACAGGGTGCTATGTACCACCCATACTCTACTTATATACCATGCAAAACTTAAATAAAATCTCAACCCACTCACTTAGTTTCCCAAGTAAAATGCACAAAACTACTTTCTAAAAGGGAAAAAGAAGAGTACTAATTTCAAGCGGTTAAAAAGCCGTGTTAGGTATAGATTGTGATGTAGAAACATCTTAAATTTATCCTTGCCGATTTCAGATATAAATTGTTTTATACCTATTTCACTCGAAGTATAATCACCATCTTATTACAAAATTTAGTTTCTACGTAAATGACAACTCCAACTGAATACAGTATTCTTTTCAACTTCAAATAAGTGATTGTTATGTATAACTTTCTTGATATATATTATACTATAATTTCTAGATGCATGTGTATTTGATAGAGTATTCCTATTAACTGATAATGATAGCACAAATTAATTGAAATAAAATCAATTTTTTAATAAACCACTTATCCCCAAATCTATAACCTATTCATCAGCACTGAATGTTCTAGAAACCACTAATTACATATATCAATATATGATAAGCTTTCGATCGCATGGAAGGTTGAAAAATTATATGAAATTTGGACATGAAAATCCATCATTTAACATCAACTCACATTAACCATCCACCTACTTTCATTGCCTTGTACCCACTTTGCCTTCAATACAACTCCATTTGCCCCACTGCCTTGCCTCTGCAATACAACACTCCCACGAACACTACGGCCACCATTCACATTTACCGAACACTTCTAAACCTGCCACCTCCTCTCCTTTACCCAGTACCAATACTACCCATCAACCTCCAATACACGTGAACCACCCTGAACCTCCACCACAAACTCGCTAATCTTCGAAATTCGCGCTTCAATCTAAACCGCAACTCCAAATCACTTCAATCGCCTCCTTCAAACATCCACTACCCATCGTTCATCGACCAAATCCCCTCGACCAACTCAGCAACATCCACCATCGAGATTTCCTACTGCCATCAATCGCGACCGAAATTCCCCCTTTCGAAAATCGAATCGCCTGCTAAAGTTGGGAAATTGAGTCGAATTTTGGTTGCGGATTGATTGTTAAATTGAGATTGTAAGACGTACAAATTGATTATTGAGGACTATTGTGTTTAGTATAAGATAATTGTAGATTGAAGTAGTTTTTTTATTAGAAATAAAATGAAACGTGGTCAAACCGAATGACTAAAATACCCTCTGTCTTTGTCCAAAGTAAACTTTGGAGCCAATTTTTCATTATTTTCCACCTAAATTTCATATTGCCATCAACATGTAGTTGCATCAGTTGACTTTAAAACCGACGCGACTAAAACTATTTGCATCGGTTGTTGGTGGGAACTGATGCAAATTTGATTTTTTTTTATTACCTATTTCTTTCCACGTACCAATCGCATCGGTTATTAAGATAGAACTGATGCAAATAGTTCTTTGCATCAGTTTTTACTTCAACCGATGCAAAAGAGGCGAAGCAATATGCACTTTTTGTACTAGTGAATATATACAATACGGAAATGCAACGGAAATAAGAATACTATGGAGGTAATCATCTTAATCTTCTCCATAAACTCCAAAATGTTTGTAGCTAAATCTAGAAACGTACACGGGGCTGACCTAAGCATTGTAAGAAAATAATACCCGAACTAGTCTGATAAACCAGTATGAGAAACTCAAGAAATATGACCGACATGTAAAAGTAACCATTGCGTACTTACGTATATTCGTAAAAGTTTACCCCTTAAAGAGACCAATCATTTATTAAGTTTAACATATAGTGATATATAGATAATGTCTAGAGTGTATCGCATAAGACATATCAAATAGTTGTTATGTAACGTCATACCAATAATAGCTACATGGACAATACCGCTAAGGCGCATTCGCATATTGATTGTTTTACCATAGAGATGCCTCCAGTGAACTAAAGAGGATCTCCATGAAAAGGATCAAAAAGTACCGTCTAAGCATCATATATCCCTAGATGAGATATACTCTAAGGTAAACATAACTGGACCACTGTCGTGTGTGATCCAAGTCATATCAACTCCCATTAGAAATAATCGATAAGAATATCTAGATATGGAGTTGATATACTCTTAAGGATGGCTGAAACCCCCTGGCTAAGCTCCTTATTTGTTTGCTTTCATTTCCCCGATGTTGAGGCTATGTTCTTACACAAGTGTTCATCACTCGAACAGAATGCGAATCCCAAAATAAATCCATAATCTCGAGAAGATCATGCATCACTACATGGATTCGAGCATCTCGAACCTCTAGATACGTTCCTTGCATAAAACCTCCAATGAAGGCTAACGCTGTCCTCTCTCTTGGAATACTCCTCAAGATAAAAAGTCTCACACGATAACATTGTTTGGATTGTTAACGCTGACCTTTCCCTTGGACTTAACCTTAGGATAGATAGTTCAAATCTATAACATTCCACTTCACGGCCACTTTCAGAACATAGATCGCTTATATGGTTTTGAAGTGATTACGGGTTTGAGCCATCTCATACAAGTACACTCTTCCCGCTTACCGAACTCTCCAAAACCAATCGATGAATTCTCATTTAAAATAAATTCTGATTCTGTCGGAGGTAAGAAAAAGCTAGTGAAATTTCATACCAATGCCCCTCCTTGGGCGTTCTCATTGATACGAAAGTGCAAAGTCTTTCTATAACTCCTTATGTCAATATTTGGTCAAGTTCGATAATCGACTAATCGATTATGTGGTCAAAACAATTGCTTGTACAAATCAATATTTGTACGCTTAACTCGTTTTGGATATTCCAACTTAACCATTCTTTGTCCAAGGGTAAAGCCAAGTAAGTTAGAGCACTGGTTGCATCATCAAAGTTTTGCATTGACACTTCATTCTTGAATCTCACAAATAGATAACTCTACCATGTCAGCTTTTAGTGTTAAGGATAGACAAGTAAGAAACTAGCACGATTAACACATATTCGACATTTTTCGACTTACTATTCCTCGATCAAAAGGGAAGCCGGTAGGTTAAAGCTCTATTGCTTCATCCCTACTCGACATCAATCTTAACTCTTACAAATAGATAAGCCTTACTTCATCAACTTTTAATGTTAAACATAGTTAATTACTTTTCAAATAAGTAATCAAACAATTAATAAAATGTCCATTTAGCGACTCCACCATCCTTTCAAAAACATTTGTATATACTTTAAAATACTTATAATAGGTTTTAAAGAATTTAACCAAAATAATATACTAAAATAAAAAGTTTGTAAAATCTATAAACCTTGGAAAAGAACATGTTTTATTATCAATTTTTTTTTTAAAAAAATTCACTATTAATTCTTAAAAATTCATAAAGATCTCAAACTAATTTTAAAATTCTCTAAAATTAGATAGTAAATACTTGTAAAAATAATGAAACAAAATACTAAAGTTTAAATATCCTTTTAAACCTTTTTAGTCCAAAAATTAAGTCTAAGCGGGACAGTTTTGCACAAGTGAAGTTTTGGCCATTTTTGAGATGTTACTTAACTTTTTACTATTCAAACTTTTAATAGAAACAAATATACATATAAAACATTATAAATATGGTAAGAAACCTCTAAGGATCTCTTTACAAAGTTCCATAAACATTGCCAAAAGCAAGGCAATATAACGACTATCGCTATAAGTGCACTTTCAAATCCGAGTCCAATCTAAGCCAAAGTCCATCTATTAACCTATAAGCTTTTTTCAAAGGCCTTTTCACATGTCACACAAGTTCATTCAAGTTTGTTCCAGTTCGTTCAAGTTTATACATATGCCATTTGCTTTCAAAGCAAAAATCAAAATCAATGTTTTCACATATGTCATATTAATTTAGCACCTTAATAAAATCAAACAATATCATTTATATGTTATGTTTTCCATTTAAAGTGAGGTGTTAACTCACCTTTTAGCCAATAAACAACTAAGATCCGAGAACCCAAGTCAAATCACCACCTTGAAACCACCTTTCCTTCCTCTTTTCCTTGCTTTTGCTCCTCCTCTTCACTATATGCTCACGGCCATTCAAGATAGAGGGAGTTTGGCTTCCAAACATCAAGATCTAACTAGATAGGATGTTTGGCAATGTTATTCCAAGTCCTCACTCCAAGTTTGGGTTGATTTGTATTTGATTTGCAAATATTTTTCTTTTAGGAATTTTGAGAAGAGGAAGAAGAATAAGCCATTGATTTTACGACAACTTTAGCTTATGAATTTATAATTGTAACTCTATGGTGTGCCTCCCCTTATATAGGCACAAGAAAGGGGTTGTATAAGTTTTCATTCACCCCCATCATGCCATGGAAGACATACCTCCCATCACTTCTCCTTTTCATCCCTTCTTCTATATGCTAATTACCGTTATAACTCTTTCATGATAATATCCCTTATCCATATGGAAGCTTCTAGAATCTTCCACATTTTATGAAGAGGAGAGTGTGTTAATTGGTTGCTAATGTATTCATTTGATTATTAGAAAAGTGCACAAGGGTTTGAATAACTTATATCAATCGGAAAGGTGTTTACCGATAAACCGATTTTTGGTCATATTATCGATTTTCTATCAAGAATATATTTTTGTAAACAAATTTCAACAATAAGTTTCTTATCATTATTTATTAATAAAATAATGTCTAACAAGAGTATATAATCACATTTATAACACTTGATTATATTTCAAAACATTTCGATATTCGAAAACGAAGTGTTTGAATTTCTAGGTTGCTGCAAACCTAATCCAACACCTTGAACATAAATTCTTATCCTGCTCTGAGCCAAAAAACGATCGAACCTAAGCCAAACCCGAGCCAACATTCCTGAATAGAAATTCTTGTCTAACTCTAAACCAAATCACTGCTGAACCCGAGCCAGATCCAAGCTAATAGCCCAAGCAGAAATTCTTGTCCGTCTTTGAGCCAAACCACCACCGAACCCGAGCCAGCACAACCAAACAGAAATGCTTGTCTGGCTTAGAGTCAAAACATAATTGAACCCATGTCATGCCTAGCATCGACCAAAATCCCTCCAAACCAAAATACCATTGAGTCTTCAGATCCAAATTTAACGATGATTCCACCTCTAAGTTCTATTCTTTGACCTATATGCCTTTTGTATGCATCGATACAACTCCTAACCTCATCGAGCCTATCCATCAAAGTCCAATTTCATGGTTCCTACCACTAAGTCTCTACGATGAGAATTTTCAACCATAGAAGCATATAAGAAAACACCACACATGCACTAAACAATATTTAAACATGCAAACATACAATGATTCATGGAAAATCATTTTAAATGTCTCTAACATAACCTAACACATATCAAGGCAATCATACATTAAATTAACATAATTAGAATACTTTAAACATTGTTTATTTCATTTTTACTTTAGATTTCAATTTAAAGTTGTCCTCAAGCATGATTTATACTTTAAAAATGAGTTTAAAACCTGCAAAAACCTATATATATATATATATATATATATATATATATATATTGAAAGTCACTAGTGTGGCTAGCTATTACTTAGGATCGTGTAATATGGAATATAATTAAATCTAAATGCAAAAACAGATGATGATAGCAAAGTAAATGAAAATAAGTAAACTAAAACAAGCACAGCAGAAATTTTTACACTGGTTCGAACTTCCCGTTCTACGTCCAATCCCAGACTCCTTTTGGAATTTCAACTACAACAACCTCACTTAACCCGGAGGAACAGGTTTACACTACCCGAGCAAACGAACAGAACTACACCCGCCTAAGAAACCGAATAGGACTTCAATACAAATAACAAATGTATCTGACTGTAGTGTGTTCTTAAATAACATTGATAAGTCAATTGAGTACAATCTTCTTATAATCTTCTCCTTTATGATATATAGAGATGTGCTTTGAGAATTGTGGAAGATAAAGTGATCAATGATCAAAACATGTAAGCAACTTGAGTGCAATTTGAAAGTTTGAGAATAGATGAGAATTCAAAAATGCTAAAAGTAAATTAGGTGAATTGTTTGTTGAATTCTGTAATCTATTTATAGTATATAACGAGTTGCAACTATAGATGCAAAGTTACATTGAAAAAAATAGGTGCAACCATTGATTTTGAAATCATTTCTCTTCGGTGAAGAGAAGTGACTTTTCAAGAAAATAGCAGTTAGAGATATTCATACGTCTAAATAAAATAATCCAGACTTCTAAATTGGATTAAATTGTAAATATCAAGCTATTAGGCAATTTTTGACCATTTTAAAATGTCTGAATATTTTCATCCAGACGTCTGAATATTGTGAAAACAATATTCATGTTTTAGCATTCAGATGTCTGAATGAATGGTTTCATACGTCTGAGTTTTCTCTTTTGTGCATGTATGAGCATGTGTGTGCATGTGTGTGTGTGTGTGTGTATATATCATTTCAGGAGAGATTTTAACAAATTTCTAAGTAAAGTACAGACTCTAGACACACAATATACAGCTTTAAACATTTGAAGATGAATCTGCAATAAATCTCCTGCAAAGATGGTTAGTATACATATCACATTTTATATAGGTTGTCACAATCAAAATCGAGATCCTAACATTCTCCTCCTTTTTGATGATGACAACTATATAGAAAATTAATAATAAACACTTAAAGTTTTGTTACTCCCCCTATCAATATGCAAAAATTTAGATTTCTCCCCCTTTGTCATCGACGAAAAGAAAGATCATGGATAATAATAGATAGTTCATTTAATTAAAGAAAATAAAGTAGTCGACAATAATACATGAAGAGATGATGTTTCAGAAATTTCTCATACAACTAGTCAATAAAAGTTACAAGAAAAACATAAGAAAATAACTAAAATAGACAAAGATAATAAAAATTGGCTTGAAAGTGATGGATCATTTTGATTAGAACTCGAGTTTGAGGAAGACCGTTAAAATGGAGATAGATTCTAAGCTTGAGTGGATGAAGAGATGGAACAAGAAATTCGATCCCATATTTTATTGAGAAAGCCTTTAATAGAATTGAATTTTCTTTCATTCTTTTTCTCAAGTGCCTTTATTTCCCGATGAATCTTGGATTGATTTCGAGAGAGAGTGATGATGGCTTGTCTTGAAGAAGTATTCGGGCCAATTTCTTGGATGGTGTCATCGTCCTCCTCTTCTTCTTCATGTTGAGTATGAGAAGAAGAAGAAATACTAGTGTCTCGAAGTTGAGGAACACCTTGTTGAACATTTTACAACCATTGGTGGAAGGAAATAATTTGTTGAGGAGCAGGCCGTGTAGGAAGACCCATCAATCCTGGAGTTTTAGTGCCTAACTCACTAATACTTATAAAATCGAAGTCAAGCATTAGTACACCGATATTTAGGAGAATGCACATAATATAGGCACCATAATGAATGGTTCTATACTTTCTTCGGATTGTGATGTCTTGGAATTCATCCAAAATAATTTTCTCCCAGTTCACTTGTTGATCAGAGTAGATAGAATAAAGTGCTTGGAAGTTTTCTTTATACACTTTTTCATAACTTCCCATCCTTGGTTGGAGAGAACGAATAAGTGCACGGTGAATTAGCCTAGCTTGTGGCCTTAAGAAGGTAGATTTTAAATTGCCCAAATTTATAAGTTGATCGGACAAAAATTGATGTGAAACTTCATCCGGTGTTCCATATCAACTTCAATTTCATTAATATCAATTCCTTGATAAGTACAATTTAAAATATGACCTAGTCTTTGTAAAGGCAAGAAGATTCTTATGCCACAAACTAACGACCAGACACAATCTTAACGGGTTTGAGGATTTTGATGATCCAAATTTAAGTTTGCAAGAAAAAGTTTAATCATAAGATGATTAATCTTAACATTGTTAGGAGTATACCCAATCAAGCGGTCGAAGAGAAATTGCTCCGCTAACTCTCTAATATGATATGCTGCGAAATCCGAAAATTTCATGAATGCTCCTTCGAAGATGTTGGAGTTCTTCATAGTATTAAATCGAGAAATAACAACATCGTTCCATAGCCATTGCCGGATTTGGTCTTCGGATGGTGCGGAAGTTGATTCTCTAGTTCTCTTTGATCTTGGAACCATTAGAGACTTAAAAGGATAGTTAAAAGATTTAAGAAAGATAAAAATGGGGGCTAGGGTTCTGAAGTAAGTAGGAATGAAGTGAAAAAGACATTATATAGAGGGTGAAAAGGCAGGGGTATAATGGTAAAGAAAATAAGGAAGAACAGTTAAAAAAATGCTCAGAAAAAATTCAGCCATCTGAATCATTCGATTCAGACGGCTGAATTGAGTTGAAATGCAACCCGCAAGGAATTAGTTCAAAATTGGTCTTATTCAGACGTCTGAATCTGGGGCAGAAATTTTCTGCTATGAAGATTCAGACGTCTGAATCAAATAATTCAACCGTCTGAATTTTGTATAGAGGCTCATATAGTCTTTATTGAGAATACAAAACAACACATATTATTAAATAACTTTAAATATTACAATTTTAGAATAAACAGAAATAGATAACAAATTAACATATTATATAAACAACAAGAAATAATTAAATAGATTTTGAAGAAGATGATGGAGTATGATATGATTCTTCTTCAACTTTGGTGTTCTCTACAAATGGTCAAAGTGGAGACAATCTGTTACCACGTTCCCAAGAATTTGGAGTTGTCGGTGGACGTTGTGGTGATGGTTCCCAAGGATTGCGATGATTTGGAGAATGAGCTGTAGACGGTTGATGAACTGTATCTTTTGATGAAGAACCACAGAACCTACTTGTTCCAAAAAGCTAAGCCATTTGGCATTAACTTTTTGTTCATAGTATAATTCACGTTGTAAGTCTAATGTTTCTTTCTAATAATGATGAATATCATCGATTTTCTCTTTTGTGGATGGTGATCCAAAAAAGAGAGACCGTCTTGTTCTTTTTGTTGGTGGAGTATATCTAGTATGAGTTGAGGGAGAAACAATCGGAACCGGTTCATATATTGGAGTAGGAGTTGGTAGATTTTCCGATCCCGAGGAAGGAGAGGTGTAAGATAGCTCAGATGACTCAGAGTTATATTGAGATGACATGATGGAACGGTAATTTTTTAAAAATTGAAAAAATGTTGAATAAATTCTTGGTTAAAAGAATTAAGAAATGCAGATAATATATAGGTAGAAGCTAGATAAAAATAGAGAAAAACAATGTATGGTTAGAAGAATAATGGCCATAGGAAAAAGAAGTGAGAATGAAAGGCAATAAGAATTCAATAACAACATTATGTTTCAGAAAACAATAGAGAGTGAAGTGGTAGTGTAGAGGACTACTGAATATGAGGTCTTGAGTTCGAGTGCTAGACGGCACTTTTTATTTTCTTTTGAAAGAAGCTATGAAATTATATATATATATATATATATATATATATATATATATATATATATATATATATATATATATATATATATTAAAAAAAATATTCGAACTTATAAATCTTTAAAAGAGACGATTCCAAGTTCTCGTCTTAAATTGATGTAAGTATTTTCATTTAACGGTTTTTTAAAGATATCTGGCAATTGTTTGTCAGAGGACACAAATTCTAGATTTATTAAATCTTTTTCAATATTATCACGAAGAAAATGATGATGAATGTTAATATGTTTTGTTCGTGAATGATTTACAGGATTTTTAGATAAATTTATAGCGCTAGAATTATCACAATAAATAGTTGATTTACATAAATTAAAACCAAAATCTTGTAGTGTTTGTTACATATAGATAACTTGAGCATATGCCAAAGCTGCAGAAATATACTCTGCTTCACATGTTGATAATAAAACACAATTTTGTTTCTTACTAAACCAAGATACAAGAGATCGTCCAATGAAGTGACAAGTCCCACTTGTACTTTTTCTATCTGTCTGGCTTCCTCCAAAATCAGCCTCACTATATGACACTAATTCAAAAGGACATTCCTTTGGATAGAATAGTCCAAAGTCCTTGGTTTTAGTAAGATACCGTAGTATGCGTTTCACTGCTCGTAAATGTGATTCTTTGAGATCTGCTTGAAATCGTGCACACAAGCAAACACTCATCATTATGTCAGGTCTACTAGCTGTTAAATATAGTAACGATACAATCATACTTCGATATAATTTTTGGTCAATACTTTAGCCACTTTCATCTTTATCAAGTTGTATGGTTGTACTCATAGGAGTTGGTTTGGTAGAAGTATTTTCCATACCAAAGCGTTTAATTAGATTATTACAATATTTTTCTTGAATTATAAAAATACCATTTTCTTGTTTTATTTGTGAACCAAGAAAATAATTTAACTCACCCATATGTGACATTTCAAATTCTATGGTCATTATATTAGAAAATTCTTGACAATATTTATCATTTGTAGATCCAAAAATAATATCATCAACATAAATTTGAATAATTAAAATATCTTGCTTGTTCCTTTTAATAAAAAGAGTTTGATCAACCTTCCCAATTTCGAAACCAGAATCTATTAAATATCTTTTAAGACGATCATACCAAGCACGGGGTGCTTGTTTTAAACCGTATAAGGCCTTTTTAAGTTTATAGACATGGTCAGGAAATTGTTCATTTATGAATAAAGGAGGTTGTTCAACATAAAATTTTTCTTTTATAAAACCATTTAGAGATGCACTTTTAACATCCATTTGATATAATTTAAAATTATGAAAACATGCAAATGCTAGTAAGATTCGTATTGCTTCTAGTCTAGCGACTGGAGCAAACATTTCTTCATAGTCAATCCCTTCTTCTTGATTATATCCTTGAGCAACTAATCTAGCTTTATTTCTAGTAATATTTCCTTGTTCATCTGCTTTATTTTTGAAAACCCACTTTGTACCAATAACAGATTGATCACTAGGCCGTGGAACTAAATCACAAATGTCATTTCTTTCGAATTGGTATAGCTCTTCTTGCATAGCGATTAACCAATTTTCATCGGTAGATGCTTCTTTAATATTTTTAGGTTCAATATGAGAAAGGAAAGCTACATGACCCATTTTATTTAATTGACTTCTTGTTCTAACAAATGAATTGAGTTCTCCAATAACATTAACAAAAGGATGATCTCTTAATAATCTAGGTGGAAATCCTAATTCATTGTTATTGTGAACAATGTTTTCATTATTTTCAAGATTTGAAATTTCTGTATTTGTGATATAATCAGGGAATTCTTCATCATCTCTTATACTTGGAATTTGTCTAAAATTTTCATCGAAGGATACATTAAGTGTTTCTTCGATGATATTTGTTCTTATATTATAAATTCGATAAGCTTTGCTTCGATCTGAATATCTTAAAAAGATTCCTTCATTGGATTTTGGATCGAATTTGCCAAGCTGATCTTTTGTGTTTAAAACAAACCATTTTGAACCGAAAACTTTAAAATAAGAAATATTTGGTTTTCGTCCATTATGAATTTCATAAGGAGTATTCTTAGTTAGTGGTCGAATAGAAACACGATTCAAACATAACAAGCTGTTGCAAATGCTTCAGCCCAGAAATGTTTTAGTAACGTACTTCCATTTATCAAGGTCCTTGCACATTCTTGTAAGGTTCTTTTTTTACGTTCTACAACTCCATTTTGTTGTGGAGTTATAGGAAACGAAAAATTATGGAGTATTCCCTTTTTCTTACAAAAATGTTAAAAGGCTTCGTTTTCAAATTCACCTCCATGATCACTTCTTATGTTTTTGATTTTTAAACCTTTAAAATTTTGAATTCTTTTGACAAAAGTTTTGAAATTATCAAAGGTATCACTTTTATTTTTCACAAAAATATTCCAAGTATATCTAGAAAAATCATCAACAATTACAAACATATATCTACTGTGATTAATGGATTGTACTTGCGTTGGTCCAAATAAATCCATATGTAGTAATTCAAGTGGTTGTAAAGTTTAAATAACCCTTTTAGATTTAAAAGATGACTTAATTAATTTTCCTAACTGACAAGCATCACAAATATGATCAATTTTAAAATTCATTTTTGGTAGACCTTTTACTAAATCATTTTTAGAAAGCTTGTTTATAGTTTTGAAGTTAATATGACAGAATCATTTGTGCCATAACCAAGGATCATTTTCTTTGGCTATTAAACACATATCTGAATTATGATTTAGTTTCATATTCAAAACATAGATATTTCTATCTCTATTTCCTTCAAAGACAAGATTTTGATTTTGATCAAAAATACTACATTTGTTTTCAGAAAAAGTGATTTTGAATCCTTTGTCACACAATTGGCTGATACTAAGTAAATTATGTTTTAAATTTTTGACTAGTAAAACATTTGAAATACCATTGTTGCTCACATCGCCTTTGCCGATGATATAGCCTTTGGAGTTGTCTTCGAATGTGACAGAGCCTCCATCTGAGTAAGTAATATTTGATAGCATATCTTTGTCTCCTATCATATGTTTTGCGCAACCACTGTCGAGTATCCATTTTCCTCTTTTCTTGAGTGTGACCTACAAAAAAAATATAAAATAACATTGGTACCCACTTTTTAATAGGTCCTAAGAGTTAAGTCTTAGGAAACCAAACCCAAGAGGGTTTAGTATCCCGTTTAAAAATGTAATCTTTATTTTTATGAATGTTTCTAAAAAGGTGTTTATATTTTTTTTCTAATCAAAATGTTGTTTGTTTTAGGAACCCAAACTTTTATGTTTTTTGGGTAAGTATTCCTTTTTGACTGATTTACAGTAGGATTAATATTACTCCTAATTTTTTTTAGGTGGATCTTTTGTTTTGTTAACATACCCTAATCCTTTCTTACTTGAAACAGATTGAGAACTATCTATAATTTTAGATAGGGTTTCTCTTCCTTTATTAAAATTTAAAACATTTTTGGTGATGCTATCTAACTTTGTTTTGAGACTAGTATTATCTAACTCTATCAATTTTACTTTTGCCTTTAATTCGTGATTTTCAGAACAAGAGCGTCATTCTTTTCTTTTTGAGTTTCAGTTTCTTGACTCAAAAGAGTGAGTTGAGAAGTAATATTAGAGAATGATTCTTGTAACTTCTCAAGTTCTTCCTCTAGTATTTTCTTCTCATCTTTGAGCATCTCTCTTTCGAATTCTGCTTTTTTCTGATGTTCATGAGTCTCCTTATGTTTTCTTTTGAGTTTTTTAGAGTGTCAACTAGCTCTGAGTTTATCTCTATCATATCATCAAAAGTAAAATCAATAACCTCATTTTCATTATCCATAAAGCAAACATTAGCTTGCATTTTTTTCACTGTCACGGCTGCTATCTGATGAAGAGGTATCTGAATCATCCCATCTAACAGAGAATGCTTTCGTTTTCTTATCTTTTCTGCCCTTGTTGAAGTATTTTTTCTTTAGTTCTGAACATTCTTTCTGCATATGACCTTTCTTATGACAATTAAAGCATTATAGAACTGAAGATGATGGTTTGCTTTGAAAGTTCCGTTTTCCATTGTTTCTGTTTTTTTTCCGGAATTTCAAGAACTTTTTGAAATTTTTGGCAATAAATGCTAGATCTTCTTCATCCGAATCGTCATCTTTTTCTTCTTCAGCATGGAAAGCTATGTTCTTTTTGTCTTGAGCTTGTACTCGTTTTGCCTACAAATTCGCTTCATAGGACATTAGATTTTCTATTAACTCTTCAGGTTTTATGGTAGAGAGGTCATTAGCTTCTTCAATAGACAAGACTTTTCTTTCCCATTCATCGGTTAAAGAGTTTAGGGTTTTTGATACAATATCAAAATCAGTGTACTTTTCTCTTAATCCTAATAGTGAATGATAGATATCTTGAAATCTAGAGTACATATCATTGATGGATTCATCTTGTTTCATTCTAAAGTTTTGAAACTGATTTTTAAGCATGGAGATTTTACTTTGTTTGACTTTGTTAGTTCCTTCATGAGTGATTTTAAGCATTCTCCATATTCATAAGCAGTTTGACACATGCTAACATGATTAAATTCATTTCTATCTAGTGCACAAAATAACATGTTCATAGCTTTAGCATAGGCAGTAGCATCTAATTTTTGTGTGTTTGTCCAAGTGGAGTATTCTCCAGTAGGAAGAGTATATTCATTTTGTGTAATATTCCATGATTCAAAGCTATTTGATTGCATATAGATTCTCATACGAGTAGCCCAATAATTATAGTTCAAACCATTGAAAAATGGAGGTCGTGCAGTGGATTGACCTTCAATAAAACCAGTATTAGTGATAGTGCTGGTGTTGTTTTCCATATTTGTAACAACCCTGTATTTTCTGATTATTGTAATTGTATATTTTAATTATTTTAATTTAAATTCCTAATTTAAAAAAAAACCTTATTTTATTTATTAAAATGAATATATTTTGTTAATTGAAATACAAATGTTGATTTTGACGTGGATTTGAATTTCAATCATGCATAAATTGAATATTTCCAGAAAAGTGAATTTTTGGTCAATCTGGTCAAACTTTGACTTTTAAATTTAAATTTTAAAAGTTTTAAAATTTAAATTTTACCTTTTGTTATGAAATAAAATTTCAGGAACAATGCTTTTCGTTTCGTTGAAATCCGAATAATACTGTGAAAGTTATGCTTTTACAAAATTAGGTGTAAATTGTTTTATTTAACAATATTGTTTATTTTAAATTATATAGATAATTTTTATTTGTCATATCTTATTATAAATTGTATTATATGTTATGTTACATATATTTTTACCATTTAAATATTTTTAAAGAGATGTTTGAAATTTTCCAAAGCTTATTGAATTTATTTTCTATTTTTAAAGCCTAGTTTCTATTTTCTTTGCTATTTTCTTCATTTAAATTATATTTAAATTAAAATTTATATATTTATTTGTGAATGCATTTTAGTTTATGTTATTATCTTTGTTATAAATATTTTTACAAGTACATAAAGATTTTCCAAAGTTCATTGCATTTATTTTTCATATTTTCAAGACAAGTTTGCAATTTTTGCTGTTTTATTAATTAAATTATATGTAATTAATATTTATTTATTTTGTTTACTTGTTTAATTTATTTCTGAGTTTATTTTATCTTTATTTATCAGTATTTTAAATGTATTTAAAATTACAAAAAGAATTAGAGAAATATGAAGAGTTTAAAACCTTTCATTTACCTTTGACTTTTCACCTCCCTGCCTTTTCAATTTGATCATATGCATTCAATTGGGGCTGTTCCTTATACCATCTTCAGCCGTATTTTTTTTCTCTTCATTTTTCACGAAATTTCTTCCTCCTCATCTCTGAAAATTTTAGCCTCCATCATCTCCAAGAGTTTGGTAAAATTCTTTTTCTTTTCCATTGCTTTTCTACTTGTTTATGTTGTTTTCACTTGCTTTCTCACCCTTGTAGCTCAGCCCCTTGCTCCTCCTTCACCATGGCTGCCACCACCACCACCTGAGCCAGCCTCCACCACCTCCTCTATAGCCCCAAGCCACTGGCCATGCATCCATGTGACCAAATCCAACAATATCTACACAAACTTCACCTATATGCACCATAGCCAATCACCTATGCCTTCATCACTTTCAACCACCCGTTGGCCGCCACCTACTCCACCTCCACCATCCATGGATGACCTGGAACCCGCTGCCACACCATCCTACAACCCACTACAGTGATGGCCGCACCATGCTAGCTTGTGGCCGAACCCATATGTTGCATAGGATCCATGGTAGTTGCATTGTAGTGTTAGTTCCATGCACCTATCTCTCTACCATACTTTGCTCCATCATTTTCCCATGCTAGGCCGACCTTTAGGAACCCAGACCAGATCCAAACCATGCCTTTAGCCGTGCCATTTCAGATCTGGAGCTGAAGCATAGGTGGTAGAAAGCAAGTGCAAACACTTTGGATTTGTTTATGCATCCAATTCTATCATTGTTTAATGGTATTTTGTGTTGAAACTTATGTGTTGTTATACTTGTTTTGTTGAATGTATCTAAGGGAATTGATACTTTGGCTCTCCCACTCATCTTTGTGTCGTGTTATCGTTCTTGTTGGGATCTCATTCGTGCATTCGTTGTTGTGTCTCCAGCTCAAACAAGTGAGTTATCCTCACCAGACAATATGTACATATATAACTAGTAAATTGACCCCTTTTGAATCTGTAAAATGCATTATCATGTTACATATGCTATATTATGATTATATGATGTTCACCCATGCTTAAACACCTATTATAACATCTGTTACTGTTATATTATGTTGTTCTGTTATTTTTATCAGTTTATCACACTGCAAGTTCCCTTTAGATTAGAATCACTATGGGTTGAAATGATACATACCCGAACGGACTTTAGAATAGGGGAAAATCGTTATGGGCTGAAATGATAGGCCTGAGCGATTTTCATTTTATTTCATTTACTTGGAACTGCGGGTTTGAAATGATAAAACCCGGATTTTCTTTGTAAATTACGGGTTGAAATGATACATTACCCGTATCATTTTACCTAGGCAAGAAAATTATATACAGACCCGTAGTTAAAATATATTTTTCTAAAATTTTTAAAAATATGTTTGAAATGTAAATATTATAATATTTTGATTTAAAACATAATTAAAAATGATTTTTGTAAAGTATTATTGATTTTTTTGGAAATTTATAGGTTAAATAAATTATGGAAAAGCTAGAAAATTTAAATGTAAATTATTTTGGAAATTTTGATTTAATTATAATTGGAAATTAAATTAAATATGAAATTATGATAAATTTATGATAATTTGAATTTAAAATGATTTTATAATATATTAATGATTTTTGAGTAAAGTTAAAAAATGAAAGGGATGATTATTTACGTTGAAATTTTGAAATATAACCAAATGGGAATTTGTGAATTTGGCTTAAAAGTGAATTTTAAGTTAAGTGAATAAAATTGAAATTAAGTTATATTTTGAAATTTAAACTTAAGTGTTAAGTTGAAATTTAATTTAATGAATTTAAATTTGAATGTTGAAATTTAATAAGTGAATTATTATTAAATCTTGATTTTTGAATGGAAATTTAACTTTATAAAATCATGAACTTAAGGAAAATTAAATGTTGTTTATAAATGTGAAAATGTATGATTTTATAAGTTAAAAATGTTTTAAATAAAAATATAATTGGTTGTGAAATTATATTGAATATTTGAAGTTAATTAACTGCATTTTTGAAATGCTATTAATTGCAATTTAAATGATATTACAGCATTTGTAAATGATGTAGTTGATGATAATGAACTAAAAAGCTAAATTGAATTAAAGGCTATTATAGCAATCTTTTTAAGTGCTATAATTGTTGAATTTAACTAAGTTTATTTGAAATATTAAGTAAACCCTATTACAACATTTTTTAAAAATGCTGTCTTTTGTTAAATTGAACTGTTTTGAATGTAACTTTCCGTAGCGTTTTCTAAATGCTGCGAAAAGTGAATTTTCACTGTTTTGATAAACTTAAGTGAATAAATGAACTTTGGAAGTTGAAATTTTTGGAAATTTAATAATTTAATTATTAAATATAATAACTTCATTTTAATGATTTAAAATGATTTTTGAAATATAAACTGTTTGGAAATGTAAATTGAAATGGTATTTTAAATTGAATAAAATGAATAATGATTTGAAATGAATGTGGTTTTGAAAAGATATGATATTTTGGTTTATTAAAATGATTTGAAATGAAGTTTTGGAAAGATATGGTATTTTTTATATATTAAAATGATTGAAATGACTTGAAATGGATATGATATTTTTGATATATTAAAATGATTGAAATGAGGTTTTGAAATGATATGATATTTTGATATATTAAAATGATTTGAAATGTGGTTTTGAAATGATATGATATTTTGATATATTAAAATGATTTGAAATGTGGTTTTGAAAAGATATGATATTTTGATATATTAAAATGATTTGACAAGAATTTCTGGAAAGATATGATGTTTTAAAATGGTTTGGAATTAATTTAATCATTATTTTGATAAAGATTTGGATTTGAAATGATATCCTATTTTGAAGTATAAACATTATTTTAAAAGTTATAACTACGGGTTATAATAATGATTGGTTGGCAAAGAGACCGGGATCGGATATCTGGCATACTCTCTGTCGATACCGAAAACCACTTTGACAACCGTGCACGCGGTGGAGATTCCAGAATGAAGTAGGATGGTGGCGACGTTCTTGAGGTATATTACATGGACCCAACTCCCGTGAGTTGGCATAAGGTGGCTAAAACAGGAGCGATCTCGGGCCAAGTGAGGTCATTCCTCCGATCGGACACATTCCTTCGATACTATACTCTTACTTGTGATTGATTAGATGGCCATCCTTCGATTTTGATTGGGAGTGTGTTCCGAGGTGGGCGTATGTGGCTGCTGCGTTACCACCAGCCCGTGTGCGTAATTGGTATATCTACCCTGGCATTGCCTTGTGTGCCGTGTCACCTACCATACCGAGCCTTTACTACGAGTTTGTTTTTCTCCCGTAGCCCGTGTGGTATCCTCTGACAGTCACCCGGAGTGGAGATGGCATGATATTGGATGGACTACTAGGACTATTATGTGTGAAGGGTGATATGGGTAGCCCGGAACGCTATTTAAAAGTAAGTTTATTTTACTGTAGACATTATTATAATGGCGAAATATTACTACATAGTAAATAGTTTAACGAATCCTTAAAGGATGGGCGGTCTCAGGCATCCTTTAAGTTACTTGTACCTTATTACAGTTCATTTGAGTTGGTTTACATTATATAAGTATATATTGTCCTGACTCGAGTGTTTGTATTTTTATTTACGCTCGGGTCAGCCTGAGTTATTCACAGATTTGGATTCCACTTTCTGGAGATTGGAATCGCTGGAGATTATCTGCTTATCTAGTTTTATCTATTCCAGTTCTGTTGTTCTATTCAGCTTGTACTTGGTTATCATCTTAAGAGTTCTGTTGTACTTTATTTAGTCTGTTGTATTTTATTTAACTCTAATATATTTATATAGTGGCTTCATGAACTACTATTTCTTTTACTTCCGCTGCATTATTAAATACTCTGTGTCTGTGATCTGTGATTTTATTTACTGTATATTCTGAGATTTGCCAAATTTTATTTACAATGCGGTATTTTGAGCAATTCAAGTCCGACATGTGCGGATGCGAATGGTTGAAAATATCGGGTTGTTACAATATTAGCAAGATATCAGATAACTGTGTAACGGTTATAAGATGCTTTGCTCTAATACCAAATGAAAGTCACTAGTGTGGCTAGCTATTACTTAAGATCGTGTAATATGGGAATATAATTAAATCTAAATGCGGAAACAGATGATAATAGCAAAGTAAATGAAAATAAGTAAAATAAAACAAGCATACCAGGAATTTTTTTTACTGGTTCGAACTTCCCGTTCTACGTCCAGTCTCAGACTCCTTCTAGAATTTCAACTACAACAACCCTCACTTAATCCAGAGGAACAGGTTTACACTGCCTGAGCAAACGAACAGGACTTCACCCGCCTAAGCAACCGAATATGACTTCAATAAAAATAACAAATGTATCTGACTGTAGTGTGTTCTTAAATAACATTAATAAGTCAATTGAGTACAGTCTTCCTATAATCTTCTCCTTTATGATATATAATGATGTGCTTTGAGAATTGTGGAAGATAAAGTGATCAATGATCAAAGTATGTAAGCAATTTGAGTGCAATTTGAAAGTTTGAGAATAGATGAGAATTCAAGAATGCTAAAAGTAAATTCGGTGAATTGTTTGTTGAATTCTGTAATCTATTTATAGTATATAAAGAGTTGCAACTATAGATGAAAAGTTACATTGAAAAGAACAGGTGCAACCATTGATTTTGAAATCGTTTCTCTTCGTTGAAGAGAAGTGACTTTTCAAGAAAATAGTAGTTAGAGATATTCAGACGTCTGAATGAAATAATTCAGACTTTTGAATTGAATTAAAATGTAAACAGCAAGCTATTAGGCAATTTTTGACCATTTTCAGATGTCTGAATATTTTCATTCAGACGTCTGAATGTTGTGAAAACAATATTCATGTTTTAGCATTCAGACGTCTGAGTTTGCTTTTTTGTGCATGTATGAGCATGTGTGTGCATGTGTGCATGTGTGTATGTATGTATATATATCATTTCAGGAGAGATTTTAACAAATTTCTAAGTAAAGTACAGACTCTAGACACACAATATACAGTTTTAACATCTAAAGTTGAATTTGCAATAAATCTCCTACAAAGATGGTTAGTATACATATCACATTTTATATAGGTTGTCACAATCAACATCGAGATTCCAACATATATAAGATAAGAGATGATAAATCACTCACCAAAACCTCTAAATCCAAATTTTGCATGCAAAACGAGGTAGATCGAAAAATGAAAGCTAAGATCTAATTTTCCCTCCTCAAAAATGTGGATTTGAATATCTCCAGTGAATCCCCTTGCTAATCATTAATATATGATTTAAACTTTATTTGGAGGAGAAAAGAGGTTTTGGATGAAGAATGGGTTAATGAGAGCTTAGATCTATTTGAGAAGTGGTAAAAATTATTTGGGGAAGATATTTCAGCCTTAATATGGTCTCCAAATCCGAAATGGGTTAGTGGGCTTGCCTCCAAAGTCACTAATTACTGACTAAGCTACTTCAAAAACTGTCAATCTTCAAATAGCCATATCTCCCAGCCAGAAAGTCCAAATGGCTATTATGATTACTTTTTTTAAAGGAAAACCATCATATCTTTCCAATGAAAGTGGTCTCGGATTCTAATTTGTCTTATATCAAAAGTAATAGCCATTAAAAGATTTTAAGGGTAAAATCGTCCAAAAAATTGTAAAGATAGGAAATGTAACTAGTTGGCATTTCCCAAAATTATAGTCATACGACCTCATATGAATTTAAAAGAAATATTTTACGATCCTTCAATACATAAAATACGGGTCGTTACCGATGCCATTAAAATATATTTTCTTTTATTTTGACTTGAATTTTCAACGATGAATGATATAAAATAAAGATGAAGGCTAGGGTTTGAAAGAGAGTAATTAACAGAGAAGAATAAAAGGTATGATATTTATAAATGTAACCTTCCTTACCCTCCTCCCTTCATTTTCTAGATCCAATCATTAGATTTCAAGCCTCCTTTTTCTTTATATGGCCTGTGATGAATAAGGCTGGATGGGCCTTTAATTTGTTTAATAACACTTGGCAAATAATTACATTTAAATCAAATTTCAACGACCATCTATATCATACACAGCTTTTATATACGCAGCTAATTAAATGCTAGTGGTATCCAAAAAATACTAATCACATCCAGTACATCAAATAAATAAATAAGTAATTAATATTTAAAGAAATATAAATTAACTTATAATTATTTATAAAATAAATTAAATCATGTGGTATTTTGGAGAATTTATCAACCGGGTTGTGCAACTCGTGGATGTAAATTCAGTCAGCGATTAACATCGAACTATTTGAATATTAATGTTCACACATCACCTTAGCTAGTGGAGTGACATTTTGACTAAATTTATCGCTTACGCATTTTTTGGGAAAATCTAATTTTACTATTATAAGCCTTATTCGGTAGTAAGGATTATTTACACCAATTCTCTTCGTTAAAACAATATCATATTAGGACTTATGAAATTTGGCTTTCGTCAAAACTCCAACATCATCCATATTCAACTTTGTAATTCCAAACAAAAAATCTTTGATTTAATATTAACATTATTATTAACTGTATTGCTCTGGCTAAAGACTTTCTTTGGAGTTGACTATAGTTGACTTTGATACTAACCTATATGGCTAAGGAGATGAATTCTCGATAGAATAGTGTTTCGCTTCCAATGCTTCAACTCAGACTTAAGTATGCCATCGATGGATGGCATGTCATGGTTTAAATATAACCATAGTAGAGTGTCCACATTGAAGTTCCACAATATTCTCAAGTTGAGGGAATTGTAACATCGTCACTTAAAGATTTTCTATTTGACCATAGTTATACTAACCAATATATAATTCTTGAGTGAGTCATTCCAGTACATAACCCCTTGGTGCTCTTAGCAGCCACGAGAAATACACTACCCAAAATGTTGACTAAGTTTAAATTTTCAAACTTGAATTTTAAATGAAAATTTTTAGGTTGACTTATGAAACAAATATTAATTCAAATCTTGATCTAAGATATTTATTTATAAACGAAATATCTTCTAATTGAATCGGTAAATATTATAACATATATATTAATATGAAAATAAATACATGGTTGAAATATATTTTTAATATATATAATTATTCATTTTTGAATATTTAATATAATCATATTAATAAGCTATCATGTGCTTATTTATATTTATGTATAAATATCTATACATATTCGAAAAAACCAAAATAAGTTTTTTTTCAATTAAATGTCAAAAGAAAATTTAATTATAAATATATAAAAGGTATTTAAAATAATTATGTTTAATGTGGAAATTAATATATATATATATATATATATATATAATATCTTTGGCCTTTTTATTTTTTTTAGTAAAATTGCCATGAGCAATTTATGTGTATAATATATAATATGTATTATTATTTTAGATACTATGAAACTGTAATTAAATCTTATGCTTTGTAATTTAATTAATAAGTAATAACTAAAAATTCAAAAAATTATATCTTACACATATAAAATTATTTCTACTTTTTAATATATTATTATGCGCAAATATAATTTTTGGCATATGTACGCTAATATTATGTTGATGTTGGCTATATACAAGCATACAATTAACAAATAATAAATTTGAAATGCATATCTTTAAAAGATCTAGCCTTCGACTCACACATCAATTAGTTCTAGCTCCTAGGTCTCCCAGATCATCACCACAGTTGTTAGCTAATGGTGTACCACCTTTGAATCTACATGTACTATGTTGTATAGATATGAAATGAGGCTGGCTATGGTGATAAGAGGAAGGGGATTTGTGACTGAAAATAGATTATGACGATCCACAAATCCTTACCCTCTGAACTGACAATAAACCAAAAATGTCAACCTAGAGAGCATAGAATTGCAGATGATCATGAGAAAGAAAAGAGAGGGTGAGAAGAAAGAGAGAAGAATGATAAGAGAAGAGAAGAAGAAGAGAAAGAAGAAGAACCAAAATAGTACAGAATCTCATATCGTAGGGGAATAACATATAATACAGACAAATCACCTTTATAAAGAGAAACTGTTATATACATAAATCAATATCAGAGTACATAATAAGTAATCATCAGCTTGGACACTTATAATAACTTATCCTCACAAATGCTGATAATTCACAACAACAAAAATGCAAAGCAGCGAAAAAATAAATGGATATTTGTATACGACATGAATATCTCCAGCTCACCTGCTGAAGCTCCAAAAGCACCAAATCTGAACTTGTAGGTCTGACTAGCATTGAAAAGGAAGAATGCCAGGATCAGTCTAGTAAACCAGCATGAGAAAAACACATCTTAACTAAACTTATAAAGTTACCAAAAATTTTCCTTTATTAAAAACAAAAGGTATCTCATAAGACCACGCCTACACATAAACACAGACGGGTTTTTCGCTTATGATAACCAAATCATTTCATATCAAATTATGTTATATTATAATTGTGTCTATTATACAAATAATAATCAACATAGCTAAAATTGTTACATTATTAAATTCCAGTATACCAGGCTCTACAAACAAAATGGCAGGCACATAGTGGATTTCCATACAAATGACTCGGTGAAGGGACTGCCTTTCCGAACCAAACTCGATACACCTCTAGAAGGATGTACCTAGGGTCAAGTTACTCGGTGCCTAAACCAACGCAAGACCGGCCTACCCCTTCCTGGATAGTGTCGAATATGTCATCACTCCGGTCGTTACCGACCTAAATCCATGGTTGCAAGCATACATCAACAATAATCAGATACATGACGTCATAGCATGTAAAGATACATCTAGAAGAGTGATGACATCTCCTAATAGGAACGACCCACTTAGCATTACTGCTTCTATCCCTGTTTCAGTCATTTTTTGGGGAGTGAGGCCAAAATAGGTATCGATTACCTTTCATATATGACATATCATCGTCGACGTTGTCGTCGTCTTTGAATGCCACATTGCCATTCTCATTGACTACTAATTGCCTTCCACAAAAAATACAATCCTTGAGCTCGTATGCCTCAAGGAGGGTGTTAAGCTAAAATAAGTTGCCTTCTCCGCTACCACAGGATGTACGTTTTTAAAAACCAATGTATGTAATCTTAGAAATGCAATGTCAGATACTCATCCATACAAGTTGTCTAGGAACAGGACAAACTGAAGGTACTCTCCTACCACGTCCTATAGGATTAGTAGCGACAGCCTTGCAGTACATATTTCATAACGAAGAGACTACTTCTACTATATTTATATTTCGATTTTAACCCCAAATGATCAACAAGTAGTCCTTCACTATAAAAAAAACCTAAATATCAATATCATCGACCAACCTACACAATCGTCGCATATATGTTGGTCCGAAGTGGTTTTCAGATAAACCTGACCACGGTCTCTTCGCACCAAAAGCTTTTCTGAACCTCACATGGAAATCAAGTCAAATAAACTTATCACGTCTTCAACTTTCAACTTGCTCTGCTTCGGCCAAGAAGGAAGATCGATAGATTGGAGTAATCACTCCACAGTACACGAATCAACATTCTCAACACAAACGATAATCAAGCCTACACAGTCAATTACATACTAAGTGTATGACTAATTAGTTTCTACATCAAGTTAAGAAACTAAAATGGCAAAATTTGATAGTCGGTTATTTAACTATCAAAGCAACATACAAAAACTAGCACATAAGTAGTCATTGGGCTTGATTTTATTAATCGTTTATAAATCAAATCACTTTCTAATTATTCACTTTAAAAACGTGAGTATAATTCCTTTACAAAAATCCATACTTAGCTTATCAAATTAAATTGATTTCGCCTTTATAAAACAATGTTATAATCTCGCTTCTATTTTAATAGAACTTCTATTTTGGCAATACTTATGTATCTATAAAATTCTATTTTATAAATCCATTCTTCTCTAAATTTCATTTTATATGAAAATCTAATTATAACTCTTTTCACAAAAAATCTAATTTAATTATATAAATCCATTCATAAAATATTGACTTCAAATCCAATGTAAAATTATTAATCATATTTCAATTGCAATTTCGTTTATATAAATTTATAAAACGCCTTAAAAGCTATTATGCTATTTATAAAATATACTTTTATAAAACCATTCAAAATCTTTATTTAAAGTATTTCACAAACTATAAATTTAGTAACTTCAAAAATCACACTTTTATTTATTTAGCTAAAATCCTTCTTTTTAAATCCATTCAAATTATTAAAACGTATATAATTCTAAAATCACTTTTAAATTCATTTAAAAAAAAAACATTGTTTTATTACTTTTGAAATTATAAAATATGGCCTAATGCTATAACAGCACTAAATAAGGTGATTCACATGGATAATAACAATCATGGCATCCAAAACAACAAAAATCACATGATACAGCATATATGTCAATATCTATAAATAAAATCGACAATAGTGAGGAATCCTATTGGGTCCCTCCAACCTGTATCTTGCAACAAATATACATATGAGAATATGTAGAATGTCTTCTTCGAGGCAGACGCGCGTACAAAGTGTAATCCGCTCATACACGAAAACGTATAAGGTCTCGTCCGCTAAAATAGACGGGAATATATCCAACCAACCAACACACACACACACACATCCAAACAGTCATCAAAACAGCATAATGAAAATGTTCCCACTTATAAAAAAATATAAGCAAGACAGAAAGAGCGAGTTTTTCTCACTCTGGTTGCAATCGTTGCAATAGCGATTTGTTTGTATTAAAATTAAACGAGCGTTTAATTTAACCCAAAATTTCCAACAGCTCCAAGTCCATCCAAACCAGTTCCATGGCGTAGTATTTTAAAATACGAACTGAATGCAATTCGTTTCGTGCGAAACGGACCTTGTACCAATAAGTTAGGGGTTATTAAACATTCGATAATTAATAATTTTAATTAAATTTACATAATATAAAAGTTTTAAAACCTTCATCGTTTCCCACCTTCCACTCCTCATGCACATGAAACTACCTAGGCCAATGAACCCAACACGCACGCTACATCCACGATCGCTGCTCCCTCTATGTCGAACTATATGACGATCCAAGGCAACCACGACGAAGCCCATGGCCCCATGCACCACCACCCACGACCACGACGAGCTCAACCATCCCCACGCCTTGCAAAACTCGTTCGAACATGAGTCATTCATGACCAAATCTAGGCCACCATGACGCTCCATTTCCAATCTCCACCATTGAATGTGAAGATCTCGTTACACTCTACAATATTGTAATTGAAAGTTTTTGATAATTGTTTCGCGGATTGAAAGAAAATTGAGGAAGAAGGTTCAATTTTTCTTGGCCATTGAAATTATTAGTCGCGGCAAGCCTTAATTATTGTAGGGTTTTAGCAAAAGAAGGTCCTTATATATACAACTACAAAACACTATTCACCCAAAAAAGTCCCAAACACCAAACGAAGCTTCCTGCCTAGTGTTTATTATGTTTTACCCCTATTCTGAACAGAATGGAATATACATCAGAGGCCAATTCCATCATATATAGGAGATAGCTTTTCGGAATCGAAATATTTTAATTAAAATCTTTTAATTAATTTTTGTGCATTTCAAGTTCGCACGGTCAAACGGTAAGTCCAATCAACATGAAATTTGAAATCCTATAATAAATCACCATTATGGATCCAATGAAATCAGTTTCGTCGAAATCCGAGACAGTGCCAAAAATGACTATTTTTACACGTTAGTTAAATATTAAAATTTCCAGTTTCTCCCAGATTGCTTTTAATTCAATTTTAAAACTTCACTAACTCCATTCAAATTAAAATAACATTTAAAACAATGTTAGAAATCATTTTTATTCACATAGATTCCAAATTCAATTAATTAACCGATTTAGCTTATAATATTCATTTTTCAATATTTAAATTAAATTAAATATTCTAAATTCAGATGACTGAAAAACTGGGTCGTTACATTCTTCCCCTTAAAAAGAATTTTGTCCCCGTAATTACTAAATAAGAAAGATGTTGCAACTCCATTAACTTTCAAAACCAATTAGTTGAAATAGATTATCAAATTCTTTTAAGTGTTTAACTTTTCCAAAATCATTCAGTTGCAACTTTTTTTCACAAAACTTTTCCCAGTTTTCAAATTCATTTATAGTTATTGACTAATACTACTTCAAAAATCAACTAACATCATTTCAATTTATAACCCAAAAATCAAAACTTCTACTTATGAAATAAATTTCTAATGCCTTAAATTTTCAGAAAATTTCGCCAAAGTCTCCTTTGCGCGGTTCAATCCGAAAAAATCACAATATTTATATAATCACAAATATACATCTCATTTCAATGATGAGACATCCCATAGGGGAAAAAGTGTAAAAGTATGATATATAATCCGTGATATGTACCTTATATATTATTAGCGAGCATATATAAGTAGTATAGCACAAAAGCGAGCTCCAAATGCGAAGCATACGCCGTCCGCACCTACTAAAACACTAAAAAATCAATGACAAACATGTATATAGAAATAATATCAAAATATAACATAACTATACAATAATCATATGCAAATAAAACATATGCAATATAAGCAATCATCAAACAATTAGCATCCAACTAATCAATTCAGTCGTTTACTATTTAGTTTTAATCCAACTAATTAGCATTCAATTTAACTAACAATCATTTTATTACATTCATTCTCATTTTACATTCATTCGATTCTTATCAATTTAGTTTGCATTCATTCCTTTATATTTAATTAGTTCACATTCTACTAATTTACATTCATTCCAATTCATTTATTAACATTCATTTGTTAACATATACAAGCTTTTATAACTTTACTTACGATTCATGTTTAACAACATTTTATTATTCACTTAGTATAATTCTTGTACTAATAACACATAACAACTATTTTATTTCATTACTAAATTTTCTTTAGTTTGCTTAGACATTTTATACAACACTTATATTTATTTTCACTTTCTTATCAAACAACATTTCAACTTATCTCAAATTCATTTATATACTTAAGTTGAATTTCATTTATTAACTCAAGTTCATATTTGTTTCAATTATTTCATTTAGCTCAGTCAATTCATTTTATTTAGCTCAGTCAATTCATTTTATTAAGGACCAAAAATGCCTTAAAATCCAATGTTAATTAGTGTCGTTTAAATCCAATTTAAATATATCGATATCGTATTTCAATATATACATAGAAACTATTATATACACACTTAGTTATCATCACCTAGAACATTACTAGAGGCAACCCCATTTATTAAATATAACCCATGTATAAAATACAACAATAATTTATATTTCTCAAATATTAATTTATTTAATTAATTTACAACTAATTAAATTTGATGGTATTTCAAGGACTGAACGGATTCGGTTGCACGACTCAAGGGTGGAATCTATTCAGCGATTAACATTTAAACACTTCAGTATTAATGTTCACATGTCATTATAGATAGTGGTATGACAATATGGCCAAATTAATCGCTTACAGATCTCATCTGTGAAATTGTATTTTACAAATTTAAGCAGTACCTTTTAGTAACGATTGTTTACGCTAATTCTCTTCATCAACACTATATTACTTTAGCATTTATGGAATTTGGAGTTGGTCCAAAATTCCAACATCATCCACATTCTACTTGATTAGTCTATAAACAAAGTCCATTGCTCAATAATAACGTTCACAATTAATTGTTCTAATCAGGCTAGAGATTCTGACTTTGAGTTGACTATAGTTGACCATGATACCACACTCATACAACCGAGGAGATAAATTCTCTATTGAATAATGTTTCACTTCTAATGGTTCAACTCAAACCCAACTATACTCGGTCGATGGTCACTACTGTAGAATATAGTAGTTTATTATTTTTGTTGGATGATAATAAACATATACATTTTAAATGTGTTTGTTATAGTACTACTGCAATATCGTAGAATGAAATAAATAGATAAAAAATTTATTTCAACAAAAAATTTATTTTAATAGAATTTAATAGAACACACAATTATAACAAGAGCTTCCATAATTCTTCATATACTATTCATATACAATAATTTATTTTTTACACTCTCATATACAAAACACTTTCAAATACAATAAATTGTAATCACTCCTAACTTCACTCACTCGAATTCAATATTTATCTTCTTGCTTCAATTCTCTTTCCAGTCATCTGCTTTGCTTGTCAAACAATAACATGACAAAAAGAAAAAAGAAATAAATTGAAATTGCAAAAATATAAATATATCTGAACTTGATATTGCCTCAGATTATTGGTTTTGTTCTTTTCATATTAAATAGGCACCAAAAATAACGAATACGGACCGATATAACATGTTCGTATGGAATAAATATAAAATTAAGTCAATAATATGCACGAACAACCTAAGATATGTACAGTGTGTTACTGTACGTGCCATAAGGCGAAGCACATAAAAAAGCTATATATATATACACACTTGTCTACATATTTTACTCATATACATACATAACCAGATGCGGGTAAAAACAATTCAACACCAGCGCACGAGGTTAAGCCCAAATGTATTTCAGACTCAAAACAGGGCGGTAAGTGAATATAAAGCAGAAACAATACAGTGCATGGGTCTGAAAGCTGAAAAGCATAAAACAAGGTGAACAAGTTAGAAATGTACAACAGCAAGACAAGAGCAAGCCAGTCTAGTACTTGCACAAGCCTAAAATATAGCAGCAAAAACCAAGAACAAGGCAAGCACAAGACACACACAGGACAGGGACATAAGCAAGTACAATTCAAGTACACAAGGAAAGATAGAAAAGAAAGATGCTGCAGTAGCAACAAAGTAATTCAACAAGGTCATGCACACACATAAGCAGCTTAACATAGTGCACAACCAGGACGAGTCGATAAGCCATAACATGCAACAATACAAAGTAATGCACAATGCAAATTTCAAGTGCAACAACTAAACACTTGCAAGTGCAAAACCAAAAACATCAAGGGTAGCACAACACAAGCTTGAACAGATACACAGGGTCAAGGCAAATGTAAATATATGTGTAGATGCAACATGGTGAACAACAATAATGCAATGTGCATCGATTTCAGGTACATAGCAGAAGCAAATGTGCACAATAACAAGTGCAAGTACATATAAGGCCAACATAAGGGTAAACACAAACGTGGCTCGAGTATAAGTACACAAAAAATACAAGTCAGGCTCACAAGTTCAAGTTCAAAACACCATAAACGAAAGAATGTGCATTACACAAGTGCACTACACAAGTGAAAACAAAGTGCACAAAACTTCGAGTTCAAACTCGGTTCAAATTAGAAAATATGCACAAACAGTCTCAACGCTATTTTTTCAAACATGTACATACATACATATACATATATACATGTATGTATGTATATATGTATATATACACATGTGTAACATTTTCAAAATAAGTCGGGAATAAGTTTCAGATATTAACACGGTTGGAGGTGCATGCCCAAAATGGTTCGCAATAGCTAATTTTTTTGCAAGTTGAACAATTCAAGTATAAGCCAAAATATCTTAAGAACGAACAAGTCAATATCATAAACCAAAAAGTATCGATAAAAAATCAACAGCCATGATTAAATCCGAAAATCATTGGCTGAAATACTTAAGATGAAAATTTTAAAATATATGGAATTAGAGAAGATTTTTCTTCTAATTCTACTCTATATAAACCATTCATCATCGACAATTTTTTACGGAGTCGAATTCGAAGCTATAAAAACTAAAATCATACCAAATTATCAATCGGAGGAGTAATTGACCAAGAAAGCAACCATAGTAGAAAATGAGAAACCGTCGAAGGGATCTACAATCAAAGCATAAAGAAGAAAATGCGACAATCAACTTTCGGCAGCATTCATAAAAAGGAAACCAAGAAGATAAGTAAGGAATCAACTTTGGAACAAAAGAGGCAAACGAGATAACTTATTTTGAAGACCACTCTTTGGGTCGAACTCTTTACTGAATAAATAAACTATAATTTAGGGTTTATATTTTTTATTGTATTTACCTTTTAATACACTAGTTTATATTGAATTACGGTGTGTAGTTTGAGAAATTCTCAAGTCGTGGATAGAGTTGAGGAAGGGTTTCTAGGCTTAGAATTAGAACAATCAAGTTAGTGATAGTCGCAAGTTTATAGGATTTCTGTATGCGGTCGATTGTTCAATCTTAGTAGAAATCTTGGGGGAAGCAGTATGCAAGTTTTTGCCGAAGCTGGGTAAATTTATGTACTACTTTTTTTCTATATTCGGTCTATTATTATATGTCTGCAATTTTTATTATTATTGTGAATTTATAATAAACAATATTCACCCCCTTATAGGGTTAATTCGATCCTACAAGTGGTTTCAGAGCTAGATAGTCAAATTCACTTTTTTTTACCTATGGCTAGATTTAATAATGCATTTTCTAAAGGAAAATCCATTGCTAGGCCATCCATGTTTAACGACATTAATTATTCATATTGAAAAACTAGGAAAAAATATTTTCTAGGCACTACTAAAGCATGGGATATAGTAAAAACTGGTTATAGTCTTTCTACGGTAAATATAGATGGTCACAAAGTCCTAAGCCTAAAGATAAGTGGGATACAAATCAGCTTAGTCTATATTAGTCAAATGCTAAAGCTATGAATTTTATTATCTGTGCCTTAGATAAAATTGAATACAGTCGTGTTTCTTATTGTGTGACTATGTAGGAAATTTGGCATATACTTGAAGTGACTCATGAACGAACATCGTAGGTCAAGGAATCTTATCTAGCCATGCTTAGAAACGAAAATGAAAATTTCGTAATGATGCAAGATGAAAATATAAAGGAGACGTATGGGCAATTTTCAAATCTAGTATTCAAAGCCAAAACTCTTAGAAAATCTTACACATAATTGGAAATGGTCCGAAAAATACTCAGTATCCTCTCGAGGAATTTTGAAGCAAAGGTGACAGCATTATAGGAATCCAAAGACTTGAAACGGCTTAAATAGGAGGAACCAATAGGAAATCTCATCACCTATAAGATGGAGCTAAAAGATAGGAAGGAACATGAAAGTGGTGATTCGAAAAAGAAATTTATTGCCTTAAAAAGTACAGTCAATAATGAGGAAGAAGATGATAGTGCAACTGAGCTAGCACTATTGACGAAACAATTCAAATAGTGGACTAGAGAACGTGGAAATCCAATGATAAACCAAAAAAACAAAAACCAGTATTGCCAAGTTCTGGATGATTCTGAGTAAGAATTCATATGTTATAGATGCAAGAAGCCAGGCCACATCAAGCCAAATTGTCCACTAAATCGACTCGACAATGCAAAGAAGAAGAAGAGAAGGAGTTTCGTAGCCACCTGGGATGAGAGTGAAGAAGAAGAGGAGGAGAACACTGATTGTGAGAAAGAAGAAGAAAATTTGTGTTTGATGGTAGAATCAAGTGGCAGCGATAATGAACCAAATCAGGTAGCTCACTTGTCCTATGATGATTTACTCTTGGTATATCACAAGTTAAACTCAAACACTGATAGACTTGAACAAAAATATAATAAACTAGAATCTGAGAAAAACAGTTTACTTGAGTTAAATAATGAGATAGAGCTAATAGTTCAAAAAATTGGAAAATTTAACTCAGAATGTGAGAAGTGTGAGTCTCTAGAAGAAGACATTAATAGGTCTAAGACCAAACTTAAAACACTCAAAGATGAAATTTTGAATCCAAAATACTAAGATGAAACAAAAAGAGAAAATTCCATTTAAAGATGCACCTCACTTTTGAATGAAAAATATGCTTTTAGATCTAGTGATCAATAACTTGAATCGATAGTAAGAATATTTTATAAGGGAGAAAAATCACTTACGTTGTTAGGAGGTCAGATTATCACTAAAAACAGAAAAGGACTCGGATGTGATAGAGTTGAACAAATTAAGAGAAAATATTGTGGTAATATCAAGTTTCACAAAGAATTTTCGAAGTGTTAATTTATGGAAATATTAGGCATAACAAAATAAACGTTGGAATAGGAAGAAACACAAAATCGTTAAACAAATTTGGATTCCAAAAGATACAAATGTAAATTTCTGAAATTTAAACAAGTTTGGGTTCCCAAGGGTACAATTCTATATGCTAACCATTTCCTATATAAATAAATTTGGACACCAAAGGTTAAAAATAAAAACGAGAGTGGTCCTACATCCTTTGTTAGGCCACTCGCTACTTCTAGCATTTAAGTACAGAAACGGGGTTAGGAATAACTACGATAGAGGTAGACTTAAGTTGTTCTAATATGGTTGAAGAGAAATAATTTGAATGTTCCTTAGTTTATAAAAATGAGGTGGAAATATGCATACTTTGGTAATAATGGTGAACAAGAACACAATATCGAAGGTAAACAAGGTATGATCCCTAAACCCTCTTTTCTTTCCTTGTTGTTAGTTCTGTTCCTAATGATACTACTGATAGTATAATTGCTATACCTTGAGCTCCTTAATTCTTACAAAATAAAAAATGTTCTAAAAAATATATAGAAAATTCAGTAAGTTTTATGCTTTGTGATTTTCCAAAATTTGAACTTAAACTATTGGAAAACGGAAAATCATTCAGTATATTGTATGAAAATTGTTTTAAAACTTCTTAACAGTTGTAGTAAATCGATCATAACTTGAATGCCATTACTTCGAATTTCGAAATTATTTAAGTTCTGAAAAAATAACTAATAACACAACAACTTTACTGTTTTGAGTTTTTGCTGATTCAATTTGTAAAATCTTAAAAAAGGCAATCCTATCAGCACAATACTTGAAAATGACTTATGCAAACAAGTTGTAGTATTTCATATATTACCTTTGCATCATTTTGACTTGAAACCATTTTTGATGATTAAAAAGTTCGGTGCTAAATCAAATTATGAACTTAATGTTTGGTTTCAAATAGATTGAATTTTCAAAACTATAATTGTCAACTGCTTATGTATGACAATTACTTTCATTGTCTTTAATGACGACTAACAAATCATTGATTGGATTTTTTTTAACTATGTGTGCTTTTGTTTGATGTAAATGACCATGCCTTTGTTTAACAAAGATGATTTTACTATAAATTTTTGAATTTTTTTTGAACCAATTCGAGTGATATTGTGGAGTACACAGTCTACTTGTTTAATAATATATCATTGTATGCTACCATGGACAACCAAAGTATAAGTGGTATCAGACATCACTTCATTCGAGATCATATTTACATTCGATTTATATTTCAACTGATTTTAAATTAGCAGACATTTTCCAAAACTCCTTGCAGAAAATATGTAACGACCCATAAATTTTAACTGTTTTAATAATGTGATTGATTGACTTTTTTTGAAATTGTAAATAATAAAATTTGAAACTAAAATTTTATATTTGGAATACGTATATTTAAATATAGAATATGGTAAATTTTCATCCGATTTTATGAAAGCTTATTTCATTGTGAAATTCTATTTAATTCAAGTCAGTTAATAATTGTTGAAAATAAATATTTTTCGAACCTGAATGTTTTTACATAGAAAAATTCTAAATCATCTTCTGACTGAGACGCCATTTTTCGTTTTTTCAAATTCGGACTTCTTTAGCTCCGTCGATCTTATTTTTCTGCTTTTTTGCTGCATTTTCCGCTAGTGGAAAATTCAAATTTTTATAATTCAATCGTACCACTGATATCTGTATTCCGTTTTGATCATCACGTCGTGCTGACCTTCGCAGTATATTCGATTGTGTATTTTGGAGTCCGATACGCGATGAATCAGCGTAAATGTTCGTTGTACCGGTTCCGTATCTGGACCCTTTGGGCTTCGTTGCGTCTATTCAGTATTCACCGGTTGGAAGCAATGTCACTTTCACTTTTATTTATTCCTGGATTTGCAGGTGGCTATCACTGTTCCCAGCTGTTGATATTTATTGATGCCCACTCATTCTCTTTTTTTTCATTTTTATGCTAGTATCGCTGTTCGTCTTCCTCTTCTTTTCTTCTTCAGATCCATTCTTTAAAATATATTTATATATCAAATGAAAATGAGAAGCACGGAAAAAATAAATTGTTGAGCCTCTCCCTCTTCAAAGTTCACCATGCGCCGACACTTCTCCCACAAGCCTCATGATACGCCTGCCGCATTTTCCACTGGCCGGTCCGCCTCCAAAACGCGGTCTAGCAGCACCCACAACCTCGGATCCTTCCACCATCGGCCTTGCATGCAAGCCTCAGCCATCCCCTTGTTTCACCGACCACCTCCATCCGCTCCACGCAAACACCCTCCGCACTCCACTTCCACGCCGTTGTGCTTGGCCTTCATCTCCACCACTTCTAGATTGCCTAGCCTCAAGCTCGTTCCTTTCCAATAGCCTGTAGACATGTATGTTTGTAGCCTTTCCTTCATTTAATATTTATTGTATGTATATTGTTTGTAAGCATTCAGTTGAATATAATTTGCTTAACTAAATTATATAATTGATGTTCTATTTATATTTTAACACATAAACGTTATATATAGACTATTCGTATACAATATGTAAGTGTTTGTGGTCATATTGATTATGTCAGCACTATTTAGTGGAATTTATATGTATGAGTTTAGATATGCTGTTTGGACTTTGCTGTTTACATATAGCTTACATGAGATATATTTTTAAATAGCGGGGCCTTCATTAATTTTTTTTTTATGTATTTAGTAAGCCTAACTTTACTAAGTCAAGTTTTCGTTTTATTGCAAATCCAAGATATCATCCTGTTTTCCTATAAATTTTCTTTAGAATAGTTATCTTTATTTGATAAGACACGTAACATACCAACATATTAAATGTTTTCTTTTACAAAATAACATTGTAAATGTATTATATATTACCTCTAAGTTCCATTATTGTTGGGATTGGCATAGGATGCCAAAGCATTACCAGGGTGAAGTATTTTATCTGTTAAAGATTTCACATCGTTTATCAATCAAGAAGAGATGTGTATATCTTGTAGTCGGCATGCATGGTTCATATTGGAAAAACACTTCTTCATATTTAGGCATCCACAATGTATCTTGGCCTTCATTTATAATAATCTGTGTATTCAGATTTAAAGTGCATATATATTTTAAATAAAAACAAAAATTGGATTTATTTCATCGATTAAATATATATATATATATATATATATATGTATGTATGTATGTATGTATGTATGTATGTATGTATGTATGTATGTTTTAATATGTATGAATCGATTAAACGTATGTATCGATTAAAGTTAAATTATTGATTTGAAATTTAATATAAATGTTTTAATTTGATATGTGTTTAGATTTAGAGTATTGTTTTATAAATATAGTTATATATAGTTCCATATATAGGTTAACTAATACCATTTATCATCATCGATCCAGTTCTAATCTGTTTTCGTAAATTTCTATTTATCAGCTTTGTTCGTTTAATTCGTGCCCATCTCACTTCTCTTTGGAATTCGTGCTTGTCTCCGTAGATCATGTCTTGTCAAAAATCTCTCTAGCCTCGAAAGGTGAGCAATCACTCACGATTAACGCTCTTTTATTTATTAAATTTGATTTCAATTGAAACGACAATTGAAATATGCTGCTGTTAGTTATTTACATTGTTATTTATATGCTATTGCCTGTTTTTGTTCACCTGCGACATCTGACACCATTATCTGTTATTTATATTGATGATATATGCATGTTATATTATTATTATACATGTTATCACTTTGCAAGTTCCCTGTTAGTACAGAATTCACTATGGGTTGAAATGATACATACCCGATCGATCTGTAGAATAGGAGAAAATCGTTATGGGTTGAAATGATAAACCCAAGCGATTTTCATTGAATTGAATTTGGGATTACGGGTTGAAATGATATATATATATACCCGTATATATTAAATTGCGGATTGAAGTGATAGATATTCGTACCACTTGACCATAGGATAGAAAATTTTATACAGACATCGTTGGTCTATATATAAATATTTTGAAATGATTACTATGGTTTTGGAAAGGAATATACGTTTTTATATAAATATTGATTTTAGATATTATATAAATGTTATTTTATATATAGTTAAAATTCTAGATTTTAAGCTTAATAATAAAGTTTGATTTTATTAAAGTACAATATGGTTAAGTAAGTATTTAAGTTATATTTTAATATAGAGTTTATAATGATTTAATAAATTTAGGTGAGAAGATAGATTGTAAATTTATTTTAATTAAGAAATACATTTAATTGGAAAACGACTTGGAACTTATTGAATTTGAGATTTTTAAAAGGATATGATTTTTATAACTTGATTTGGTTTATGGAGATTTAACGAATATTTCAAGTTAAATGAATTGAAGGAAATATTTAGTCATTTGAATTTAGGGATTTATTTAAATGATAATGGATTTAGTAAGTAAATATTTCAAAATAAATAATAGTAAAGTGAATTTGATATATATATATATATATATATATAGAATTATCAAATCTTGTTTTGAAATGTTTGAATATTTAAAGCTTTGAAAATATTGAAATTGAAATGGTTTATTTTGTGGTTAAAAATCTATAGTTGAAATCGATATAATGTGAAATGGTTTATTGAGAAATTAGAAATAAATTAAAATGGATGATTTGAGATTTGATTACATTTAAATTTTGGAATTTGAATCGATTTGTGAGATTTAAGGATGATATTTTATTGTATAAAGTATTTTTAAAATTATATTAAAACTATTTATATATGTTACTTTATAAATTTATTTCATATAAACTATTTTAATATAAATTATTTTATATAAACTATTTTTAATTATAAACTATTTTATTATATATACTATTATTTATATTTAAACGGTTAAGTGGGAAGTGTTATGATTTCAAGCATTATGATTTCTAAATTTTGATTTCCAAAGTATTATGATTAACAAAGTGTTTGATGAAAGAATGTTGTTTGAATTTAAGTAAATTATTGAATTAAGTTTTGAAATGAATTGAAATATTATGATTAACAAGGTGTGGAATTAATCCATGTTTATACGAGTAACTTGTATTTTCAGCATTAGCAATACATTGAGATTTTTCTTTGTGCCCTATTGCAATAATCACATCAAAAAACATCCCCTTAACTCTTCTCATTTCTAAAGGTTGGATATCTTTGGGTTTTATATCTTTCGGGTTCCGGATGAATTTAATTGATAAATAATTAACAATCTTTGACTTCTTTGTTCAAGTTTTTTTTATTGCTATTATTTGATTCTCTTTCTGATTGTATAAGTGACTTTTAAATCATTTTCTTCACTATATGGTTCTGCCTAGTGTTGTAAGATTTAAAGTTTTCCCAACCAAAGCGTAGAAATACTAAATGATTTGAGTATTATGATGCAATGGTATCACTTTTGGTCTTTATATATCTGCTATCAATTATATTCACCTGTAGAAACTTCTATTATGAATTTTAACTTTCTAACTACTGGTTTACGAGTGCATTTTCTGATGCAATTTTTTTGCTGATGGATTTTATAAATTTCCTCTAAGGAGCGAGAGTGTCAGTTTTTGTGTCTATGTCTGTGTCTGTATGTTCAAACGTGGGATATGTCAAGGTGTGGGATAAACTTCTTGTTGCTATATTCCGCTATATCTTCTTTAATACAATGAATTGAAATATTGTATTTATACATTATAAAAATTATGAAACTAATTTATTTGATTTAATTTTTAATATATTTTCAGAAATGAAAATACTGTAATATTCTACTAAATTCAATTATGTTATATATAACAATTTTACGTTTATTTAAAGTATATTCCCACATGCTTTTATTTAAAACTATTTATGTATTAATTATAATTCAATTGAATGATAATTTTTCATTTAATTACCATTTATATATTTTTTTAAATATTAAGTACAAGTTTTACATGCTATTTTAGAGCCATCTGTTATATCCCGCTATATCCCCGTTGTATCCCCACTTTGACTTTTTGCACCTCCACCGCTTTGAATCTGCCGAGCCCATTAACTGCACAGGTTCAAATCAGAAAACATGCATAAATAATCTTAAAGCAATTTTTTTTCAAACACGTGTGTGTGTGTGTTTCTGTGTGTGTATATATATATGCAATATTTTCAAAATTAGCTAGTAGCAAATTTCAGAAGTTAATACGGTTGGAGGTCATGCCCAAAAAGGTTTACAACAACAAATAATTTTTTTTCGCAAGTTGAACATTCAAGCTGAAGCCAATATATCTCAAAAATGAATAATTCAATGCCGCAGGCCAAAAAATATTCGATCAAAAATCAATAGCCACTTTTAAAACCAAAAATCAAGGGTAAATATTAAAACGAAAATTTAAAAATATATAGAATCGAAAGATTTTTCTTTAAATTATACCATATATAAACCATTCATCATTGGCAATATTTTATCAAGTCGAGTTTGATACCAGAAATTAGAAAGCTAAAATCATACCAAATTATCAATCGGTGAAGTGCACAAATGTGAAAGCAACTGCGGTAGCAATTGAGAAATTGACGAAGGAATCAACTATTGAAGGCATAAAGGAGAAAATTCGACAACCAACTTTCGATGGCTATCATATAAAGGATACACAAGAATATAAGAAAGGAATCTGCTTTGGAACGAAAGAGGCAAATGAGATAACTTAATTTGAGGATCGCTCTTTAGGCTGAACTCTTTATTAAATAAATTATAATTTAGGGTTTCTATTTCTTTTATTGTAATTACCTTTTAAAACTCCAGTTTGGATTGAACTATAGTGTGTAGTTTGAAAAATTCTCAACTCGAGGATAGAGTTGGATAGGGTTTCTAGAAAAGAACAATCAAGTTAGCGATAGTGCAAGTTTATAGGGATTTATAAGCGGTCGATAGTTTAATCTTAGTAGAAATATTTAAGGGTAGTAGTAGGCAAGTTTAAGCTAAGTAAATTTATCTAGGCTTCTATTTCTGCATTTACTCTATTATTATATATGTGCTGCAATTTTTATTATTCTTGTTGTAACGACCCGGAATTTTACCGCTTTATTTTGGGAATATTTAATCAATTTTAAATATTCAAATAATAGATTTCATTATTAAAATAAAACTCTTTTAAGTAATAAATAATGCTGAAATAATTTTCCAAATTTGTTTACAAAAATATATAATTCAAAGAAAAATCGAAAATGTGACCGGAACTCGTTTTTCGATTTTTCGCTGGTTAAATGTTGTCAAAAATGTTGTGTAGGCTATTGTATATATACACATACAAATATAAATATTAGAACTATATAGTGTATATACTTATGTATATACTTAGATATGACTTATATGTAAATAAAAAATAAAATTTAATAAAAAGGAAAATGTCACATCACATGAAACTTATATACTTTAGGCATTTATTGGATGTTGGAGCAAAGAGAGAGGAGGGGGACAAGAAGGCAGCGCAAGGATAAGGGGAGGAAGCAAGCATTATGACATGGCAACCATGGATAGGAGGGAATAAGTGGAATTTGCCACCTTGCATGAGGTTATAAATAAAAACTCCATGCTCTCATTTTCATTTTCTTTCCAAATTTTCCCACCTCTTCTCACTGCCATAACTCCCTCTAAATGACTCCAAATACAGAATTATTTTTCTCAAGTTCAAGAGAATCGAGTTGGCTACAGTTTTTGTTTACATTATTTCTTCAATTTTCGAGTATTAGTTGGTCAAAAATACATTTAATTCAGATTCATTTTCAGAACTAGATTTTCAAGTCTGAAATACCACTTCTTCTATTTACAGTATCATCCTCAAACATGATCTAAATTGAGTGAATCCTTTTTTTTAATTGTAGTAAAAGTAATTTCCAAGAACTTTCCCCTGACAACGTTTCCAACTTCCTTGAGTATCTTGTCCAAAAATCAGTTGGAATATATCTCATTTTAGGTTCGATTTTTGTGAATTCGATGATAATCCGAAGTCCCTCCACCTTTCAAAGCCGAGCTTCACCACCCTTGGGCTGTGTGCACCATACCTTGGCCGAACAAAATAAGACCTTAAGGCCACCAAATCTTCATTTTTCGAAGCATATAGCATGGATCTAGGTTATATTCTAGTTTTAGTGGAAGTTTGGATGGTTTTAGAGAGTAAACTTTGATATGTGTTGAATAAATTGTTTATACGATATGTTGAATTATATTAGATTATTATATGTTTGGGTGTTTATAGATGTTGTTGATATGAGATGGAAATTAGACTTGAATTAAAGTCTGACTTTAGTATTATTTGGAAATTATGAACTTTGAAGTATAATGTTGTATGCGAACTTTGGCTATGACGTAGTATGTAAACTTGTTAACATTGTTCTGCTAAATAAGACTTGAAATTCCTTGGAAAAATTAGGATTTATATTGTTTTAAAAACTAAAGTTCAAAGTTTTAATTTTGGTTTTTTTGTTTCCAAAATCCTTTTCTTATGTTTTATAATGGAACAGTTAAAGTAAAGGAGTTTGGAAGATAATAACTTAGAAATTAACCTTGAGTCACTGCATCTATAGCGATGGTCGCTGTAAATGCAGTTCGGGAAAAAAATCAGCATTTTAAATAAAGCTGTTTTCACATGATTGATTTTGAAATCATTTTCAAAATATTAATTAAGTATAAAGGTTAATTATGTTTTAATTAAGTATGAGTTTAAATTTTAATTTATTTATTCATTAATTAAGAATAACTAGAAGTTCATCAATAAATTAAGTTAAGTATATAATTAAGTATTGGTTCAGTAAGTTAATTTTAAATAGTTAATTTAATTATAGACTAATTATTTATTTATAAAAAGGTTTAATTTTTAATTAATTACTATCAAGTTATTTAAGATTAAATTAAAACTTAATTATGATTTAATTATTTTAGACGAACGTTTAATTTATTATTTAAGTTTTGATTAAGGAATATTTAATTGATTAATTGAGATTAACTAATTTTTAATTATTAAAAAAGGTTTAAACTATTATTTAATAATTAATCAAATATTAATTAGGGTTTAATTATTTATTTAATAGTAGTTATTGTTTAATTATTAGTTAACGGTTTAATTATTTTTAAATAAAAATATAAATGTTATTTAAATATTAAATAAAGTTTTAAAAGTTTAGACCACCTTATTTTTAAAGATCGGTTTCTTTTTCAGGAAGCAACTTTCTTGTAACAGAAGATTTTAATCCAAGGGATTTCTCTGTCATCTATCCTTAAGTAAACCCAATTGAATATGAAACCCAATGACATCTGCTTAGAAGAATAAATCACTATTCTACCAATTAACTTGTATTTGACATCTGTTTGGTAGAATATATCACCATCCTACCATAGTTCACCAAGTAGATTATGTTAACATCTATTAGGCAAAATAAAATTCATTCTACCATTATATTAACTTAGACACGTGTTTTGCAGAACAAATCTCAGTCTGCTACCTTAGTAACTTGGACATTTACTTATATGAGTAATTATTATTGACTGAATCCCTTATACATATCTACTTGTTATGTAAATACCCATGCTATAACTTGAAAAGTAAACACATTTAAATGAAACCATTCTGGTCACTAAGCTTCTTTTTTATTTTTAAGGTCAATCATACTTCTAATAATGGTTTCAAGTTAAGTAATGATTTTAGTAAAAGCATTTTAACTAATCATTTTGTCTATCGAAAGGACCGTATTAAATGAGTTTATTAAAGGAGTTTTATTTTAAATAATGAATATTTATAAGAAAGTTTTGAATTTTTTTTGGATATTTATAAAGGAAGTGCTATAAATAATTTTGATATTAATATAAGAGCTTAGTAAATTTAACATGGTGATTTATAAAGAGTTTTGTAAATGGGTTTGGAATGTAAGTAAAAAAGATTCATAAATAAAGAGATTTATTAAGAGGATTTATAGAAGTAAATTTATAAAGGAATCTGAGATTGAATTTTCTTTAACCGACCTTCATAATTTTGGTTGTATGGATATTTGTTCCATACTTAACACCGAAGGAATATTGTTTGCAGGTATCTTTATCTATAATTTAAACGACATTTTGTTTTGATCCTTTAATATGATTTGGAAATGATAAATCTTTCACAACTGTTTTGTGAATACACTTATGTCACTGAGATAAGTATATGAATGTTTTTTATAAACACTTTTGAAAAGTTATTTTAGTAAATGAAAGATCTATTTTGAGGATTAGAGGTTGCTATGGGTAATTAAATCTCTGAATTGTTGCTTTTTTGTTTCTTTGATAGTTAAATAAGCGACTATCAATTCTAAGTCAAAATATAACTTCGGAAATATATAGGAAAAACACGTGAGTTATATGGCACAGTCATTTTCGATGATGTTGTAATCTGCGTATAAATATAGTTTCATTCTCCTAGGAAAAATGATAAGGAAATTTGTTCACTTAAACGATTAGGAAGAGATCTCCGCTCCTATGTATTGTTTAATTATTTCCAAAAGAATAGAGGTTGAGTTTACCGGAACTATCGAATGTTATTTTGAAGAGAACGGGATCGGGTAAGTATAAATTATTTAAAAACCACTTCGATCCAACTCAAGTGTTTCAAACCGAAGACATCGTGAAGATGATTAAAGATGGAGCTTTTGAAGTGCGAAGCCTACTTGCTACTAATCCTAAGGGTGATTCCAAAATGGATGTAATCATGGTAGTGCCTTTAGTTTCGTTCAGACCAAGGATGAACTTGTACAGATGAATGCTGGCATTGCACTGCTGCCTAGATAGCAGTGTTAGCATTCTAAGATGGTTGCAATATAAAAAGGTAATCGTAGCCTCAAGCCTCATCAATTGGGAAAATGACTAAAGTAGGGACATGCGGTAAGACTATGTGGGTCGCTCCTACTATAGTATGATCATCCCAAGATCTAGCGTCAATATTTTTATGTATGCTTTGAGGCCCAATATGGTTGTTTGATTGCGACCAAGGGGTGATCATATTCGACGCTATCCAGTAAAGGGTAGTGCTGACCTGAGTAGCAGAGGTGCAATGCGTTGTGGCCTCCCGTACATTTAATCTAGAGGTGTGCGGATTCGATGGGTAGACCCTTACCCTTTCATAGTTGGAATCCATTTTCCAATACAAGCCTACAGACTTTGTTGTATACCTATTATGCTGGAATCTAATAATGTAACAATTTTGACTATGATCAATATGTTTTTGCATTCTAGACATTATTATTATATCATTGGATTTTTTATAGAAATGTTTTAGTTATTGTAAGGTAAAAACCTATCCGCATTTATGTGCGATGTGGTCTTACGAGTTACCTTTGATTTTAAATGATTTTACAAGTCATAATAAATAAAATTCCTTGGGATTTGAGTTTCTCACATTGGTTTTTCCAGACTGATTTGGGCATTATTTCTTATAATGCTTGGGTCAGCCTGAGCATACTTTACAGATTTAGCCTGATGCTTTCGAGCTTTCAGGAGATGAGCTGGATTCTCCAAGACATAATCATGTATCTTTTATCCATCACTGTGTTTGTTGTTTGTTTTTGTCTGTCTGTATACATCAACAATTGTAAGAACAGATTGTTATAATTGTTCAGGCTAATTATAGGTTAGAGTGCTTCGATATTGTATGTATATTAAAGTTCTTTCTTTTTGTAAAGAATTGATTTATAAATTATATGTTACTCATCACGTTTTTGTGAGATTCTATTCTATCTTCTTTTCTCTTCACCCCAAATGAGCTTTTTTCGTACACTTAAATGATTGGCATATGAATATCGTGGATGCATTAAGTGTCGTCTTTAGGTATAAGAAAGGCGGATCATTACACTTGTGAATTTATAATAAACCCTATTCAACCCCCTAGGTTTAATTCGATCCTACAGCTATGCCATGATTTAACTATAATCAAAGTGGAGTGTCGACATTGAAGTTCAACAGTCTTTCAAGTCAAGAGAACTGTGTAACATCATCACTCAAGATTTCCTTCTTGACTTAGTTATTGTTAACCAACAAAGAACTCCCAAACGAGTCATTTTATAGTTGTTCAATAATTATTAGTATGTATCCCTAGCTATCCCAATATCCATGAGAATACACCACCCAATATTTGAAGAGCATTACAAATCATGGTTTCAACGGATGTATCGATATCCTTCCTCGAAACATCTTAACTACAAATATTTAAAATAATATGTTATTTAATATTGTGATAATTTTTTCATTGTTACAAACGTTTGTAATTATTATCGCATAACATATTGTTTAAGCATTCTTTCAATTAAATATACGTAAACTAATTGTTTATTTAATATATCACAGTATAATAAGAATATATATAGAGAAAACACCTTTTATTTCGAACGAGATTTTATTATGAAATTAATACTTTATAACAAGTTACATAATTACCCCTACAGGATAACCTTAACCCTCTTATATATAAATATGTCCTTAGTATTTCTTAAATATTATAGGATGATCTTAACTGCCATCCAATGATTTTCTTCAAGATTTGACTAATATCGATTTGCTACATCTAGTGTAAAAGTGATATTTGGCCTTGTACATAACATGGCCGACATGATCGATCTATTTTCGAAGCATTAGAAATATGACTTATGCGCTACCTTTTATCATCCTTAGACAGGAAGCCCTTCTTTGAAAGGACAGTTCTATGACATGTCAGAACATTTTCGCTTTTGGAATTTTCCACACTAAATCGTCTTAATACGGTATCTGTGTACATAGATTAGGACAATCCAATATCAAATTATATTTATCTTTATAGATCTTTATGCCTAGCATATTGGATGTCTTGCCTAAATCCTTCATAGAGAAATTGATAGACTGCCAAGATTTCATTGGTCGTAGCAATGGTACATCGTTACCAATTAGTAGCAAATCAACGACCTATAGTACTAAGAATGTTACATCACCAATTTTCTCTTTTTCATATATACATGCTTCCTCTGCGCTCCGACTGAAACCAAACTATTTGATTACCTTGTCAGAACACTTATTCCAACTTCTTAATGCTTGCTTAAGACCATAAATTGATTTTTGAAGTCTACATGCCTTATCGATGCATCCTCTAACTTCGAAACCCTTTGGTTATGATTTACAAACAATTTCTTCAAAATCACCATTTAGAAATGTTTTTTTTATCATCCATTTGCCAAATTTTATAGCCATTGTAAGAAGCGATTAAAAGTAATATCTAAATGGATTTTAGTGACTGACGAAAATGTTTCATCATAATCAACATCTTGAATTTGATGAAACCCTTTCATGGCTAACCTTGATTTATGGGTTTTAACATTTCCATCCACACCAAACTTTTTCTTAAAGATCCACTTGCAGCCGATAGGTTTCACCCCTTCGGGTACATTCTCCAAAGTCCGTATTTAGTTCTTGTACATGCAATTCATCTAAAATTTTATCGCATCAAGCCCCAAGGTAGAGTCTTTAACCTCCAAGACTTGTCGGTACATGAGGAGATCTTCGTCATGAATGACACGATGCATGCTCTCGTTGTTAATGAGAAACCCGTAGTATCTCTCTGACGTGCGAGATTCCCTGTTAGACCTTCTAATAGGGAGTATTTTTTAATGGGTATTGAACTATTATTCATATATTCGGTCTATGAGATTTTCTTGTATCTCATCCAAGTCTGTCTTACTACCACTAATTTCTCATGAGAAAAGTTCCTTTTCAAAAGGTAACGTGTTCAAAAACAAAAATCTTTTGTTTCTCGGTATGACAAAATATGTATCCATGAAAATTGCATGGATACCATATAGACTTGCATAAGACATATCTTGTACCAAGTTTACTGGGGTTCACATTCTTAACATATGTCCGAAAAACCAAAACCTTAAGGTGATTAGGGCGTGGTTTCTATCTAGTCCACAACTTGTATTGAGTCTTAAGCATAGATTTTGACAGTACATTATTCGACATATATGCGATAGTTTCTAGCACATATCTCGAAGCGAAAGAAGCAACTCAATGTCACAAATCATTGATCGAACCATGTCTGAAAAAGTTCGATTTCTCCTTTTCAGAACACTATTTTGTTATAGAGTATATAGAGAGGTGAATTCTCTTTTAGGTACTCTTAGCATTCGAATCCAGTATACTCACAACCTTTATCTAATTGAAGTATTTTTATTTTCATATTAGCTTGGTTTTCCACTTCATTCGCATATGTAATGAATATATCATAGTACTCTGATTTATCATTCATAAGGTACACATATCTATTTCCAAATAAATTGTTGGTGAATGTTACGAAGTACGCGGTTCCACCTTTGGTGATTATAGACATTGTACCATATAAACATCAATCTATGCTAGTCCTGAGAATTCATTAACTCTTTCATTGCTCACACTGGATAGGTGCTTGGTCATTTCACCTTTAATACATGACTCATAAGCATTGAATGATTCAAAATTAAATGATGGTAAAAACCCTTGGTTTCTTAACTCGTTAAGTCGTTTCTTAGTAACCATGTCTACAATGCCAAAGATAACCATCATTTACTTTATTTTATTATTGTTTTCAACCATAAATACATGATTTATATTAAGAACATAAATATCATTGTTTAAAGCACCAAAATCAACTATTTCATTTCGTGACAATTATTCATAATATAGTCAATACAAACAAGTCTATCTATTATCTGTCAAATAATAGGTAAAATTATTCCACTAATAAGGTTTTGTGCATAATAATAATTATTCAAAACTAAATCATGTCCACTCGCAAGCTTTACATGGTACTCCCATCAGGGCTGCGGCTGCTCTATTTACAACATGAAAATCTTTGCTCCCTCTTATGATGGGCAGCTTGCTCCTAAGTTGTTTTTTGCGGAAAATGAGCGATCCTCACAAGGAGAAGAGCACTCATATAATTTTATTCAATACTTAAAAATAGCTACCAACAAACCCGTTAGGTAGCAAAACCCTCTATATAAATAAGAGAAAAAAAGAAAAGAAAAACCCTTCCAAAAACCTATGAAACTAACGACTCTCCCTAAACAACCAACTCTAACAAGCATATAATCCCCGAAACATCTCAAAGAAAAGAGCAGCCTTTAAAAACACCTCCTACAACCTTATCCTTAACAACAATACCGGAAAAGCCTCAAAAATCCCACTGCATCTACTCAAGCAGTAAACAGTCTCCAAAAAACAATCACTATAACATCTTCTCTAAAATGCCATCAGCCCTCCCACAAAAGGCCTAGCAGAGTTTCAAGCGAGGACTTCTTCTAATATTAAATGCTAAATTACTTCTATATTTATTCTATCGGATTTATAAGTATAAGAAGAAGCACAAGCATGGATAGGAGAAGGCATGGACTTTCTTAAAAATGCAAGGCAACAGTACAAAATAAATTAAAAACCCCAATATGGTAATAAACATATTTTCCCCAAAATCAACATTGTTATCTACTATAGCCTGCTTTTCCATAACCATGGTTGTTTCCAAATCAAAATGCTCAAAAAACCATCCGCTTATAAATATCAACCCGCAACCGATCCTTCTCTAACTTCTTAGAATAGTGCAACAGCATATCAGTTGAAGTATAACAATCACAGTCCTTCGTGCACACTAGCCTCAGGCTAATAAAAGAATTATATTCAAACAAAACTCATGATTCAAAATAGAATAAGTATTATATTCACTAAGGAAAACTACAACAACATGATGAGACTTGGATTGCGAATCCGAACCCGCATCATCAGACCAACGAGCCAGGACACTAACGATGCTATCATTCGAAACAGACCAAACAATGTCAGACAAAACTTCCAACTCCTCCACTGAACAACTGTCTATATCGACACTATCAGCATAAAAACATTTAATGAATCACCGTGTATGTTTATCTCTATGCACATTTATAGAATTACAGAGCTCAACCGCATCTAACGTATTAGAAAGACCACGGGCTGTTTATTCACCCCAATATTACTTAAGTAATTAAGCATGACATCACCGTGCTTTACACTAATGAATTACAGATATAATTTCATGATCTAGTGCTAAAACCCAACTAGAAGCACATATAGACAGTTTTGTTTATGAAAAATATATTTAGGAGTGAAATTTGATTCCTTCCTTTTTAGTGTATTTAAGTCGTCTAGGTAGCTCCTCTTCCACTAACCCTTCTTCAAGAAAAAGTGAAAATCACCTTTATCTTGCGCTTTTGCCTTACCCTTGCTGCTCTTAGACTTACGTTTTTTCTTATCCGAACAATTCAAGTAAGACCCAACCTTGACAGTGAGTACTGCACTTGTTCATTCACGAATGCACTCTAATCCATCCTTAACATATTAAGGAGGCCCACGACAGTACACTTCGGCGGTTTATATCAAAGTACAATATGAACGGATCGAACTATGATCCAAGAATCAAGTTATTTTGTAAGTATCAAGCTCGGCGAACCTTTCAATGTACAACATTAGATTGAGTACATGATTTCGGAGTAATGTTCCCTTGCTCATTTTCATGTAAAACAATTTCATAAAATCTCACACCTCGCGGTATGAGACTGCTCACATACAACCTTTGTAGGTGTTTGAATATTTTATGAATATTCATATTTACATATTGCCTTCGGATCACAATGCTCATAGTTGAAAGCACATAACGGTGGGCAGGTTTACCGTCCATTGATTAATCTTCGTAAACCTTAACCATTTTAGATGTGACACCTTTATCGGGTATAACTAATGGCTCATTGGCAATAAGATAATGGAGCTTTTCATAAACAAGTGATATTTTGACGTTTTGCAGCCATTCTTTATAGTTTGCACCTATTAATATGTTCTTTTCAAAAAAAGACTTCATTATTTCCATTTGATCTATGCAAATTTACTATAGTAAATTAGAAAACATTACATATGTTCTTATGTTTATTAGAATGGTTTATTATTTTTATCTAATAAGTATCCCGTTGAATTTTGCATCTCTCAAAAACCCTAAAAAATATATAGGAATTTCACAAATTCCTTTACTGGGTATTAGGGATCATTTATCGTGTTACTAAAACCTTATGAATGCTCAACAGATTGTAGTCCCCATAAACAGTAAGTAATATTTTACTTGTTATATCTCGCATACAACTCCTAACATACTCTTAACTATGCTCCTAACCATCTTCATGACCTTGAGGGTTCTCAACAAGTAATGAAGTACATTAGACACTGCAAACCCATCATTTCATGATATTCTAAGGTGAGTTAGGTGAGTTATGTAACCTTTGAGAGTGCTCAACAAAATTATATAAACTTTCTTACTTATCTATAGATGATATAAACATCACCTTGGATATTCTATGGCTTGAAAGTGCTCGACAACCATAGATATGTAAGGTGCTTTATTTATATTTTAAAGGTGATGGTTATTAATTTAAATTCATAATTTAAAATTAATTTTATGAGAATAATCAACTATTGAAGGGAGATAAGTATAACGATTTTAAATCATGACACTACAAAAAGTACTTTTGGTGGCGCACAAAAAACGCAACCATAACTTATAGTGGCATTTTAGAGAACGTCGTCATACGACATGCAATTAAAAAACCAATATTTTTGGTTGCATTTTTGTAAATACCGTTATAACGTGTCTTATTACGGCGGCAAAAAAAGGCCATCGTAAATCTTTTTTTGTTGCATGTTAAAACGCCACCAAAAGTGATGTTTGGGTTACAATTTAAACCCAAACCTTATAGCTGCGTTTATTATATGTCACAATATATATTTCGCCGCAATAATATTTTTTTCGTTGTGTTTTTTCTGCCATTATATTTTTCTGTAGCGTTTGATAAACGCCACTAAATATTTTTGTTTTTCTTTATCTATTTCTCACATTCTGCTAGCTCGTTCACTCTCCAATTCACTTTATTCATAATTTATATCAAACAGTAATAATAAATAGTTCAATAATAAACAAAAAATACATGAAACTATGAACTACCATAAACACAAGTAGTACATTACCAAACATTGATACAGAAGTAGTACATAACTATACATAGTCACACAACTAGTAATAAATACAGTAGTTACAAGACAAAAGTTTCGGCTACCTTCAATACCCACTTATACAATCATCGGCTACCTTCATTTGTCATCAGTTTCGGCCACATTTTGGACTAGTGCATCATGCTCATCAAAACATTGGGTAAAAGCTCCAGCTTGGATTCCTCCAACAGTAGTAGGACCAATAACAACCTGTATTATGTTCATCAAAACATTGGGTAAAAGCAAGAAAAATAAATATTTGTAAAATAAACTAACAAAATTTTACTTTATTATTTGCACGCGCATGGGCAATGAGCTGCTTTATGTCTGATTCTGGAACTCCTTCAGCTATAATTGCTACTACACGAATGGTTGGCTGTTTCAAAGCAGATAATGATGAAGCAGCTGCACTGTAATCCAAACACTAAACGAAATTTAGTGAAACTCAAACTAGACGTGAACTAGAATCTACTGTCATTGACTGAATTGGACAAATATGTACAGCACCAACCTCCTGTATGATGCAAAATTCATGAATACATCAGTAGTCGAATGTGCAATACAAGCTGCTTCAATGCTACAACAAAAAACAAAATAATTTAGCATTGTGTTATGTGTGGTTAAGTTAGGGAGTGTGCATAGATGTAGCTGTTCCAACGACATTTGAAGCTGCTTCATAATCAACAGATGCTAATAACAGATGCTAATGTGACGGAACAAGCATAAAAAAGTTGCTAAAACAGCAAATTACTTCTTAATTTTATAGGCTACTTCTAACACCCATTAGTATCTATTAATAATTTAATAACTAACCTAGGATGAACTGGAATGGTAATTTCCTTCTGGCCAAAAAAATGTTTTTGAAATCTCTCGGCACCTGGATTTATTATTCCGGCTACAGAAGGTGTCTCCCTCCCTGAAATAAAGATATATAAACTTTAAACTCAAGATAATTCATCACAGTTACTCATAGAAAAAGAAAACAAGACTCACCACAAAGAAAATCAAAATCAAGCATTCTTTGAATGGGAAGTTGCTTGTAGTTGTAGAATAATGCTTGTGTGCTTTTTGAAAAAAGATTCCCTGTAACCATGATTCCCTAGCAACTAAAAACCTAAAATAGAACAAAAAGGAATAAGTGAACACTTGCACTAAGCATTAGTCAAACATGAATAACAAAAATTGATAAAATCGCTAATCAGATTTAACAATGCCATGCCTATGTCATTTTTATAACGTCAGCGACATAATGAAGGTTTGCATACTAAATAGCAGATGCATTAACATGAAAGTAAATAACATCAGTTTTTAGTTAGTGCATAATAAATAATAACGTAAGTTAAATTTCTAAGTCAAAAAATCAATAAAAGTACATACTGAAATATGAAGTAATAGAACACTGAATGTTTAACAGTGCTATATTTCACAAAATACATTTTTGCAAGAAGTTGTCGCAAGACCAAATAAATCCAAATATATTTTAAACTTCCACAGTGTACCCCTTAAAGTTTAAGAATTACCAATTAACCCATTTACTTCCCTATAGTTAAATATTTACGAGCAAACCCACTATATTAATTAAGAGTATACAAGCAAACAAAAGAAATCATTGAAATGGTTTGCAGCCAAATAAGAAAGCATAAACAGCAAAACAGCGAAGAATCTATTAAGAAACATGAATAAATAAGCTTTTTCTTTATAAATAGAAATCCTGAATCTGTGTATCAACAATCAATTGCAATTAGTGAATGTACCTGCAGCATGGCAGCTATGTCTTTCAACATTTCTGTCGATCCTTCCCACTTGCTCTATAGTTTCATCATCCTCATTATAATTATCTTCGTCAAAGACAGAACTAGTTTTATCCAAAGAAGTCAACATCACTGAAGAGAGATAATATTTTCCATCAGACTGTTTGTCAAAGTCTTCATAATCGATTGCATCTTCAGCCTTCTTAACATAATCTAAGTGAAAATGCAAATGATCAGTAGTTGTTAATAAAAAAACAGGGGAAAAGGGCAATTCTATGTGCACTAGAAAAAATTCCATGTTCTTACACTACTCTCTCAAGATCAAAATAACATGACCACAACCTCAATACTTGAGCTACCTGCCTTCTCAACCCACTCGATAATGGCCAACAACTTTAACTTAACCCAAATTGCTGAGAACAACAACAAGAACAAGGGAGTGAACTGGCAATGATTCAAGAATCTGGGCAATATCTATATTCTAATAATCAGGCATCATCCAATTCATCCGCAAGTGCCCTCTCTACTCTTCACTCATTTGCAAAACAAGCAACATGCATTCAAGACCACACTAATGAAAGAGTACACTTGTCTACTTCACTCATAGATTCAACTGACATTTCCATGCAAGCTATCCTTTCATCAAATCATGAAGTCATCATCCACTATTCCCACATTCACACAAAATTAAATTCCTCTCCACATACTCAACCTCTTATCCCCTCCATGAAAGCTAACACATCAATGAACAACCATCCTCCCCCAAACTTTTTGGAAGCTTCACTTTGCAACCATTTAGATCTTCATCAACAGACCTTCAATATTTACTCTGAGGAACATCTTAACTCACCTAACTATCTCCAAAAAGGAACTTATGAATCACAATGTGAAACATCCCCATATTCTAACCTATCCCCACTTGACCACATCGAACTCCTTCCACAATGCTAAAAAATTTATACTTTGCAACCGCAAAGAGCTTGCATAATTAATGATTAGAGGAATTATGTGTAGATGGGTAGTTGTGATAAATATTTGTAAGAATTAATATTTTTTTGGAAGATGGTAATTCTATTGTAGGACCAAGTAGAAGGAATATTAGTAAGAAATCTTATATTATTTTAATTTTACGTTTAAGATGCACAAGAAAACCTACAGACATGAGTGAAAAGACCCGTACTAAATATTGAGCATTACACTTATGAACAACAAAAATTACCAATGTATAATATTTTGCCTTAGTTGAAGCTGCCACGCCTCCTATTTTATGCATGATCCTCTTTTGGTGGAGGTGGCCCTAAATTTACTCCCAATGCACTTCCTTGAAGCTCCTGTTTCATTTTCATTGTACATTAATAGAAGGATGCATCATTATATGCATTTCTAAACTGAAGGAATGCTTTATAAGCTATTTTAGGAACACTTGCTATAGTATAAGTATATTTATGCAAATCAAATTGCATTTAGAAAACTACATTAGTGTGCAGTTAGCTCACAGTTTAATCAAAGATGGAGTCAGAAATTGCAATTGCAATGGGAAACTCAAGCTAGTACCATGAGTTTTCAATTGACTCTTATTATATGATGTATATAAAAAAGAAATCAATCTTGTGAATGGATAATAGCAAGTTTCAAAAGTTGAACCAATGCTAAAGCAGAGCATAAAATTTAAAAGAGAAACACTCACATATCCATTGAACTGCTGTACAACTGCCATGTACACTAGATTTTTCACAAATTCGAAACCTACATTTCTTCATGTTACCTTATCATAGATTACATGCTACAGAAAGTTTCAACTTAAGTGGAAAAGAGCTAAAGCAAAAAACAACAATCAAATCATCGTCACATACAATAAAATCACCACCTTCTTAAAAAGAAGAAATCATTAAAAGTTCAACTACCCAAAAGCATAAATAACTCATACACATTCTTGAATATTATTGAAATTCAAACATTGGATCCCAATAAAGGTAGCACAATCATGTTTATTTCGCTTCATTTGTTTATTAATAAAGTATTGACGGACAGATTAAACATTTGAGGAGAAATATAGTTCAACATCAACAATTTAATTCAGTATATAGATATTAGTATATTTTTTCAAAGTTCAAACAACGTGGAAACTCTTTTAAAAAGGTCACATTTGATTTAGCATATAATCAGTGTGTGTGTATTTGTGTGTGTTGCTAAAGCAAGTGACCTAGCTAGTTGAATAATAACTACAACTCTGAACTTTACTAGCACTAGCTCTAAAATTGATAATTAAGATGTACACTATATGTGAAGTGCCTCTACAAACCTTAATTTATAATGTGATAATTAATTAAAATTTAAAGTGCCTTACCACTAAATATGCGCCTAATTAGCAGGCAACATAAAGAGTGGTTAGGGGAACAACACTTGTGATAATACTTTAAGCTCATACATATTAGAGATACTTACATGAAACGAGGGGATATGACGATATTGTAATGTTATGCTAAGTTTGATGAGCTATCTAAATATGGATTCACTACTATTGACACCATGATTAAAAGGAAAAGTTGAAGCCGAAGATTGTTATGGCAGTTATGCCATGCCTCATAGATCCATCCAACGTAGTAGTGGAAAAGGCTATCCAGAATAAAGAAATGCTTTTGACTTTTAGGAATGATAAGTCAGTAGAGAATCAAGGATCCCAGAAAAAGAAGAGGAAGTTCTTTAAGAAGAAGGGAGCTCGGAAGGGCGGAGCTGCCACGAAAGGGAAATCTGATGTTGCCTGCATCAAGTGACAAGAATAGACATTATGCTCATGAGTGTCGAACTAGTAACTGGAAGAAGGTTGCAGAAAATAAAAGTGTGAAGTTCTTCGATTATGACCAGATAGGGCACTACAGAAATTAGTGTCCAAGGCTGGTCAGAGATGATAAAGGAAATGTTTTCACTTTAGGGCTATCATCTTCCAGACCAACTTCTGTTGAGAAAGGAAAGTCTATGATGGAAGGTGCGCTTTTGGTTCATAACATACCAGTAAGAGTATTATTTAATACTGGTGCATCACATTTATTTATCTCTTAGTGTTTGTAGATAAGATGGGTTTAGAACCATCATATCTTGTTACTTCCCTAAAAATAGCTAATCCAATAGGAGGGTACACAACTCTAGGGATTAGGTGTGACCATCTAGAGTTTGAGTTTCTAGGTTATACTTTTACCTACAGTTTGTATGTATTTGATTTCGTGAGTTTTATAATTATTTTGGGTATGGATTGGTTAAGCAAATGTGGTGCTAGGATATTTTGCCAGGATAGGAAAATATCATTAAGACACCATGACAGTAGTGATCGAATAGTATGCTCAGTTGAGAATTCAAGTCTAGAAATTTGTGCTTTATTGGGTGCCACGGAAGTGGAAGACGAATTATATCGGGTTTTAATTGTAAGAGAATTTGTAGATGTTTTTGGCCGGATTACAGGACTACCATCGAAACGAGCTATTGAGTTTCGAATAGATCTTTTACCAGGAGTTGAACTCATAAGTAGACTATCCAACAGGATGACACCTACCGAGATGAAAGAATTTTATTAGACCAAGCAGTTTTCCTTGGGGAGAAGCCATAGTATTTGTGAAGAAACTGAACAGGTCATTAAGGTTGTGCATCGTTTCCTAAGCTGAATGAAAAGGCAATAAAGAATCAATATCCTTTGCAGAGAATGGATGGCTTATTTGATCAGTTGAGTGGAGTCAAAATATTTTCCCTGTTGGATTTGATGATTGGATTCCATTAATTGAGAGTAGCAAAGGACAGTATTCCGTTGATGACATTTCGAACAAAATATGGTTTGCATGAGTGGTTAGTAATGCCATTCGGATTAACTAATGCTCCAGCTTTCTTTGTGGATTTGATGAACTGGATTTTCCTAAAGCACTTGAAAAGGTTCGTGTTAGTGTTCATTGATAACATTTTGATACATTCTAAGGATGAAAAAGAACATGTGATTCATCTTAGAATAGTGCTTGAGACATTATGGTAGCATTAACTTAAAGCGAAGTTTTCAAAGTATCAATTTTGAGAGAAGGAAGTGAAGTTTCTCGGTCATGTAGTTTCAGAGAAAGGGTTGCCAAACGATCCAGCCAAGATCAAAACTATTAACGGTTAGGGGAGGCCCAAGACGGCGACCGAGATAAGAAGATTTCTTGGATTAGCTATCTATTACCGGAGATTCATTAAGGATTTCTCGCGTATAGCAGCGCCTTTGAGTAAGCTGACGAGAATGGACGTGAAGTTCATTTGGTCTGAAAATGTGAGGAAGCATTCCTTAAGGTAAAGCATTTATTGACCAATGCACCCGTGTTAGTAGTTCTAGATGGAAATTAGGATTTAGTATGTATACAGATGCGTGTGGAACTGGATTATGAGCTGTATTGATGAAGAAGGGTAAAGTTGTTGCTATGCTTTACGACAGCTCAGACCGCATGAAATTAGTTATTTGATTCATGACTTGGAGTTAGCAGTAGTTATTTTCACATTGAAAGTGTAGAGACACTACTTCTTAGGGGAATGATTCAAGTCGTATACGGATCATAAGTCCTTGAGGTATTTATTCTATCAAAAAGAGTTGAATTTGAGACAATAGAGGTGGTTGGAGTTTTTATCAGCTTATGATTTTGGTGTTGAGTATACAATAGGAAAAGGAAATAAAGCTGTAGATGCACTTAGCAGAAAACATCAGAATGTAGTGTTTGTTATGTTGGTGGAATGGAAGGATCTCGAGGCATTGACCGCTTGTACTGTACAATTAAGATCGAGTGCTAGTTCAAGTCAGAATACCGAAATGTTATCTTGCTTGGAAGTTTGACTAGTATTGATTGACAAAATTGCTTCTAAGCAGAAAGATGATCCCTTTCTAGTCGAAAGGATTAGAAGATTGGAAGGCGAAACCGAGATCGATGATCTAAAGGATTTTAGTCTTGACCAGAAGGGATGGTTGAGGAAGAAGGGACGATTTTGTGTTTAGACGTTGGTAACCTATGGAGAGAATTTCTTAGGTGGTGTCATCGATCGTAATTTACGATTCATCCTGGGGGAACCAAGATGTATCGAGATATGAAGAGAAGTTTTATCTTGGAAGGTATAAAGAAGGATGTAGGCTTATAGGTGAAGCAATATACAAATTTCCAGCAAATGAAAGCCGAACATCAGAAGCCAAGTGGATTGCTTCAGCCTTTGGATATACCGGTCTGGAAATGGAATTCAATATCCATGGATTTTATTGACGGTTTTCCAAGGTCGAATAGGGGAAATGAAAGTAACACTTTTGTGGTAGACTGATTGACCAAGAATGCCCATTTCATTCCTGTTAAATCTATCAGGACGACGCCTGTATTAGCTAAGTTGTTTATGAAGAATATTGTTAGACTGCATGGGATTCCTGGTAGTATAGTCAGTGACAGAGATGCTTTATTCACTAGTGAATTCTGAAAGAGTCTACAGGAATTACTAAGTACTAAGCTTAAAGTGAGCACCGCTTATCAACCATAAACGAATGGGAAGACAGAGAGAGTCAATAAGCTACGTGAAGATTTATTGAAGATTTGTGTACTAGATTTTGGTGGGTCGTGGGAAGACCATTTGCAGTTGGTTGAGTTTTTCATTAATAATAGTCATCAGGCTCGTATAGACACTGCGACTTTCAAAGCTTTGTATGGAAGGCCATGCAAATCACCAGCATGTTGGTTAGAGATCAGAGACGGATTGGTCCTTGGTCTAGATATGGTATAGGAAGCCACATAAAAGATTGAGTTAATCTGAGGTAGGATGAGACAAGCTCAGTCTAGACAGAAAAGTTATGCAGATAAAAGGAATAAAGATTTAGAGTTCTCAGTTGGAGATTGTGTTCTCGTTAAGATATCGTCGATGAAGAGCGTAGTATGATTTGGGAAGTCAAGAAAACTGGCACCGAGATATGTTGGACCGTTCCCTATTATAGAGAGGATCAGGAAACTCGCATACCAAGTAGAATCACCAAGTAGTTTGGAAGGTGTCCATAATGTATTTCATATTTCTCATATTCGAAAGTATGTGCATCATCCAAAGATTACTATTGCTCCGACTACACTAGAAGATTTAGCATGACATTTCTAAGATAGCTAGTTTGAATTGTAGCGAGAGATGAGAAGAGATTAAGAAACAAGACAGCCAAGTTGGTGAAAGTTCAGTGGAGTGAGAATGAGAAAGATCATGCTTGGAAGACAGAGGACGGGATTGGAGATACTTATCCTGAACTATTAGGATGGTATGTTCAACAATTGTTGTATATAGACTTCCTAGCTGGTAGGGTATACTAGCATAGGCTACTATTGTGACGACCGCCCATGACTCCTGCACTAAACAAGGAAATAGTGCGCTATAAAGTGTGCCAGGCAGCCATGGATGATCATCAAGGTAAGGTTAAAAACAGCGGAGTCTATCGTATTACTCACAGCGCATGGATAAAATACGATATAATATATATATATATATAGTGAAGCTCTACAAAATAGATTCTCATCAATACACTTCAAAATAGTTTGATACAAAAATCTGAATAGTCAATACATCAAGCCTCACTACATATCACTCAGAGAATATACAAACAGCGGAACATCCAGTACATATAATAAGAAAATAATATGCAAGCCTTCGGCTCGTCTTCGTTATCAGCATCGTTGGTCACTGAGAACAGCACCTATCCCCTGCTACCTAGTATGCCCATCCCAAAATGGATGAACAACCCAAGGTAATAAGAGTTGAACATAAAACCTTGAGTCAGACAACAGTCTTAGTGAGCGGTAAAATTAACTAACAACATACCAAAATAGCATAAAGGTAAAAGGAATAGGAACCCAACCCTCCCAATCCACCTCTTTCTACAATGATAGCCCCCAGACACACTAAGCAGAAATAAACATAGCAAAGCAGACATTTAAAGTAAAGCAATTATCACTCGAGCCAAGGTCGATGTTTCCTAAGTACAAACCCCCAAGGCCTAAACCAAGATCAGATAAGCACCCGGAAAACATCGCTCTTGAGACCGAATGACGATACAACCAAAACATCCAAACATTCATGACTCTGGCTATCACTGTTATCGCTGCTTCGATATCACCGTTAACTGAATGACCGGCACATTCTTTCAGCCGTCCATCAAGGGCTAATGGTAACCCCGGTTCTAGACAAAACTCCGCACTTCGTCGCAGCCCGTGCCTAGGACTATCGAATCTTCCCAGAGTACTCGACCACCAACTGTAGTCTTTTGGGACTATCTAATCTGCCCAGCGTACTCTTTCTTTGAGTCTGCTAGAACCTTCAATAACGATGAAATCTCAGCCTTCTAGTCATCCTCCTCGACGACTATTCTCATACTAGCTCAAGTGCCTCTCGAGCCAACCATTATCAACGAACTCGAACCATCCCTCGAGTTATCAACATGCTTGGAATGATCCCGTCTGGATTATACCAAGGCTGCATCACATCATGTCTCGCCTCATCTCATCATAGCAAAGCCCATCTCAACATCATCATCAAATCTATCCATATGAGCTTCATCATTCGCCACATATGCCACAAGCAGCTTTCCTTATTCAAGAGCCTTTCCCTTAGCTTTTGAATCATCTTCGACCATACTTGTCCAAATTCAACCATAAATCAACTAATTCATAACAATCAATCAAGTCAATCGTTAATCCAAGTAATTAAGCATTCAAACATGATCTAAAAGCAATTATAACAAAAATGGAAAACTTTTAAATAAAGAGTCTAAATCTAACAAGCATAAATCATGAATAATATCTCTACAACTTGATGGATGAACTTGCATAGGTTAACATGTATTATAAAGGATGTCAAATCTTCATGAACAATGGATCTACACTTATGTTTAAGAAAATGCATGGAAATCACTATTTTAACACAAAATCAAACCACCAATCCAATATGCTCCTTTGGCTCCGTGTGAGAGATAACCACCACTCACCGAATCACATAAACACCTTAAAAGCAACACACTCCAAATCTGGACAGCGAAGGATCTAGCTCGATTCGCCAAAACTCCGCTTCAAACAATGAAATCTCTCTTCAATGGATGGGATCTTCAATCTAAGCTCTTGGATCTTCGATTTGATCTTCAATTTGGATGGAAGGAAGCACAAGATTAAAGAGTAGAAAAGAAGTGAAGAAGTGCAGCACTCGAGCTCTCAAAATGGCAGAACTTCGTCGCTTCAAAATCCGGATCCCAAAAAGTGAGGCAAAACCATGTATTTATAGGCTGGAAATCCTTAGGTCGCTTTCTTTTAGATCGCTTACGACCTAACAATTGCCGACCTACGACCCAGCGACTCAAGCTATCACGCGACCTAACCCCTTAAGCCTTCACGCGACTCAACGACTTAACAATCTTAGGTCGTTTCACGACCTAACCACGCACAATAACCTAACACATACGGCTTAACGACTTAACCCTCCAACGGTTCAACACTCCTGCGACCTAACACCATCGCGACTTAGCGACTTAGCAATAGTCGCGACCTAACTACTACAGCGACCTAACAGGGACATGGCTTAGCGACTTAGCTAAACACAGCGACCTAATATAGGTCGCTCATGACCCAACTATACACACAGGTTCTCACGACCTAACTATAACGACTTAACCTATTATCCTTAAGTCGCCATCTTTCCTTACGCCGTTAACCCGCTCGACCTCTTAAGTCACTAACTCCTATACCGTTAATTCTATTAGGTCGTTCCACTCCCCTAAGTCGCTCCATTGACCTGAACTACTTCACAACTTAAACTCTGGTTGACTTAACTCTGGACGACCCAAGCCCCAACGACCCAAGCCCCAACATGACCAAACTCCTAGGTCATTTCAAATTTCTTAAGTCGTCTAATTCTTTGGTCGCTCAATACTCTAGAACCTCCCTATGCTGCGCTACGACCTATCCCCTGGACGACTTAACAATACAGATGACCCAACGATAACAGTTTTACGATTTTTCGATATGTAAAATACGGGTCGTTACAACTATAGATGTTTTCATGTTTGATATGCTTAGTATATAGTCCTTACTAAATTTCAAGGACGAAATTCTTTAAGGAGGAGAGCCTATCACACCCTTAATTTTGATTAACATTATATAGGAGACCGAGTTAAATAAATTAAATAGAATAATGTAATGTATAGTGTGATAAGGGAATTGATATTTGACAAATATTAAGGTCAGGCTTTAACTAAATAAATTGAAAAGATTGCTTTAATAAGTTATAGCATAAGAGAATATAGGGGAGGGGTAGAATAGCAATAGATAAACCTTTCATCCCTTAAACCCTTACCTACCATATCACACGTTTTGATCAAACTAAAACAATCAAAGAGAAAAATTAAAGCTGGCCATAAGAAATAAAAAAAGAGAAGGAAACTTAGGAAACCAAGTTAAAGCTAAGGAGAATTAAATCTACTTACTCAAGTCTCAATTCTCGTTATCAACTCAAAGTGAGTATGATAGACCATCTAATTTTTATACCTCTTTGGTTTCGAATCTTTTTTGGGTTGATTCATTTAGGATGATTTGTTATACCATGTTGATTATATCATTGATTTGATAAAACGACGATTTATGAAAATTGCATGAAATAATTTATATGGGTTTTAAGGGTAAAACCTAAGATTTTTATTTCCAAATGATTTTATTTGTGGATATGTTAAGTAAAACATTATTTTGAAGATGATTTTTTAATTTCGTAATTTTTCAAGTTAAAGAGAATATTTTATGAATTTCCCAAGGAGAAAATAGCTTAATTTCAAGTTTTAATTATTTAAAATAATTAGAAATGGATTTTGGCCCTAAAGCTTTTATATCCTAAATAATATCATATTTATGAATTTCTATGGATTTTTCCCAAGTAATTTTGAATTATGGTGAATTTATTATGCTCGACAAGCATTTTAAAGGTTAATTAATTACAAATATTAATTAATTATTTTGAAGTATGTTTGATTTCTAAAAAGTGCTAGTGAAAGATTGTTTTTATCCAATGGAAATTGGATAAGAAAGGAGATTTCGTGAAAAGTTTTTACTTTAAGCCACTACACCAAAACAGACGATTCCCAACGTGTATAAACGTTGCGAAAAATTCAATAACACTTATAGTGTTGCTATAGGGGCATGGGCATTTGTTTGCAACGCTTATAAGTGTTGGCTGATATTTTCCCCAACGCGTACAAGCGTTGGAGAAAAATATGTTACAACACTTATAAACGTTGTGGGGAAAATACTACCCAACGCTTACAAGCGTTGCAAAAATATATCACCCAACGCTTATGGGCGTTGCGAAAAAATATCACCCAACGCTTTTAAGCATTGGATTACATTTTTCCACAACGCTTATAAGCGCCGGTAAATATTTTTCCCCGATGCTTATATGCGTTGGAGCATATTTTTCCCCAACGCTTATAAGCGTTGGAGAAAAATATTACCGATACTTATAATCATTACAAACAAATGAACACTTATCGCTAATGTGAATGTTGAAAGATATAAAGTAGATTATATTTAATATGAAATATTATCTTAATCCAGAAAATTATATCCAATCAACATCAATAAATACTATTCATAATCATGGTAATAAAATAGAGCATCAATTAACAAAAGAGAAATTCAATACCTAATTAAGTTACAAATACTTAGTTTGACGATTCCACACTAATATTAAATTGCAATAACAAAAGATAAGACATAGTTCATAGTTAAAGTCTACAAATACCGAATACGAAACTCTGGCCATATATCGAAGACATAGCTTATACAAGGCATAGAACAGTCTAATATTTTGACTGCCGCATGTCAACAATCAGATATAAGAAAAACGCTTTATATCTATGTATATGAACATATTCACTCTCCTTCGCTGAGAATTGGAACAATTAGCGGCTTCATCCGTGCAAGGTATACAATTGCCCACCTAATAATAGAATAATATCATCAAAAATAAGTCAGCATTTAATAATGGTTGAAATGTTCGGATTATTCAATTATTATTGTTTCTATATTCAACCAATTTAATGGCCATGTAAATATACAACTGCACACTAAAATATCAAATTTTATGCCTACCAGCAAATAAGGAAACACGTTGTTAGCAGGCTTACATTTACGAGGCAAATATATATTTAATTGTATGAACCATTAAGTAAAGCTTGCAGTATTGCAAGTGAAACAAGGAACTTTAATACTTGTTGTGATGTTTTCAATCACTAAAGTGCTGCTAGTGTGTGGTTTTTCTCAAAGTTCTCATAAGCTAAAAAATGTTTCTTTTAACTAAGAAAATTTACTTGGTGAACAAGTTAAAAAGAGAGTCTAGGCAGTTTTCCTTCTCGAAATCTTGGCACATTAATCATATATGATTATTATTTCTAAACAAAAGACGCACTATGTCAAAAGTTGTATTTACTGAAAATTCTTTAGCTAGACCAAAAATTAAATGAGAAATAATGTTACATTACAACAAGATAAACATTTGCGATTTACCTAGAACAAGCATAAACTAACTGTATTAAATTAAATATTGACATAATTAGAAGAAAAAAATAATGAAAACTTAAAACTTACATCATCCAACAACAAACTGTTGCAGTCATCACCAAAGTCAGGTGTAATCTGCAATTTTATACACATTCAAATATACTTTAGTAAAATCAATGAGGATATATAATTTGGATAATTGTAGTTTAACAACGTATAGCACAATATGCACATTAGCACATTTTTTATATTCTTTTTCTCTGTTATAGTAGACAACGCATTACAGTGAATGTTATGCTACTATTAGGTAAAATGTAGAGGTTTGAAGATATATAGTTCACAGCACCAATAGAAGCTGAAACCTATAGACTGATGTTTCCTAGCAAGAAATGGAAGGAAATTTCCTAGCTGAAACCTTTAGACTGATGGCATAATAAGTTAAAGTACCAGTTATTAAAAGATTCATGTTTCAGTTGCCATATTTTACTTCAAACTTCAAGACAAGGAAAGAAATTTACCATAAATTAAATCATTACTGGTTTTTCTCTTCTATTGTGTATTTTTCCTATAACTATTAATAGATTTTAACAAAATAATATATGTCCAAGAATAAAATAATATTTAAATTTAATAACTCATTTGTTTCATTAAATTTATTAAACAACAGTAGTAACTCTAAATTATAATAGCTACAATCGCAATAGTTGTTACTTGCATTTTCTGTTTATTACTACTACAAGTCTACTTTGTTTTAATATTGTTGTACTCTTTACGCTTTGATATTGTCCGAACACTACACTAGAAACTGCTTGCAATGATATTATGGTGGCATTGCAAAAAAGAAAAGCAAGCAAACAATGAAAGTGTGAAATGGCACTTACACTTTCATTCAATGGAAAATGAAGCACTTATACCAGTTTGTACCAAAAATGGGCACAACACTCTTTGGATGTAATTGAAGAGATTAGAATAAAGAAATAAAGTGGAAAATGAGACTAATCTAACAATCACACCAAGAAAAGTTAACAATAGTAAAAGAAGACAAGAATTTATAATGGTTCAGTGTTGCAGCCTACGTCCACTTTGAAGAATTTGCTGTTTATTGCTATTATAAACTGAATTACAACAGTAAAATGGCTACACTTGAGTTACAATTGAGTTTTAGCAGAACAGCGACATCAAAAAGTCCATTTTAGTTGCAGTGGATGTGCTATTTATAGACGTAGAACTAGAAATATCTGCCTTGAAACTTGGAATACCCTTTCTCATGCATAGGTGGGCCAACACAATCGATCTAGGGTCGTTTGGGATCGATCTCTGACCGATCCATGTTGTCTTTGTATCGATAAAGAAATGGTTCAATCGAGCTGCGATCGATCATGGTTGTTCTTGAGTTGATTTGCTAGCTTCTGTGAAAATTTCGTAGGCATTTGCGTTTGTAATTTGGAAGATATGATCGATCCAAGATTGCAAATATGGACTGGCTGAGGCTTTCGTATCGATCTTCCTCGTATCGATGACGTGGCATGCTTGCTTTGTGGAGATCCAATATTCATGCATAAGGGCCACTTCTTTTGGCTTTTGACTGGTTCTTTCGTATCCATCTGATGCTCTGTCTACCGTATCGATGCTTTGCCTCATCCTTCGTATCGATCGTAGGTCCTGCCCTTCGCATTGACCAAATAGTCAATCGATATGAAAAGCATAGTTGTTGGTTGAATGAAATGTGATCGATCTAGGGAGTGTTGAAGTCCATCTATATGCATTTGAACTACATGGATACGAACCATGGATGCTGAGTGCTTGAGTCATGTTCGGTTTGTATCGTTGTCGATCGATACGAAGTCATGGATACGAATGATGTAGGCTAAATGATGGATGCGAGATGGATGGATACGGGGCGATGGATACGAAATAGGCATGCTTCATATGGATATTGATCGATCCATAACTTAAGCATACAAAATCTGATTGACCTGAAATTTGGAATGTTGTCTTTCATAGCTTTCCTTGTCATATCATGCTAATTGTAGCTCGATCCGGACTCAGACCAAGTTTGCCCATATCCATCGTGGACTTTAGATAACTGATCTCCGGTGCGGATTATCTTCAGTCTTTAGTCAAGTCCTTGGTGTCATGGCCTTACTAAAAGGCGGGATAACATTTGCCCCCAAAGTACGTCTTGTGTGAACATGACGTGCTTTGAAAAAATGCAATCTTCATTCTAAAAAGGTTTATCTGATTTGCTGAACAGCTGTCATCCTTTCATCACATGATGCGACCATTGGTAGAATCCCAGTGGTATAAATGTTAAGTTGTAGACTGCCAATGATCATGTAGTTTTTGTTGTAGCTGAAATTCAAGTGCTAGCAATTTGTTGTTTACTATTCTGGCTATCACCAAGTAAGCATTTAATTCCTGTTAAATTTGAAAATCGAATGCTAGTATAACATACGCACACTTATTTCAATGACTCCCATTCATGCTCGTACATTCATGGGTCGTTGTCAAATTTTTTTTAGAATCGAGATTCGTATCGATCCTCTCCTGGATCGATGTGACATCTGAGTTGCAATAATAATCGATGGTTGTGTGGATCCCTTCTTCGTATCGATCCTCTCCTGTATTGGTCTGGGGTGTATCAAGGCTGAATTCGTATCGATGGCGATCGATACGAGATGGACTCACATAAGGTGTGCTTCATATCTATGGATACGAAATGCTTTCTTCGTATCGATGGATATGAAATGTTAGCTTGAGTTGTTGTACAATATATTCTTCGTATCGATGGTTATGGAATATAAGCTTGGTATCGATGGATGCGAAGTGTTGGGATTCACATCGATGGACATGAAATGCTGGAATCTGGATTGCCTCACACTAATGGATACGAAAGTTGTGCTTTGCATCGATGGATACGAACGATCTACTCATAAACATGCAGTGCTCTTCGTATCGATGTAGATATTGACTGCTTCTATAAGTAGTGTGACTGGGATACGAACTGTCTTTGTAGTTGATACGAAGGAGTATAAATATGTTTTGGACTTAGAATATTTTTCACTTGGTTTCTGTCGCTATTTCGGATTGATTAGAAGAGAAAAGAAAATTGTAGTTCTTTTCCAAACACCAAATCATTAATTGTAATCCCAGACTCTTCATGCTAGGTAATTAATCTGTAGATCTATGTCTAAAGTGATAAGACTCGAGCATCATGTTATTTTGTTCATGGAAACGGTCATCTCCGGCGTCGTTGGCGCTGGAGTGTGGTTAGGGTAATGGGGACTTGAAGGTTTTGAGAAGAAGGAGAGCACTGGAAGGAGTCGATGGAGCTATTGACTCTAAGTCTATCTTGAACTCGTATCAATGCGAGATGGGATCGATCAAAGTGCTTTGGAGACGATTGAAGGCAGTCCTCGTGATCGAGGTGAAGGTCAGTGGTCTATCTATCGATCTGAATAGAGTAGTTCACATCGATGTAGATGTGGCGTGGTGTGATCGATCCGGAACCAGAGTCTTTGGATCGATGGATCGATATGAAGTAGATTGATACTTAGAGTGATCAACACGAACGTTTCGTTGATACGAAACAGTAATTGGTCTGCATCTCTCATCGATACAAAATGATGGCTTTAGGGGAACGATCCAAAGTGAACTATAATGGATACGAACTCCATTGCTTTTTGCATATTCGAACACATAACCCCGGCAAGCCTTAGCCTTGCATATCTGGATTTCATTGTAAAACTGCATATATGGTTATCCTCCAAAGCTCGTCGATGAAACTGTAACTTGATAAACATAACCAATTTTAACATGGATCGTTCTTCAAAGTCAGAATGACACGATTGAGACGATCGGGGATGACAGTCGCTCTGGTCGAATCTTGAAGTTATGTTGTTTTACCATCTTTCGACCTTGCAGAAATTTAGAGCATTTTACAGCACTTCACTACACAACATGATCATTCACTTTACACTGGGGGGAATATGGATTTCTTTCCATCTAATAACGGTTTTACCGAGTTCAATAGCTACGGATCCTGGAAGCTCGGAGCAACAAGAAGTTCAAAGTCCTCCGTTTTCTAGAATCGAAGTGCCGATGTCGCGGCAGATATAGTGTATCCTGCTCTGGATGGATTGCTGGATGTTGTGGTGATTACGAATCCGGAAGATTCCATTCTATCTAAGATTTCAAAAGAAATGTTGGGCAGAATTTGTCTTTGGAACGGATTGTCCTTGGAGGAAGTTCGATTACCAGGGCTAGAAGATAAAGCGCATAATCCCCAGGAAAGGAACGCCGCATGCAATAGATTCATGTGCTTGGCTAGAGCATTACCCCCGTTCAATCAGTTTATTCGGGACATGCTATTTTTTTGAGGATCGTGCCTTCTCAACTTCATCCTAACGGATACACGCTACTCAACAACTTATACATTATATTTATGGAGCATCTCCTCTGTCCCTCGACCGTCGACGAGATCGGATTTTTATTCAATGTTAAGAGTCGGGTGGATAATCCATCATTCACTTTCCTAGAAGCTGTCAGGAACTGCCAAGTGGTGGAAGGTACATGAAGTAAGTTAAGCTACTTCAAAACAGAGTGGTTCTACGTAAGATGCCCACTAGGGTTAACCAAACAAAGGTTGGTCAGACGTAAGTACTTTCACTTGTTCGTCAATTAACTGGGTAATACAAATCGATGATGAATCCATTATTGTACTTCTTTCACAACTTCTATTCCACGGTCTAAAGGAGCACATTTAAAAGAGAAAGTGAGGCCACTTCAGGCGGTGCCTGCTGAACTGAGGGAAATAGACGAAGTTCTTATCGATGACAACTCGATCTCCATTAGGCTCATGGAGAGGACGGAGCATAGGGATGACAAGGGTTCGTAGAGCGGCTCTATTAAGACAAAGTGGAAGACGGGCTTTGGTCGTTTCCCAGTCGAGGGAGCTCAGAATGTGCCTAGCGTAACAATCATCAACCTCGGCGATGACGAGGGTACAACAGCTGGGCATGAGCCCGCGGTCATGCCTTCGCAAGGCCCTCGACCATCAGAATCGAAGAGAAAACGCAAAACTTTTGTTCATAAAGCTAAAAAGCAGAAGACTATTGAAGCAACTCAACTCGTTTCAACTTCCATAGGTCCGGAGACCTCTTCCCTGTAGACGAAAAGTTCACTGAAAGGGTAATCGGACGTTCCTATCCCGGACGAAATATCTCCATTCTTTGAACATCTGGTTAGAGGGGATTCATTCCCCTTCAAGAACCGGCATGGACCTACCTCCAATGGATACGGGGAACCAACTCCAATAAGCAAGGCTACTGCAATCTGTCAGTTAGGGGGTTTGCACATGCATACACACTTCACAACATCACATGACATCTCATCACGTGCTTCTTAATCTCTGGTGATAACTATTCTACTCCTCTCTTTGTTCAACACGACGGTGAGGCAATGCTCCATGCTTAGCAAATTTCGCTCTTTGCATCATTCTTCTGGATCGCGCTCTAAATCAAATCGCCGTGAGAGCGGGAGACACTATGGTTTCGCGGCTATCATTCCAGTCAAGAACCCGAGCGCCACGATAGAGAAAAAGAGAGATCATATAAAAGCAGGCATTGTTCTAAGTCGTGATCTCCACCACCAAAAAGACCCTCTAAACCCTCTGGCTCCGGTAGGCCTTCTTCTGAATTTGCTCATCAAATAGCGCCGTCTCATGATCCAAAATCCGACGATCAGCCCCGTAGAATCAAAATAGAAACTCCTACTGTCGTAGAACAAATTACCATAGAGCCGACGGGGAGGGTGCCATTCGCATCGCCAAACTAAAGAAAGATTTTTTGAACATATGTTTCGATGGCTTTCACTTTCCTCCCTACTTGAAGAGAATTTTGAATGACATAGAGAATTTAGTGCAGGACTATGTGCATAATGCGTACAGCCAATATCGCGAATGGGTTAAGACGGCAGAATGTGTTTCAGTTGTATCTTTTGAGTGGGCCAAGACTATCGAGAAACTAGAAGGCGATCTCTCTCATAAGGACAAAATAATAGAAGTGCTTACCAATAAAATTGAGTCTTCGAGAAAAGCCGATATTGAGACCAGCTAAGGAAGCCACGAAGCCATGAAGTCTAGCGAGAAAGGGATGACGCATTGAAAGGAGTCACCGAATCAAAGGCAAAGCTAACTGAGGCCCTTAAAGAGAAAGACAAAGCTAACAAAGTGGCCCAGGAGGCATGCGATGAGGCGATGAGGCTTGGGGAAAAGAGGGATTCTGCGAATAAAAAAGCCGAAGAAGTCAACGCCAAGGTGGAAAGGGAAATAAAAGCTGTAGAGGCCAAGATGGAAATCAAATTTGAAGAGCTTCTGGTCACCTACAACGCTAATGTCATGAGAGATCGCAGCCTGAACTGGCTCGGCGAGGACCATCCTTTCCAATTATATAAGGCCTAAAACCGCTTACTTAAGGACGAAAAGGCGATCCGAAATGCTGCAACCGTCGATGAGTTTGAATTAGAAACTCAAGTGCTGATCGAAGATAAGCCTAAAGTCCTCCATGAGACAACCTTCACACTTCAAAAAGAAAACCTGGCCGCGAAGTATCCGAAAGCCGGAGAAGGATTCGAGAGTGAACACCGCGAAGTTGGTTCCAAAGTGCCTCCAGCGTCTCAAACTAAACCTACATCCTCTGTCAATCCCCCAGTCGTCCCGGGGTATGACTTGATAGACCACATCACTCTCCGATTATTGAGCACGATTTGGAACGCACGTCGGCCCAAGATGGGAGCCAACTCGAGGAAGGTATCCTGGACACTTCTCTAATTCCTCAAAATATAGGAACACTATCGGAAGATATTACTAATATATTCTATTATCTTCATTCAGTATTAGGTTTTGCACCGGCCGACCCTCCTGCAACTCAAGAAATTCATCACGAGCAGAAGGCGTTAACAAAAGAGGCCATAACTGTGACGGTCACCACGTCGGCTGAGGAGATGCACGATAGCAGCTACATGCTTGATAAACAATTAATGGAAGTGCTCCTCAACCATCAAAGTGATCCGAGTATTGAAGCGGCGGAGGCATGGAGGGTCCCGGCCCGGTCCCTATTCTTGTGGTTTCTTCGGGTGGCACCATTATTGAGACTGGCTTGCCTCATTCTTCTAGCATCGAGAGTGCCACTATTCCACTGGTTCCACACAAAGAGGACATTTTAATCCCTATGAGTTCTCAAGAAGAGACCGCGTCGATTTCCCTGGCTAGAGACAAGCTAGCTGGAGCATGCCGGGGAGGCAATGGTTCAAAGAGAGGTCCAGCAAGTAGCTCGGACGGATCTACGCTAAAGAAATTCAAGAAGAAACCGAAGGCGTAAATTCACATTTTTGCTTCCTCTTTTGTAGATGGCTAAAATAAGCTTCTCTTTTGCGTTTCGTAGGCCATGTATAGACGCGGGCTTGACCTCTCCTTATAGGAATTCTTTGAACAGATTTTGTACTTACCTTCTCAAAGAATAGTGTGAATAAAATTTCTTCTTTGTTTTTAGCATAACTCTGTGTTTATTTGTCTAAGTACTTTAGCACTCGCATTTCCATTCAATGTACTCATGAAGCTTTAGTCTCTGAGTCGAAATTGAGTTCGATCTTTAAGTCTTTAAGTCATGGCTTCGGGTCATAACAAACGTTGAGTCGAGTCCCAACGTTGCGCTGTCTCGATCAGCGGCCGGAACTTGAGTTATGCCCCCACTTCTAGGGAGAATCAAAGTAGTTAGTTGGCATTCATCCTCCGCCTTCACCAACTTTAATTTAACTTAGTCGGAACAATAAAGCGATACGAGTTTGAGCTGTCGGATCACACTCGCTCGTTTACAAGCATTTACATCCATGCTCTGGGGATTAGATTTGTATGCCGGTGGTCGATCACACTCGCTTATTGTTTAGGATTACATTCACACTATGGGGACATAAGTTATTTTGCGAGCGGTCGGTCACACTCGATTAATGTTTATACTCTAGTTCACACTCTAGGAATCTAGAATCAGTTGACAGACGATCGACCATATCTGTTTAAGGATTAGAATCTTATTCGCACTTTGGGAATAAGGAGTTGGTTAAGGTCATGGACGGTCGGATCACGTCCTCCTTAATACAGTAAGCGGAGTGGTAGATGGGCGAACCCATCTTCTTCAAGCTTGGAAAGAAGCAAGGTCATGGATGGCCAGATCCAACTTCCTCGAGCTTCGAAAAGAAGAGATGTCATGGATGGACGGATTCATCATCCTCAAGCTTCGAAAAGAAGCGAGGTCGTCGATGGACGGATCCATCCTCCTCGAGCTTTGGAAAGAAGCGAGGTCGTGGATGGATTGATCCATCCTCCTCGAGCTTCGGAAACAAGAAAGGTCGTGGATGGACAGATCCATCCTCCTTGAGCTTTGGAAAGAAGCGGGGTCGTGGATGGACGGATCCATCCTCTTCGAGCTGGACGGTCGATTCGCGTCCTAATTTTTGAGTTTACACTTTAGCTCGCACTTTGGGAGCTGGAGTTTGTTGGAGAATTGTCGTGTTTCTATTCTCTTTTTCACTTGATTGTTTTTTGCTCCGCGAGCTTGGGGTCTCATCTAGCGAGTGATCGGTCGGATCACGATAACTCCATGTTTGAATGAGTCCCACCGTAAGATATAACTCAACTCTTCGTACATCATGGTGGTTGCGCAATGCATTTAGGAATCATTAATTTGGCTTTATGAGTCTACGTTTTATTGCTGAAATAAGAAATCATGGCAAAATCAGTTGCCTTAGTACAAGTACAAATTCTTGAATTTCATAAACAAACTTGAAAAGGAAAGCAGACTAAATGAATAAAAGCCAGTTATGTGTAGTAGCGACGGAGACTTTCGTTGTTCCATGCTCTCGGCAGAGTGAGACCATCAACGGTTGATAGTTTGAATGTGCCATCTCCAAGCCTCTATTTGCACGGTCCTTCCCATGTCGGTTTCATGTGCAAAGGGACTGGATAGATCCGATTGAGTACGAGATTGCCAACTTCAAAGGTTCTAGGTCGGACCTTGACATTGTATAATCGGACGACTCGACTGCGGTGTGCAGCTGCCATCAAATCAACCTCTTCACGCTTCTCATCCAGTAAATCCAGAGATTCTACGAGTAGGATGACATTCGTCTTTGGATTTACTAAGTCACGCAATGAGAAGTTACCTCTAGTTCAACTGGAATAACGGCTTCAGAGCCTTAGGAAAGTGCAAACGGAGTATGGCCCGTCGCAGACTTATGGGTAGTTTGATATGCCTAAGGCCACGGAGAGCTCATCGACCCACTTACCTCCAGCCTTCTCCAGTCATTTCTTCAGAATGGACTTGATGACTTTGTTGACAGATTTGACTTGTCCATTTTCTTAAGGGTGAACTACTGTCGAGAATTTCTTCTAGATGCGATAGCGTTGGCAGAAATTCTTAAATTCAGCACTATCAAATTGGGCCCCGTTATAAGTTACAATTGTTTGTGGAGGGCCAAAATGACTGATGATGTTGCGCACAACAAAGTTGATTAATTTCTTCGTCATGATAGTAGCTAGGGGCTCAGCTTCCACCCATTTAGTAAAGTAGTCAACTGTAACAATGGCGTACTTCGCACCACCTTTGGCTAGAGGCAAAGATCCTATTATATCAATGCCTCATGTGGCAAACGGCTATGGGCTGACCACCTGAGTAATTTCAGTTGGCAGGGCTCTTGGAATTCTGGCATGTTTCTGGCACCAGTCACATCTCTTAGCATAATCTGATGCGTCTCAGTTTACAATTGGACAAAAATACCCGTATCTGAGTATCTTTTTCGCAAGGACTTTCCCCCCAGTATGATCGCTGCACTCTGCTTCATGCACTTCTTGCAACACTCGCTTAATATCATCGTGGGCGATACACCAGAGTAAAGGAACACAATATCCTCTTCTGTATAGGACTCCATCCTAGATAACAAATCGCGAAGCCTTTCGGAGAACCTGTCTTTTTTCATTTTACGTTTGGGTAATGTTCCATGCTCAATGTAATTTCTAATCAGAGTCATCCACGACTCTTTCTCAGGTTTCGCCTCATGAACTCAGTCTATCTCCGTCTGATCGATATTTTAAGCAATAAGTGTCTCCACGGGGACGAGTCACATCCGCTGTGCTTCGCCAGTGCTAGCCAGTTTTTCTAAAGAATCGGCTTTCTGATTTCGCTCTCGGAGTATACAGCGGATAGTATAATAGTCAAACTGGTTCAACACTTCTTGGACCCGCATAAGGTAGGAGGCCAACCTTCGATCTCTGGCTTGATACTCTCCTTGAACCTAGCACACTACCAGCTGTGAATCGCAGTAAATTTGCACAGCGACGAATCCCAGATACTTGGAAAGCCTTAGTCCAACGAGTAAGGCTTCGTACTCTACTTTGTGTTAGTTTCACGAAAGTCAAATTTCAAAGCATAGCACACAGATCGCTCTTCTAGGGTTTCGAGCACCACTCTAGTGCCTCATCACCGGTCTCTTGATGTGCCATCGGTGTATAGCTTTCATATATGGTTGGGAGGTTCACTGGTTTCGGGTAAGTCCTCATATGGTGAACCCAGTTATGAAATCCGCCAGAACTTTCCATTGAATAACCTTGGTGTATAAGTGATATTAAATTGACTCGGCTTAATGTTCTACTTGAGCAACCTACCAGACGTCTCAGGTCGTGTCAGGATCTATCGTAACGGTTGGTCAGTGTAAACGATGATCGGATGAGCTTGGAGATATAGACGAAGCTTTCTCGAGGCTACAGCAAGACAATAAGCCAGCTTCTCTATCTTTGGGTAATTTCTTTCCGCCTCGGTCAATATTTTGCTGATATAATAGACTGGTCGTTGGATCTGGTCCTCTTCTCAAACTAGCGCGGCACTGATTGCATTTGCTGAAACCGCCAAATAGACATACAACTTTTCATGATCAACCGACTTTGACAAGATGGGAGGTGTTGCTAGATGTTGTACTAGTGCGCGGAATGGGCCCTTGCACTCCTCAGTCTACTTGAAATTTCATTTTCCTTTTCTAATGAGTTCAAAGAAGGGAATGTACTTGTCCGTGGATCGGGAAATGAACATGCTCAAAGCAGTCACCTTCCCATTAAGACTTTGCACCTGCTTTATGGTTCTGGGAATTTTGAACATCCGAATCGCCTAGATCTTTACAGGATCGGCTTCAATTCCTCTGGCATTGACAATAAACCCAAGGAACTTTCCAGATGCAACTTCTAAATGACACTTCAGCGGATTGAGCTTCATTCTGTATTGTTGGAGTATGTTGAACATTACCTCCAAATCATCGATGTGGTCGCTGGATAACCGCGATTTCACGAGCATATCGTCTACGTACACCTCCATAGTCTTCCCGATCCGGTTTGCAAACATCCGGTTTATGAGCCTTTGATAGGTTGCTCCTACATTCTTGAGTCCAAACGGCATCACCTTGTAACAACAAAGTCCTAGATCATTGAAAAACCTAGTGTGCTCCTGGTCAGGAAGGTGCGTCGGGATTTGATTATAGTCGGGGTATGCGTCCATGAAAGATAACATCTCATGTCGAGCCATTAAATCCACCAATTGATCGATTCTAAGAAGCGGGAAACTATCTTTGGGGCAGGCTTTGTTCAGATCCGAGTAGTCTACACATGTCCGCCACTTTCCATTCGACTTTCTGACAAGCACTGGATTTGATACCCACTTTGGGTATAAAGCATCACAAATAAACCCATTAGCCTTGAGTTTATTCACTTCTTCTTTCAGAGCGGAAGATTTCTCTGGATCCATAATGCGCCTTTTTTGTTTCATCGGACGTGCCGCGGGTCGATATTTAATGCATGGTTCGCGATATTTGGTGAGATCCCACACATGTCTGAATGAGTCCAGGCAAACACATCGAGGTTTTCCCAAAGAAAATCAACCAGTTCCTATCCCATCTGGGGGCTGAACTGAGATCCGATCTTTAACACTCTAGGATCATCATCATTGTTGACTGGGACATTTATTGTCAACTCTGCCGAGGAGGCTTGGTATTCTTTGACTTCCCCTTTATCATCGTTGTCTCTAGGATCAAGATCTTTAGGAAATTGGTCATAGTGCTTGAGCCTCGGCTCAGGCGTTAGTTGTCAATTCTCCATGGAGCGGATGCGAAGAGATTCCATCATGCCCTTACCTTTCTCCTTTCACCGCGCATCTCGCAGTTCTGCAGCATAACAGACACGTCCAGCTACCTGATCACCTTGTACTACCCCGACTACATTATCGGTGGGGAATTTCAGAGTCAAACACCAAGGGGCAATTGCTGCCCTAAATTCCACGAGGGTCGATCGGCCCAGGAAAGCATTATAAGGAGAATAAATATCCAACACAACAAACTGCAACATCCGGACTCTGTGGCGATCACCAACACCCAACTCAACATGTAACTCCACCATTCCATTCGGTATGGTTGCACTATCATTGATACCATGTATACGTGAAGACACAGTTTTAGATCCTTTACTTCCATCGGCATTTGGTCGTAAGCTTGTTTGAAAAGTATGTTTACAGAACTTCTGCTGTCAACTAAGATTCGCTTCATCCAAGCAGGACCTATTTAGGCAGAAATAACCAACGGATCAATAGTAGGGGCCTCGACTTGATCAGTATCATTATTTCTGAAAACGATGTCATCTGCCATCGTCCTCTATTGCTTTGCCAGGGCCTGTTCATTAGTACCACGATAACATTCGAAGTCCACATGCCTAATCGAACTAGCATATGACTCCATTTCCTTCCAGCTTCGATCGGTCGGATGAGGACCACTACTCATAGTATTGATTACCAGTTTCCCGCTAGTATGTGCGGGTTCTTCAGGCCTAGCCTGGCCTTGGCCTGATTGGGATTAGATGGGCCTGTTCCACCATCCTGTGGAGCCTAGACAAACTATTCCAGCATCTTCTCTCTAATCAACTTTTCAATAATATCCTGCAGATGACGACATTCATTAGTGTTATGGCCGTAACAGCCGTGGAATCTACAGAACTTTTCGGTCTGAATCTGCTTCTCTGACGATGGTTTTGGAGCTGGCTTCTTGTACTGTCATGTATTGCAGGTTTGAAGATAAACATTCACTAGCGACGTGTTCAAAGGAGTATATCGGTCGAACATAGGAGCTCTGGGTCTCCCGCAATGAGGGTCTCTCTTCTTTCCTAGATCTCCATCACCCTTCTGCTGACTTTTCTTATTCTGTATATTTAACTACACTTTACCGTAGCTCTCCCTGGTCCGCTTCACTGCCACATTATTCTGGATATCTTCACTACTGGGCCCCACGATGTCCTGCTTCCAAACCATCTAGCATCTTCCCTCCGCAAATACTGGACTGCCTTTGCATAGAAATGCTCAATTGAAACAGGGTGTTTTCCATCCAACCAATCACCAAACTCAGTATCGAGATCGATCCCTTTAGCGAATGCCATTAGAATAGAGTTATCATTGGGATTACTGACTTTGGCACAAGCAGCGTGGAAACCTTTCTAAATAATGCCTTAGATTCTCTCTTGGGACTTAAGTAACACTGAATAAGGTATTAACGTCCTTCAGTCTTGTAGCATGCACATGGAACTGCTCGACAAACTTAGTAACTAACTGGTCGAAACATGAAATAGATCTTGTGGTAGACGGATGAACCACAAAGTCGTAATGCCTCCTAAGGAGATAGGGAAGCTTCTACACTTAACCGCATCGTCAGCTCGAGCAGCATTCATGATCCATTCATATTTCAGAATGTGTTGGTTGGGATCCGAATTTCCTTCATATACAGACAAGGTCGGCATCCGGTATCGACGGAGCGGTTCCACATGTAAGATATCTTTGGTGAATGAGGTGTGACTTCTAGAAATCCCCCAATCATCATTAGTGAGACCTTGACTTTCTCTTATCATTTGGCGTATCATAGTTGGAATGTCAGGGATCTGGATATTCGGGGCCAAAGCATGGTCGGGTTCCATGTCACGAGGATGGTCTGGTCGTTGTCTACGGTCCGTTCCATGCCTCCTTGGCTCCTAGTCTTCATAGAAATGAAGATCCTAAGCATGAATTCGATGACGAGGGGCTAGATCTGGTTGGTTCTGGATCTCAGCATCCAGGGCTACAGCAGCGGCTGTTGCGTGGTCATGAGTAGTGTTGTAAGGAAGTATCCCTCCTTAGGAGGAGGGTGTAGCCTGACGCCCTGTGGAAGGACATATTCCAGCTTGTCCGGGATTTATAGCATATAGCTGCCCGGAGGCTTCCGTGTAATTCCTATCTAATTGATGGCGTGTAAATATGTGATCGAAGTCAGATGATGCCGAGCTTCAGTCAAAGAATAAGAGGCAAGCTCCCTTCTAGATCTCCATTGCCTTTCTTCATTTAGCTAGTTCATGAGTTCTGTGTTGGCACGGATCTGTTGAGTGAGCTCCTGACGGCTTTGAGTGAGCTCCTGCATAAGGGTCTGGAATTCCTCTCTAGTTACTGGACCAAGTGGATCTGGAATTCCAGTTGATGATTGGCCTGCTGTGGTCAGCTGTGCAGGATTCTGTCTATCCCTCCCTTCCGGATCAGCAGTATTGGAAGCGGTTATGTAGTGTGCGCCATGTTGAATGTAGTTCTTTTTAGATCTGTAATAATTTAAATAGAATAAAAGGAACCACTGGAAGACAGATCTAGATCTCCTCCTTGATTTTAGCAATCTGACAACAGCATGGGATCCATAGAGCAAGAGAAAAAGCAGATTTTTTTTCTCAGTGAAAGCACCAAAGAGTTTGTACCAAAAATGGGTACATCACTCTTCAAATGTAATTGAAGAGATTAGAATGAAGAAATAAATGTAAAATGAGGCTAATCTAACAATCACACCAAGAAAAATGAACAGTAGTAAAAGAAGACAAGAATTCGTAGTGGTTTGGCATTGTAGCCTACATCCACTTTGAAGGATTTGATGTTTATTGCTGATTATAAACTGAATTAAAATAGTACAATGGCTAACGCTAGAGTTACGATGGAGTTTTAACAGAACGACAGCATCAAAAAGTCTTTTTTTAGTTGCAGTGGAGGTGCTATTTATAGTCGTAGAGCTGGAAATACCCGCCTTGAAACTCGGAATACCCATTTTCATGCGTAGGTGGGCCCACAAAATCGATCTGAGTTCATTTAGGATTGATCCCTGATCAATCCATGTTGTCTTCGTATCGATTAAGAAATGGTCTAATCGAGCTGCAATCGATCATGGTTGTTCTTGAGCTGATTTGCTAGCTACTATGAAAATTTCATGGCATTTGGATTTTTAATTTGGGAGATATGATCAATCCAATATTCCATACATGGATTGGCTAAGGCTTTAGTATCGATATATTTCGTATCGATCTTCCTCGTGTCGATGACGTGGCACGCTTGCTTTTTGGAGATTCAAAATTCATGCATAAGGGCCACTTCTTTTAGCTTTTGACCGGTTCGTATCCATCCGATGCTCTGTCTTCTATATCGATGCTCTGCCTCCTCCTTCGTATCGATCATAGGCCTTGCCCTTCGTATCGACCAAATGGAGGATCGATACAAAAAGCATAGCTGCGGGTTGAATGAAGTGTGGTCGATCCAGGGAGTGTTGAAGTCCATCGATATGCATTTGAACTGCATGGATACGAACCATGAATGCCTAGTGCTTGAGTCATATTCATTTTGTATCGATGCCGATTGATACGAAGCAATGGATACGAACGATGTAGGCCAAATGATGTATGCGAGATGGATGGATACGGGGCGATGGATACGCAATGGGCATGCTTCATATGGATATTGATCGATCCATAACTTGAGCATACGAACTCCGATTGACCTGAAATTTGGAATGTTGTCTTTCATAGCTTTTCTTGTCATTCCATGCTAATTGAAGCTCGATTCGAACTCGGATTAAGTTTGCATGTATCCATCGTGGACCTGTAGATAACTGATCTCCGGGGTGGATTGTCTTCGGTCTTTAATCAAGTCCTTGGTATCACAGCCTTGCTAAAAGGCGGGATAACAATACGTAAAGTCAAATATCTTTAGTTGGGTTTAATGGCTACTCTTTTAAGCAAACACTGATGCAAAAATTCAATTCCAACCTATCAAATTTGTGCTACTGCAGTTCTAATCCACTCTGCATCAAAAGTTTTAAACAATATTGGTATCCATTACTATAATATGCTGCAACTGAAAATGATTTTATCATTGAGTTCTGAAATAAAGCAATGATTTTTATTTGTTAATTTTTTTCCGTATTAGAAAATATAGCTGCATGCATGTATGAGAATGAAATTAACTGTATGCTTATAGCTTGTTTTCTGAGTTGTGCGCTGCAATCGAAAGCGATTTTACTAGTAGGTTCTGAAATAAAGCTATGATTTTTATTTGTTGATTAGGCATTATAACAGCAAGACATGTATGAGATTGAAATTAACCAACTGCTTATAAGTTTGTTTTCTGAGTTATTATGCTCTATTCTTAAACTATTGTATGAGGATAAAGATGGAATAGATGTTGATATCATTGATACAGATATCTCCTATTTTCCATAGTAAATAATCGTGTACTTATGAAGTTGCATTCTACGCATTTAATTTTAGACTTTGAAACGTAGATCCTACAGCTTTCCTATTTATTATACTACATTAACACTCACAAACTTTACATTTTTCAACATCATGACATTTTCAAACAAATATGATCAACGCTTTACATAGTGGTAACATTTACGTTAGTACAGTTATTTTTATCATTTTTACACATAACTACTAAAGCTTTACTACTACAAAGCTTTACTACTATGACAATCAATTCAAGATACCGACTCATTAACTACTCTCATTGGGTTTTTTTTTTTGGAACGAGTAACTAATTTAATTCTTGTAACTATACTATCCACCGTTTAGTATGTTAACTTCTACTACCACAATTCAACAACAAAAATATATAGCAATATTAAACGGCCTACCATTACATTTTGTAACAAGATATCCCAACCGTGTACGTCGCACGGGTTCATACTCGTATATATAAATGGAAGTAACTACAACTTTCTTTATTTATCTTTTAATAATCTTTCTTTGATTACTTTTTCATTACTAGTTAAAAAGTTGGCTTCTTTGTTTAACCTTGTTATATATGTTAGAGAATAATTTTGACAACAACCTTTATTTTTGAGCAACGGCTTCATCAAAACCCATCATTTTAATAGTAGTATATATTGGCAGTAACTTGCGCTTAAGCCTTCAGTTTACCACCTTCTTCTATGTACTGTTAAGAGTAGTAAACCATAGAACGTGTTAGTGCAGATATTGGCTTGAAGGTCGTAGTTACTGCTCTGCGTAAACTACTTGATTTTCCATTTGGCCATCATGCAATTTTATTATGTCTTCTTCATCTGTGTAAATTACTCGATCACTATTCCAAAATTAAACCCAAATATGAATTGCCTCCCCTCGTTAATAAAAACCCAATTAAAAGCTAACTGGGTTATCAATTCACCTTTAACAACGAACGTCAAAGAATCCAAAGGTTCCTCTTTCCTTATCCTGTTCAGTGATTAATTTGATAAGTTCATTTTTTGCAAAGATTTTGCTAAAACAGTTACCGTGCCTTGCACTCAGTGGTTTTGAAGTCTATTTGATTAATTTGTAGGTAGTAACTAACGGGGATTAAATTATGTTCTTTGCTTATGTTGATTGGTTAGGCAAATTTTATTACCTTTTCCAGTATTTTTTTTATTTTAAAACACTCATCTTTTGAGTTAGTAGAAGATACAGGTTCCAATATATTTTAGAATAATCTTGACCGACTCTATTCTCAAGCATGTAAGAATGCAACCAACTAGTTCTATTTGTTATATTTTATAATATCATTCTTTTTTTTATTATCTTTGCATTTTCAATTTTCTTCTTACTCTATAACATTGTTTAAAATTTGGGTTTCAATCCTATGATCTTATTTTTGTAGTGACTTTTAGTAATTAAGCATGATTCATCTTTAAATTTTGGTTTCATTTTATAAAATTGTAAACTTCCATAAATATAATATTTTCAAATACTTGCAGTACTCTTAATATGGAAGGAAAAACAATTAAAATTAATGATTAATTTATAAAAGGAGTAATATTAAACATTAATACATTGTTATACTGATTGTAGATCTATATATTGATTCAGTTTTGGAGATATAGTTTTAGTGTAAGCTTCTTTATCAATTAAATCTATATTAAAATAAGATCCATAATCAACCACTAATTTATTTTTAATATTAAAAATAAAGTGAACTTCTCCGTTATCCAAAATCAACAACTTATATGATATGATTTCTTTTGGATGTTCTAATTAAGCAAGCATGTTCAATTTCATGGATTCGGCTTTTTGAAATTTACGTATGTCAATGATAAAAATAATTATAATTTTAAACTTTTACAAAATGAACAATACAAAGGTTGAGCCCGTTTGGCAACAATTTATTTTAAATCTTGTTCAAAGAAGTTTTGAATAGTAAGTTACAAGAAGTTTGAGTGAACAGTAAAAAATTGTTTTGATGAATGATTTGCAGTTGGGATAAAATTTTGCTTTAAAACTTAATTAACTCTTAAGTATGTATTTGATGTGTATGACTCGTCAATTTATTTGCTTTTTTAAATCAACTTATTTGTTATTTTGACAAGCACCATTGTCCAAGTGGTTAATTGATTCGGCTTTGGTGCAAGAGGTCACAAGTGACATGTTATCCCAATGATTTGTTGTATATAAAGTACCATTTCAAAAAAAAAAAAAAACTTATTTGTTATTTTTACATCAGAAATTTAAGCGGTCAAAAACTTCAATTTTCAAAAACTAACTTGTAAGCTACTTTTGAAGCTTGTACATTATCGCTAAACACCAGTTAAATATGATTAGTTACCATCGGGAATAGTCTCGTTGAAAACACATAACAACGCCTATATAACAGTGAACGAAATGCAACAAAAAAAAAATTCTTGAAAAGAGAAAACTACAAGGGAGAATAGATAGAAATGCAATAATGAAAGTATTTTGAAATGAATCCTATATAATATTTTAATTTGCAACAACAAATCGAAGCCATAAAATGGCTAAAGTATTCGTATAAACTTCACCATATTGAATGAAAGCATTAAATATGAACAGAGAACATCTAAACATAGAATGATATGGACTACAAATATGTTTCCATTTTGGTTCTAAATTTGAACTCGAAAGAAATACAAAATTTAACTGATAACATACATTTTTGGACGTTAGGTTTATGCATTTTTTTATAATTATGAGATGATATACTCATATTGAATTGTCTGCTTATTATCTTTGTTTCCACTAATGTAGCTGTACATTATACTCGACTGCAATAATAGGTAATAAATTAAATCTGTTTTGGTAATATCACCAGGACTGAAGAATTATATCTATGAATTTGTGCTATGGGGTTAAAAATATTTCTAAGCTTCAAACTTGATTTAAATTTGAACTTAGATCTTTAAAAAATTGAAATTTAAACTTTAAATTCAATTTAAAATTTAGACTTAAGACTTTAAATTCAAAACTTTAAACTTTAAATTCAATTTAAGATTTTAACTTAAAACTTTAAAACATCGAGTTTCAACTTAAAATTCAATTAAAATTAAGACTTCAAATTTTAAATTCAATTAAAAATTAAAGCGGAAAACTATAAACTCTAAACTTAAAATTCAATTTAAAAGTAAAACATAGAAATTTGAATATGTGCATCTGAAATGTAGACTGTGAATTATTTGGACATAGCAATACTCATAGTGAGCTAAAAAATGATGAACCATGGAGAGCCAAAACCACTGCAAATAACACACAAGCAAAGGAAAAGTTCAAAGGTCCAGTAGACACAAATGTGGTTGGTAATATCGATAATGCTACACAACACAAAACGGATAGTAGTCAAAGCATAAGAAAAATAACACAAAATGTTACTCAAGAGGGAGTGCATCAGTAGAATAAGTTCACAGTTCTTGAATTAGAAACTGAATTAGATGATGTTATATATGGAAATGTGCAACTAGAATTTGAACTACATGAAAATGATTCACATGAACGGGAGGGAGATTCAAACAAGCATCCGTTTAAATGAAAGCCATAATATGAGCATATGTCAAAATAGTCAGCTCTTGAACTAAACCTATAAATTTCCTAACAGAACAAACCTGGAAATTTTGAACTTGGGTTGTTAATCCAAACCCAGGCTCAGATCTATACTGAAGCACACTATGGCTACCTCAAGGACAAAACTGTGCGACACCGATAAATTGTAGAAGTTCTGACTAGAAGCGAGGGTGTACGCAAGCAGGCGATACAGATCTGAAATAAATGAGGGTTGGTATGCAAGCAAGCAATGTAGATCTGAAACAAACGAGGTTAAAACTAAAATAATCAGAAGAACTAAACCAAGAACAACGATATTCTACTTGAAATAGAAATGCTCAAAATAGAAAACGCATGCGGTAGACATTGATTGAGGTTTTGGAAAATCAGTCATCGTCGAATGAATGATTTTCATTTTTTTTTTCTTACAGCGACTTAAGGAGGAAGCGATGGAAATGTGGGAAGTAGGGATAGGGTGACTTAGAATACCGATTTGCTACACTATCCTCGTACATTTCAATTAATTTCAATTCAACCAAGATTTCGGAAAGAAAGTGTTACCATAATAGAAACTGTAAATGAGGACTTTCGGTAACGCTTTTTTTTACAGCAACAGTCTTCTACCATGGTTAATCTCTAACGCAAATAAGTGTTAAGTGTTTCAAGATGGCTATTACCATGTAGTGAGTAGTAATAAATATGTGACGACCGCCCATGACTCCCGCACGAAACAAGGGAATGGTGCGCTGAAAAGTGTGCCAGGTAGCCATGGACGATAGTCAGGGTAAGATAAAACAGAACAGTCTATCGTATTACTCACAGCGCATGGATAAAATACAATAGAAAATATACATAGTGAAGCTCTATAGAACAGAAGTCTCATCATATAAACTCATAATAGTTTTATACAATCATCTAAATAGTCAATACATCAAGCCTCACTACATAACACTCAGAGTATCAAACAAACAGCGGAACATCCAGTACGTATAGTAAGAAAACAATATGCAAAAGCCACCAGCTCGTCTTCGTCATCAACGGCGTTGGTAGCCAAGAACAGCACCTGTCACCTGCTACCTAGTCTGCCCATCCCAACATGGATGAACAGCCCAAGGTAATAAGAGATGAACATAAAACCTTGAGTCAGACAACAGTCTTAGTGAGCAGTAAATTAACTATCAAACATACCAAAAGAGCATAAAGGGTAAAAGGAATAGGAACTCAACCATCCCACTCCACCTCATTCTACAGTGATAGCCCCCAGATACACTAAACAGAAGTAATCATAACAATTCAGACATTCAAATCAAAGTAATTATCACTCGAGTCAAGGTCGGTGTTTTCCAAGTACAAACCCCCAAGGCCTAAACCAAGATCAGATAAGCACCTTGAAAACATCGCTCTTGACCCAAGCGACGATACAACCAAACATCCAAACATCCATGACTCTGGCCATCACTGTTATCATTGCCTTGATTTACCGTTAGTTGAATGACCGCCTGTCAAGGGCTAATGGTAACCCCGGTTCTATACATAACTCCGCACGTCGTCGCAGCCCGTGCCTAGGAATTTTCGCAACTACCCAGAGTACTAGCACGTCGTCGCAGCCCGTGCTTGGAACGTCATCGTGACCCGTCCCAACGTACTTTTGCTTTGAGCATGCTAGAACCTTCAACAACGATAAAATCTCAGCCTTCTAGTCATCCTCCTCGACGAATATTCTCATACTAGCTCAAGCGCCTCTCGAGCCCACCATTATCCACAAACCCGGACCGCATCACCGAGTTATCAACATGCTTGGGATGATCCCGTCTGGACTAAACCAAGGCTTTCACACATTGTGCTTTGCTTCAACGCATCATACCAAAGCCCCATCTCAACATCATGGTTTGCCTCATCGTATCATGGCAAAGTCCCATCTCAACAAATCTATCCATATGAGCTTCCACATCCGCTTCATATGCCACAGGCAGCTTTCCTTATTCAAGAGTCTTTCCACTTAGCTTTTGAATCATCTTCGACCAACTTGTCCATATCAAGTTATCAATCAACTAATCAATCAAATCAAACATTAATCCAAGTAATCAATCATTCAAACAAGATCTAGATAAACAATTACAAAAATAATGGCAATTTCGTAAAAAAAAGAGTTCAAATCTAACATGCATTCTAACAAGCATGAATCATGAACAATATCTCTACAACTTGGTGAATAAACTTGCATAAGTGAACATGTAGTAAAATAGATGTCAAAACTTCATAGATGATGGATCTACATGCAGACTTAGGGAAAATGCAAGAAATCACTATCTTTAACACATAAACAAGCCACCAATCCAATATACTCCTTTGGGTCCGTGTGAGAGATAACCACCACTCACCGAATCACCTAAACACCTCAAAAGATAACAACTTCAGATTTGGACAGCGAAGAACTAAGTTTGATCCGGCAAAATCTTGCTTCAATCGATGAAATCTCCCTTCAATGGATGGAAATCTTCAACTTTGGCTCTTGGATCTTCGATTTGATCTTCAATTTAGATGGAAGGAATCACTAGATTAGAGTGGAGAAAAGAAGTGAAGAAGTGTAGTAGTCGAGCTCTCAAAATGGCAGCACTTCGTCGCTTCAAAATCCGGTGCCAAAAAGTGAGCCAAACCCCTCTATTTATAGGCTGAAATCCCCCTGAGTCGGTCGTCCCCATGAGTCGCCCACGACCTAACTGCAGCCGACTAACGACTTAGCAACCCCATACGACCCAATGACCTAACCAACACGGCTTAACGACTCATGCTCGTGCGACTCAACGGCTCATGCCTTAACACGACTCAACACAAACACAACTCAACGCGGCTCACAGCTCACGACTTAAGCCCAAGCGCTGACCTAACGACTCAAGCCTTCGAACGACTTATCACCTATACGACCTAAAGACTTACACGACCTAGCGACTTAACTATATTGCCGACTCACGACTTAACAGCTTAGCCCTTCCCACGACTCAACAGGTACTACGACCACACACAGGACCAAATGACTTATCCTATGTGCGACCTAACTAAAACACGAGTTACGACCTATGACTCATCGGAGAGGCCGACCCAACTACCCAAGCCTTAATCACATGACCGACCTAACGACTCATCTATACTGCCGACCTAACACCATCACAGCATCTCAACGACCTACGACCTATACCATAACCCGTCCACGACTTAACTACACACCCTATCACCATAAGTCGTGTACGATTTAAGCCTTAGGTCCTATAAATCGTTGGCTCCTATAGGTCGGTCTACTCTTAAACCGGTCAGTACTTAAGTCGTTAGTCCCTATAAGCCGCTAATTCTGTTAAGTCGCTATCTCCTTAAGCCATTAGCCACCAACCCGCTAACCTCCTTAGGTCGTTCCAAAATCCCACCGACCTAACTGTCACACGACCTTACCCCCTTAGGTCGGTAACTCCTAAGTCGCTCCTTTATGCCACTAGTTCCTTAAGTCGGCTAATTATTATCTCCTTAGGTCGCATACTATTTTAACTCGGTCGATACTTAGGTCGGTCAGAAACCCATAACTCGCTCACACGACCTAAGCTAACTTCCACACGAGTTAACTATCACGCGACTTAAGCTTTGGTCGACTCTTAACAGTATCAACGACCTAATGCAACTATTTCACGATTTATCGACACGTAAAATACGGGTCGTTACATTCTCTCCCCCTTAGGAATCCCCCCCCCCCCCCCCGAAATTCCAAACAAACAAGAGCAATCAAAATTATTCTGCATGCCTACCATCCATAGCAATCAACAACCCATGCATTCAATTACTAGCCTAGCATGCAGAATTCTAAGACTAGAACAAGTTACAAATTCGTGAGATGTCACGACACCTTAGGGCGATACCTCAAAGAGTTCAGGATGAGCTGCCTTCATCCTCTCTTCCTCCTCCCATGTACAGTCGTCAACATCATCACTCCATTGTACCTTGAGCAACGTAATCGTCTTCCTCCTAAGCTGTTTCGTGTCAGTTTCCACAACACGAAGCGGCTTACGAGGTCTCGTAACAACTGGATCAACCTCCAAGTCTTCATAGCTATTAGCAGAAACCACTGTATTCGAGTCGTGCACATACTTCCGTAGATAAGATACATGAAAAACATTGTGCACACTCGCCATCTTTTCTGGTAACCCCAATTTATATGCGAGCTTTCCAATTCGCTCGATAATCGGGAATGGTCCAACAAATCTTGGAGTCAATTTTCCTTTCTTCCCGAATCGAATAACATTCTTCAGAGGAGAAATCTTCACAAAAACCATATCACCTACGTCGAATTCCAAATCCTTACGACGCTTATCGGCATAACTTTTCTGACGATCTTGGGCTGCCTTCATTCGTCGCCGAATGATCTCTATACAATCCGAAGTCTGTCGAATCATCTCTGGCCCAAGTATCAGTTTTTCTCCAGTTTCCAACCAACATGTCGGAGAGTTACACGGTCTTCCATACAATGCTTCATACGGTGTCATACCAATACTTGTCTGATAACTGTTATTATACGCAAACTCCACCAAATGAAGGTGATCTTCCCATGATCCTCCGAAATCCAAAACACATGCCCTCAGGAGATCTTTCAAAACTCGGTTGACTCTCTCAGTCTGACCATCCGTTTGGGGGTGATAAGCTGTACTCAAACACAACTTGGTTCCCAAAACTTCCTGGAAGCTCTTCCAAAATCCACTAGTGAACAATGGATCTCGATCGCTCACTATACTTTTCGGAATACCATGGAATCGAACTATCCACTTAACAGACAACTCAACCAATTTCGATGCAGTCCTAGTTGATCGAACAGGAATGAATCTTGCACTTTTAGTCAATCGATGTACAATGACCCAAATCCCTTCATTCCCCGCCCTGGTTCTAGGTAGGCCATCGATAAAATCCATCGATATTTGCTCCCACTTCCATGTAGAAACTTCTAACGGCTGAAGCAACCCACTTGGCTTCTTTTGCTCGGCTTTTACTAACCGGCAATTCATACATTTGGAAATAAAATTTCCAACATCCTTCTTCATACCTTCCCAGTAGTAAGTCCTTTTCATATCTCGATACATCTTATTTCCACCTGGATGAATTGTCAACTTCGAGTGATGACTTTCCTTTAGAACTTCATCTCTCAATCCATCTATGTCGGGAACAACTAGTCGTCCTTGCTTCCGAAGCCAACCCTCTCGATCGACTTCAAATCCTTTATCCTTTTCTGGGTCCAATCCAGATTCCAAATCGCGGATAATCTTGACAAGCTTATCGTCTCGCTTTTGGCTCTCGCCAATTCTTTCCACAAGAGTAGGTCTTATCGATAAGTTTGCCAACATCTCAGGTTCCAATTCACATCTAGGCCTGAAATCAAATCCAGCCAAATACTCAAGACTCTTCCATTCCGAAAACATGGCTCCCAAACCTGCATGTCTTCGACTTAACGCATCTGCCACTGCGTTACCTTTTCCCGGAGTATAGGCTATACCAAAATCATATGACGCTAAGAACTCTAGCCACCGTTGCTGTCGAAGATTCAAATCCTTTTGGGAGAACAGATACTTCAACGACTTATGATCTGTAAACAACTCAAATCGAACTCCCAGTAGGTAATGTCTCTACATCTTCAAAGCAAATACAATTGCCGCTAACTCCAAATCATGAGTCGGATAATTCCTTTCATGCGGCTTCAATTGTCGACTCGCATACGCAACAACTTTATCCTTTTGCATTAGCACTGCTCCAAGTCCAGTACCACATGCATCGGTGTAAACCACCATCTCATCATTCCCACTCGGAATAGTCAAAACAGGAGCACTCGTCAGTCGCTCTTTCAGGATTACGAAAGCTTGCTCACATTTATCATCCCATATGAATACCTGATTCTTTTTCGTCAATCCTGTTAACGGTGCAGCTATCTTGGAAAAGTCTTTGATAAACCGACGATAATATCCTGCTAATCCAAGAAAACTTCTCACATCAGATGCATTTTTAGGTCTAACCCAATCCTGGATTGCTGCCACCTTAGCGGGATCAACCGCTATTCCATTTCCAGAGATAACATGGCCTAAGAACCTCACTTCACTCTTCCAGAAGTGACACTTTGAAAACTTAGCCTTTAGCTGATGTTTCCGCAAGATTTCCAAAACAATACGCAAGTGTGTCTTGTGCTCTTCTTCAGTCCTGGAATAAATCAGAATGTCATCCACGAACACAAGTACGAACTTGTTCAACTGATCTCTGAATACTCTATTCATAAGATCCACAAAATATGTGGTGCATTGGTCAATCCAAACGGCATTAGCAGCCACTCATAAAAACCGGATGGTGTCCTAAAAGCAGTCTTCGGCACACTATCCCTAGCCACTCTTAACTGGTGAAATCCCGTTGCCAAATCCATTTGAGAAAACACCTTAGCTTCGTGAAGCTGATCCAACAAGTCATCTATTCTCGGTAATGGATACTTGTTCTTCCTAGTCACTTTATTCAGCTCACGATAGTCCACACACAACCTTAACGATCCATCCGCTTTGGTTGCGAACACAACTGGTGCACCCCATTCGGACACACTACGCAGAATGAATCCTTTCTGTAAAAGATCATCAACTTGCACCTTCAACTCTTGTTGTTCTCTAGGCGCCATCCGCCTAAGAGGCATCACAACAGGTCTGGCTCCTTCAACTAGATCGATACGAAACTCGATCTCCCTATGCGGCGGTAACCCTTTGACCTCGTCAAAGACATCATCAAATCCATTCACAATAGACACCGATGACAGTCCATCCCGTGGAATAACCAGCGAATACATGAAGCTCATGAAGACGCCTTCCTCATGCTTACATCGTATCACAACCTTTCGCCCTTCCACATTCTCAACTGTCACCTCCAGCCTCTCACAATCAATCCTTGCCGCATACTTCCTAAGCCAGTCCATACCCAAAATAATTCCGAACCCCGCAAAGTTCAGAACAAAGCAATCACAAACAAAAGAGCAATCATGACTCGATACAACTAGACCACGGCATACCATACACAAACATGACGAACCCCCTACTAGATTAGTCACAACCAATGGTCTACCAACAATATCCGGTTCCAAACTCAACCGGTCTACCAGATCATTACAAACAAATGAATGCGACGCTCCAGTATCAAACAACACTTTAACTGGAACACCACAAATGGAAAGAGTACCTTGAACCACCACACTCTTCCCCTTTTCCTCCGCAATAGGAGTTTTCGAAGATGATGGAACAGCCCCCAAAGCATAAGCTTGCACAATCTGCTTATCTTTCCTCGGTTCTGGACAGTCCTTCTTGATATGTCCCAGCTTATCACAGTTGTAACACTTTCCCGGCACCTTGGAATTCCTACAATCTTTGAAGAGATGGCCCTTCTGCTGGCAGTTATAGCAGGTCACTTCGCCCTTTGGCTTCTTCGGGCCATTCTTACCCTTCTGTTGTTGTTGCTTCCTCTTCTTGTTTCCACCCTGCTGTAGGTTGGACTCTTCCTTGGTCACAGCAACAACAGACCCTTCCTTAGGAAACAAACTCTCGTGCCTGAGAGCTTTCTCCACAAGCTTCTCAAATGGATCGTCCAAATGATCCACTAACTGCCTCCCAAGATAAGTGTCCAAGCCTTCACAAACTTCTCGTTCTTCTGGTAGGGAGATTCAATATACGATCTGGCATACTTGGACAAAGCTTCAAACTCCGAAACATACTCAAGAACTGATCTTCCACCTTGCTTGAGCTCCACAAATTTCTTAAACAGAACAGATTTCTGAGCTGTAGAAATGAACTTAGCTTCAAATCTAACTTGGAATTGCTCCCAAGTGATCTCTTCTTCTGGAGTATCAATGGTGATAGAACCCCACCAATCAGCAGCTCTTCCATGAAGCTGTCTCGATGCAAGCTTCCTCTTAGTTGCATCCTTAATTCCCAAATCACCAAAGATCCTTCTACAAGCATCAATCCATCTCTGAACTTCTATGGTTGATTCTGTTCCCAAGAAAACCTTTCCTCCAAGAGCAGTATAGTCCTTACACAACTTAGCAAAATCCACTGGTCTTGGAGCTTGAACTTGAACTCCAACATCTACTGATGGTCCTGAAGTTGGTATCCTTCTCATGATTGAAGTCATCATAGCTTCGAACATTGCAGCATAGTCAGTAGCTCCCCCAGCAGCACGGCTTTCCCTAGCAGCTTGTCTCTCACTTCGACTCATCCTTAATATCTACAAAAAGGAATGATTTAGAACACCTTGAGAAACAACTATATAAGGAGTTCAAATCCTTCTAAACTACTATATTATATATAGTAATCATCCATCAAAATACAATTACGTCTCTCATACGTAGTTACGTCAGCGAGCGTTGGCTAAAATCGATTAAGCAAAGCTCTGATACCAAATGTGACGACCGCCCATGACTCCCGCACGAAACAAGGGAATGGTGCGCTGAAAAGTGTGCCAGGTAGCCATGGACGATAGTCGGGGTAAGATAAAACAGAATAGTCTATCGTATTACTCACAGCGCATGGATAAAATACAATAGAAAATATACATAGTGAAGCTCTATAGAACAGAAGTCTCATCATATAAACTCATAATAGTTTTATACAATCATCTGAATAGTCAATACATCAAGCCTCACTACATAACACTCAGAGTATCAAACAAACAGTGGAACATCCAGTACATATAGTAAGAAAACAATATGCAAAAGCCACCAGCTCGTCTTCGTCATCAACGGCGTTGGTAGCCAAGAACAGCACCTGTCACCTGCACCTAGTCTGCCCATCCCAACATGGATGAACAGCCCAAGGTAATAAGAGATGAACATAAAACCTTGAGTCAGACAACAGTCTTAGTGAGCAGTAAATTAACTATCAAACATACCAAAAGAGCATAAAGGATAAAAGGAATAGGAACTCAACCATCCCACTCCACCTCATTCTACAGTGATAGCCCCCAGATACACTAAACAGAAGTAATCATAACAATTCAGACATTCAAATCAAAGTAATTATCACTCGAGTCAAGGTCGGTGTTTTCCAAGTACAAACCCCCAAGGCCTAAACCAAGATCAGATAAGCACCTTGAAAACATCGCTTTTGACCCAAGCGACGATACAACCAAACATCCAAACATCCATGACTCTGGCCATCACTGTTATCATTGCCTTGATTTACCGTTAGTTGAATGACCGCCTGTCAAGGGCTAATGGTAACCCCGGTTCTATACATAACTCTGCACGTCGTCGCAGCCCGTGCCTAGGAATTTTCGCAACTACCCAGAGTACTAGCACGTCGTCGCAGCCCGTGCTTGGAACGTCATCGTGACCCGTCCCAACGTACTTTTGCTTTGAGCATGCTAGAACCTTCAACAACGATAAAATCTCAGCCTTCTAGTCATCCTCCTCGACGACTATTCTCATACTAGCTCAAGCGCCTCTCGAGCCCACCATTATCCACAAACCCGGACCGCATCACCGAGTTATCAACATGCTTGGGATGATCCCGTCTGGACTAAACCAAGGCTTTCACACATTGTGCTTTGCTTCAACGCATCATACCAAAGCCCCATCTCAACATCATGGTTTGCCTCATCGTATCATGGCAAAGTCCCATCTCAACAAATCTATCCATATGAGCTTCCACATCCGCTTCATATGCCACAGGCAGCTTTCCTTATTCAAGAGTCTTTCCACTTAGCTTTTGAATCATCTTCGACCAACTTGTCCATATCAAGTTATCAATCAACTAATCAATCAAATCAAACATTAATCCAAGTAATCAATCATTCAAACAAGATCTAGATAAACAATTACAAAAGTAATGGCAATTTCGTAAGAAAAAAGAGTTCAAATTTAACATGCATTCTAACAAGCATGAATCATGAACAATATCTCTACAACTTGGTGATTAAACTTGCATAAGTGAACATGTAGTAAAATAGATGTCAAAACTTCATAGATGATGGATCTACATGCAGACTTAGGGAAAATGCAAGAAATCACTATCTTTAACACATAAACAAGCCACCAATCCAATATACTCCTTTGAGTCCGTGTGAGAGATAACCACCACTCACCGAATTACCTAAACACCTCAAAAGATAACAACTTCAGATTTGGACAGCGAAGAACTAAGTTTGATCCGGCAAAATCTTGCTTCAATCGATGAAATCTCCCTTCAATGGATGGAAATCTTCAACTTTGGCTCTTGGATCTTCGATTTGATCTTCAATTTAGATGGAAGGAATCACTAGATTAGAGTGGAGAAAAGAAGTGAAGAAGTGTAGTAGTCGAGCTCTCAAAATGGCAGCACTTCGTCGCTTCAAATTCCGGTGCCAAAAAGTGAGCCAAACCCCTCTATTTATAGGCTGAAATCCCCCTGAGTCGGTCGTCCCCATGAGTCGCCCACGACCTAACTGCAGCCGACTCACGACTTAGCAACCCCATACGACCCAATGACCTAACCAACACGGCCTAACGACTCATGCTTCATGCGACTCAACGGCTCATGCCTTAACACGACTCAACACAAACACAACTCAACGCGGCTCACAGCTCACGACTTAAGCCCAAGCGCTGACCTAACGACTCAAGCCTTCGAACGACTTATCACCTATACGACCTAAAGACTTACACGACCTAGCGACTTAACTATATTGCCGACTCACGACTTAACAGCTTAGCCCTTCCCACGACTCAACAGTTACTACGACCACACACAGGACCAAATGACATCCTATGCGCGACCTAACTAAAACACGAGTTACGACCTATGACTCATCGGAGAGGCCGACCCAACTACCCAAGCCTTAATCACATGACCGACCTAACGACTCATCTATACTGCCGACCTAACACCATCACAGCATCTCAACGACCTACGACCTATACCATAACCCGTCCATGACTTAACTACACACCCTATCACCATAAGTCGTGTACGATTTAAGCCTTAGGTCCTATAAATCGTTGGCTCCTATAGGTCGGTCTACTCTTAAACCGGTCAGTACTTAAGTCGTTAGTCCCTATAAGCCGCTAATTCTGTTAAGTCGCTATCTCCTTAAGCCATTAGCCACCAACCCGCTAACCTCCTTAGGTCGTTCCAAAATCCCACCGACCTAACTGTCACACGACCTTACCCCCTTAGGTCGGTAACTCCTAAGTCGCTCCTTTATGCCACTAGTTCCTTAAGTCGGCTAATTATTATCTCCTTAGGTCGCATACTATTTTAACTCGGTCGATACTTAGGTCGGTCAGAAACCCATAACTCGCTCACACGACCTAAGCTAACTTCCACACGAGTTAACTATCACGCGACTTAAGCTTTGGTCGACTCATACTCTAAACGACTTAACAATATCAACGACCTAATGCAACTATTTCACGATTTATCGACACGTAAAATACGGGTCGTTACAAAATCAGTTTTCATTATAGTCATGACAAAGCCATACACCCTATCATCTTCGAGCCTAAAACCAAGCTGCATTCCTTGGGTGTCGACGTCATTTGAAGGGAAACATAAGATAGTTACTTTGGTAACTATGAAATGGTTCCAAGTAAGCCAAAGTCGACCTCATCGATGACAAAGGGTGGGTGGAAATGGTACTTTGTGTTTTACTTAACGTTTAAAAGCTATTGTCGACGTCGATGACATCGCTTATCTTCACTGTAGTTTTAAACAATGTCGCATCTCATCTCTTCAATGTTCCCAAACTAAGCCAGTAATGCCACCTTTATTAACGTCGACTTCGATTTTATATAAGAAGTCGCATAACAGCCGAAGTGGTTTAAGTAAAGAAGTTTTATAGCATTGACGAACGTCTTGGATGACGATGTGCATCAAGGTCGAAGACCTTATGCCTAATGTCGATGTCGCTTAGCCATGATGTCGTACCTTATCTTTTATGCCGAAGAGACATATTTTTGAAGTTAAGTAGAACCGTTTTCAAAGGGCGATGAGGCCTATATTTTAAAGGGTCGACGACCCTATATATTTGGAAGTAAGCCATAAAACATATAAAGATTTTAAGTTTTGACTTCGACCCAAATAAGGGCCGAAATTGTTTACCACCAAGCGTAGTAGGTTTTATTCGATTAAAGGCAGAGAGCCTTGGGGTAGTATGTCGACATCGTTAATGACAATGACATTGATCTAATTTAAACTATTAAAATGGCTAAGTGTTTCCTTGTTTTGAATATGATTTAAAGGAGATAAATCATATATAAAAATGATTTTCAAGGATTTTAATTATGAAATAACCCAAGTTTTGAGTTGAAATTTTCAAAGGGAATGTTAATTATGATTATGTAATTATGAAACATAAAAAGATTATTTATTGAACATATTGAATGATGGATGTTATATATGTTCTCGTGTTTATTTGATTAGTCATTATGCATGTTGATATTATCATACTCACATCACTTATGACCCATAATTGCATTGTGAGGTGTTAAGGACAGAATAGCTAACTAGGTTGACCACATAAAAAAATTATCTCCTAAGTGAATAGAATTGCATCTAGGAGATCTGGTAGACCAAAAGTATATGATGCCCATAACTGATCAAAAGATTGTTGATTCAGACAGATTATTGGAAGGGACTAATAGGTTCATAGTCATCACATAAAAACTACGGTATGAGAAATATTATTGAGAAGGTCCAATAGGTTCCAAGTGATCCTATAAAAACTATGTCTGGATGATGTTATAGATAGAAGTCAATAGGTTCAAAGTGATCTCATGAAAACTACGATTTGAGAGACATTATTGATAGAAATTAATAGGTTCATAGTGGTCCCATGAAAACTATGATTTTAGTGATGTTAATGGAGAATCCCATACGTTAACTATGATCCCATGAAAACTATGGTTGGAAGGTTATTAGTTAGCCCATGAAAACTAAAAGGTTCTTAGTAATCCCACAAAACCAATGAAGTTTGATAGATTGTCCTTGAGATTTAAGATCGGTTATTAGTCAGCCCATGAAAACTAATAGGTTCATAATGATATTAGGAAACTATAAATTAGGACAAACAGACAGATAATTTGAGATGGGTAATCCATGGTATATTGCATTTTTTCATATCATCATAAATTACTATGTTTTAACCATTGTGGATAAAGAAGCACAATATATGGTTAATGTATTTTGGTTAAGATACCAGTGAGGAGAAAACACGTTTCTCTCGATGGCATGATCTCACTAGATATCTATTAGTTCGAGATGGTAGGTTATAATTCACACCAGACTTTTTGCCTAGCTCGAAGTTTTTGTTTTCCCCTTAAACTCTCGAGCACTCAAAATTAATTTGAGTTAAGAGTAAGTGTTTTTTAGGTTTCCTAGTATGACGAATCGACTTCCGGAGACATGTAGGAGGCAATCTAGATATTTATGAGTTCTATTCTAATTCGCTATATTGTTTAAGTTTTTCTATTTCGATGTAATGGCAAAGTTGTATAATTGCCAAGCATTTGACTCTGATCAACCAAAGGGGCATCTTCATATGTCGCTCTTGGAGTATTTTGTAATAAATATATTTTCTTTGAACTTGTGATTACGGTCGGGATTATATAATGAGTATGAAATATCATTTGTGAAATGAGATGTGAAAATTTGTTATTAAATTTTATTGAAATTTTTTCATATTCATGTGCTTTTGATTATTGGTATGATTAACATAGCCGCATTTTGTCACCAAGAATTGATAACTATTAATGACTACAACATCCATAGTAGTTAGTTTTAGGCCTTGGAATGAGGGATGTTACATGTTGGTACCAGAGCATAGGTTTATGATTAAAGAATTTCAAATCTAATGAGTTTTTGAAAACATAATCATAATGAATCAGAGAATGAAATTGGGGTATGGTACAACACTATAATAACGTACTTGTATATGCCATATATAAATATGTATTTCGTCTCTATTCTCCTCTTTCTTAGACCGTTCTTCTATATCTTACTAAGACTCATATGCAGATTTACAAGAAAGAAAGATATGGAGGCAGAAAATGAAAGTGTGATTCTAAGTGGAGGAAGCATCACAACCAATGGAAATGTTTGGTCCAATACTAGGAGGAACGACAGCCAAATGCTAATCAAAATGCAAATGTCAATGTAGATGTTGCGACCCACCAACAGATATGGGAACTATGTATCGGTTCTTCATCAATCTGATGCAAGCTGGAGTAACTGTAGGAGTAGTTGGAAGGAATGCTGCTAATATGGGAGGAGTCAATCCTGTAGCACTGGTTAGTAATAACTATGCTAAATTGAATCAAAGCTACACCAGTTTAGGTGGGATGCCTTTTCTGAGAACGGAGGATGCAATAAAAGTGGAGAACCGGCTGTTACATTCTGAAAGGATTTTTGCTGATTTGGGTTTGAACGATGGGCAGAAAAGGAGATTGGCTTTAAGACAGTTGCAAGGAACCGCTTTATTCTGGTGGAATGGAGTTACTGTAGGAGTTTCTGAGGTGAAGTTGACTTGGATGGATTTTCAAAAGAGATTAAAGGAATGATTTTTGTCTGAAGTAGCTAAGTCAGCATTGCTTAGGAGGTTTGTGGAATTGGAGCAAGAGGATATGACGGTATTGGAATATTCTGCTAAGTTTGATGAGCTATCTAGAAATGGATTCGCTACTATTGACATCGTGATTAAGAGGAATGAAAATTTCATCAGGGGGTTGAAGTCGGAGATTGTTATGGCAACTATGCCATATCTCATAGATCCATCAAATGCAGTTATGGAAATGGTTATCCAGAATGAAGAAATGCGTTCGACTTTTGGGAAGAATAAGTTAGTAAAGACTCAAGGATCCCATAAAAAGAAGAGGAAGTTCTTTAAGAAGAAGGTAGTTCAAAAGGGCGGAGTTGCCAAGAAAGGAAAAACTGATGCTGTCTGCTTCAAATGTGATAAGAAATGACATTATGATTATGAGTGTCAGACAAGTAAAAGGAAGGAGGTTGCAAAAAAGAAAAGTGTGAAGTGCTTCGACTGTGACCAGATAGGACACTACAAGAATCAGTGTCCAGAGCTGGTCAAAGCTAATAAAGGAAAAGTTTTCGCTTTAGGGCCATCGTCTTACAAACCAACTGCTGCTAAGAAAGGAAAGTCTATGATGGAAGGTACGCTTTTGATTCATAGCATACCAGTAAGAGTATTATTTGATACAGGTGCATCACATTCATTTATCTCTCAGTGTTTGGTAGATAAGTTAGGCTTAGAACCATCATACCTTGTCACTTGCTTAAGAATAGCTAATCCACTAGGAGGGTACGCAACTCTAGGGATGAAGTGTGACCATATAGAGTTTGAGTTTCTTGCTTATACTTTTACCTGTAGTATGTATGTATTTGATTTCACGGTTTTAGGATTATTTAGGTATGGATTGGTTGAGCAGATATGGTGCTAGGATATTTTGCCAAGATAGGAAAATATCATTAAGACACCTTTATTGTAGTGACCGAATAGTATACTCAGTTGTGAATTCGAGTCTAGAAATTTGTAATTTATTGGGTGCCATAGAAGTAGAAGATGAATTAAGGGTTTTAATTGTAAGAGAATTTTCAGATGGTTTTGAGTCGGTTACAGGACTATCATCAAAACGAGCTATCGAGTTTCGAATTGATCTTGTACCAGGAGTTGAACTCATAAGTAGACTACCTAGTGGGATGACAGCTACCGAGAAGAAATGGTTTTATTAGACCAAACGGTTTTCCTTGGGGAGAGGTCGTAGTATTCGAGAAAAAATCGGAAGGGTCATTAAGGTTGTGCATCAATTATCCTAAGTTGAATGAAAATCGATAAAGAATCAATATCCTTTGCGGAGAATGGATGGCTTGTTTGATCAATTGAGTGGAGCCAAAATATTTTCCAATTGGATTTGGTGACTGGTTCCATCAATTAATAGTGGTGGAGGACAGTATTCCATTGACGGTGTTTCGAATGAGATATGGTTCGTACAAGTGTTTAGTAATGTCATTTGGATTAACTATTGCTCTAGCTTTCTTTGTGGATTTAATGAAATGGATTTTTCGGGAGCACTTGGAAAGGTTTGTGTTGATGTTCATTGATGGCATTTTGATACATTCTAAGGATGAAAGAGATCATGTGATTCATCTTAGAATAATGCTTGAGATGTTGAGGTAGCATCAACTAAAAGCGAAGTTTTCAAAGTGTCGTTTATGAAAGAATGAAGTGAAGTTTCTTGTTTATGTAGTTTCACAGAAAGTGTTGTCAATCCATCCATCCAAGATCGAAGCTATTAACAGTTGGAAGTGGCCCGAGACGTTGAGGCAGCATTGTCAAAGATCTTGGGTGTTTATGTGCATCAAGATTGAAGACCTTAGGCCTAATGTCAACGCCGCTTAGCCACGATGTCGCCCCTTATCACTTATGCCGAAGTGGCATGTTTTCGAAGCTAAATAAAATTGTTTTTGAAGAGGTGATAAGGCGTATATTTTAAAGGGTCGACGACCATATATCTCTTTAGCAGTAAGGCGTAAAAGATATAAGGTTTTAAGTTTTGACTTCAACCCAAATGAGGGCCAACATTGTTTAACACCGAGTGTAGTAGGTTTTATTCAATTAAAGGTGGAGAGCGTTGGGATATTATGTCGACATCGTTAATGACGTTGACGTTGATCTAATTTAATCTATTTAAAGGGCTAAGTGTTTCCTTGTTTTGAATATGATTTAAAGGGGATTAATCATATACGAAAATGGTTTTCAAGGATTTTAATTATGAAATAGCCTAAGTTTTGAGTTGAAATTTTCAAAGGTACTATTACTTAAGATTATGTAATTATAAGATATAAAATGATTATTAATTGAACATATTGAATGATGGATTTAGGTATGTTCTTGTATTTATTTGACCAATCATTATGCATGTTGTTATTATCATACTAACATCGTTTGTGACCCATAATTACATTTTGGTGTGTTAAGGGGCGGAATAACTAGCCGGGTTGCAGGTAGTGAGTAAAAGTAGAATTAACTCCTGAGTGAATAGAACTGTATCTAGGAGATTAGGTAGATCAGAAGTATATTACGCCTAGAACTGATCAAAAGATTGTTGATTTAGATAGGTTATTGAACGGGTCCAATAGGTTCATAGTCATCCCATAAAATCTATGACATGAAAAATGTTATTGGAAGGGTCCAATAGATTCCTAGTGATTCCATGAAAACTATATCTGGATGATGTTATTGATAGAAATCAATAGTTTCATAGTGATCCCATGAAAACTATGGTTTGAGAGATGTTATTGGTAGAAATCAATATATTCATAGTGATCCTGTGAAAGCTACGATTTGAGTGATGTTATTGGTGTCTTGTAGGTTCATAGTGAGCCCATGAAAACTATGATTGGAATGTTATTAGTCAGCTTATAAAACTAAAATGTTCTTAGTGATCCCACAAAAATTATGAAGTTAGATAGAGTATCCCTAAGAATTGAGATAGGTTATTTGTTAACCCATGAAAACTGATTGGTTCATAGTGACCCTAGAAAACTATAAATTTGACAGATGGTCGAATAAATTGGTATGGGTAATTCAAGGTATATTGCCTTTTACTTGACGAGCTAGTTTCAGTTGTTGGTCTCTCGAGCCTTCTCCTGGCAAGTAAAGAGCTAAAGGAATAGGTCAGGCACAAAAGAGACTGTTTCAATCCAGCGGATACAGTACTTATGAAGCATGAAAATAGAAAAGAATGCTCTTTGGGCATTGCTTGTGTCGACCAGCCAAGCAGATGAGATTCTGTCTCTTCCTTTACTATTATCACTGACATTAAGGTTAACTCTCTCCTTGCTCGTTTCACTATGTTTTAACCATTGTGGATGCAGGAGCACGGTATATAGTTAACCTATTTTGATTAAGATACCAGTTTTGGGGGGGGGGGGGAATCCGTTCCGTTCAGCGGCGTAGTATTACTTGATGTCTATTGGTTTGAGATGGTATGTTATTATTCACACCAACTTTTTGTCTAGCTTGAAGTTTATGTTTTTCCTTTAAACTCGAGTGCTCAAAATTAATTTGACTCGATTGAGAGTAAGGGTTTTTCAAGTTTCCTAGTACAATGAATAAGCTTCTAGAGACGTGCAGAAAGCAATCTAGCTATGTAGGAGTTTTATTCTAAACAGTTGTGTGTTGTTTAAGTTTGTCTATTTAGATGTAATGGCAAAGTTGTATATAATTGCCAAGTATTTGACTTTAATCAACCAAGGTTGCATCTTCATATGTCCCCCTTAGACTATTTTGTAATAATTATTTTTCTTTGAACATGGGATTACGATTGAGATTATGTAGTGGATATGAAATATCATTTGTGAAATGAGATATGAAAATTTGCTTTTAAACCGTGTTGAAAATTTTCCATTTTCACGTGCTTCTGATTATTTATATGATAACATAGCCGCATTTTGTCACCAAGAGTTAATAACTATGGTCCCTAACAGCTAGTTTTGGGCCTCAAAATAGGGGATGTTACACATATCTACTTACTTTCTTTTCTAACATGAGCCTCCTATTCCTCATAGATCTCGCCAAATGCTTCATCCTTCTTCCTCCATTGTACAAGCACAAATCAAATAAAATTAAACATTATTCGATAGCCGGTGGTCTACAATTCAGGGGATGGCACCTTTAGAATTGGAATTTGGTTTCAGGAGTTTGTTTCAATGCTTCAAGGTGTGGTACTTTGGCATTGGTGAAAGGTAATTAATTATCTGATCAATGAATGTATTTAAATATTTAAATAATTTAAAATATCATGTATTGTTTTATTAATCACATGACGATTCTAGTATATCTGTATATCGTCACATCCAAGATGTTGTTTGTTATATGTTTATATATATATATATATATATATATATATATATATATTCAAAAAAGAATTCTTCACATATATATGCCATGACGCTCAAGACTTAGGATAAAAGAAATTGAATTTTTATTATTATTTAAATGAATTTATTACACATTTTTTAAATGATATAAACTCTATAATTTAAACATTGAACTTTATATTATATGAAATATGTTTTACAATTACATAAAAATAGTTTTATACCCGATATAATTTACAGAACAAAAAGTAAAATTTTAATATATATATATATTATTTAATTCGAACTGATTAAATATATTTTATATAAATAGTTATATCATATAAAATATAATTTAAATTTATATAATTAGTTCTACACCAGATAAACTCATGAATGCAAAAAAATTATATATTAAATAATATTACAAAATTATATATGTATATTACATAATATTATAAATGATGGAATTTGAAAATGAATTTTAAATTTTCTTTTAGATTAGAAAATATATTTCGAAATATTCAAATGCTAAAATATAATCTTGTTTTTTAATAAAATATTGAAACATAATTGGAATTTCAAAACATAATTTATATCTAATATTATTCATTTATTTAATTTTAAATTAAATTAAAAAATAAAAATAGAATCTAATTTTTCGTTAAGAATTTTTTTTTTAGGTATATATGTATGTGTATATGTATATACTTATATTTCAATATTTATATGTATATATTTTATATGTATTTCATTTATATATGTTTGTATATATATTTATTATCAAACTATTTATTAGAATACAAACATATATATATTATACAAAAAAATTAATTTTGTTTTTGGTTTTACTACAAAATAAATAATTAAATTTTGTAACATATGTTAAATGTTTTATATACATAATTATGTATATGCATATATTTTATAAATTCCATATATATTTATTTATTTATAATCACTCAAAATAAAGTGTATATATATTTGTAATATTTTATATACATAAATTATAGTATATAAACATACATTTGGATGATATATTTGTATACTCGATGAGCTAATATATCTGTTGCAGTGTAAATCCCGACTGTTATATACGGGCATGTTATACCTTGCATGGTTTGTTATGTTACACATGCACACACACGTATATATAATATAATATTAATACACAAAATAAAATTATTTTATAAATTTAAATAAAGTAATGATTTTATTTAAAAGAATTTCAGAAATGTTCTGAATGAATTAGACTTCGTATGCTCAATAAAGATCTAAAATGGTAAAAAAAAAAAAAAAAATTCACTAATTTATTTTGCTATGGGTTGTCACAGTTCCAATAGAGTGGTCCTTAATTAGGGTAGCCTTCATACTAGTTTAAACATATTTTCCATTAATACCCATCTACTTTGACTTTTCTAAAAGTAGTCCCTTACGTATTGATTAATTATTCACACTAACACAACACGAGCTCTGTTACCATTGTTGGACCAGGTGAACTAGTAGTGCGGTAAAAAGGGTAAATTTAAAAAATATTTCCTTTTATTAAATTTCACAAGATCTTATTTTGTGTTTTTGTAAATAATATTTTATTTATAGTATTTAATTAATAAAATGTTTTTATACTATTTTGATTTATTTAATATAATAATTTTTTTATCTGTAGTTAATATTTAAGATAGAATTTATTAATAATTTAGTTTTACATTACTTTATTTTAATTTCAACTTTTAATATTTTGAAATCTTTATATTTACAATATGAACATCACAACAATATAAATATATACAAGGGTTTAAAGGGAAAATTAATCGTTGCGTCTTATGGTCAATAAGATGTCATAAGATGATCCTTCCCGCTAAAGAAGTATTAAATGTTTAAGATTATCGTTTAAGTATGGTATTGGGAATCTCTGGAAGGGTCCAATTCGGGTCGAGGCATTAAGTGCCTATTATAGGGTCCGCGTCCTCCCACAAAGAAGCATTAAGTGATGAGATTTCATGCGACGTCAGTTAGGAAGTACCAAAGTGGGGCCTTAGGTATTAAATGATGGGGATTTTCCTATATTACTGGCATTAAATGTTCATAGTCTCCCCCCACTAAAGAGGTATTAAGTGGCTCGGGACTTTCTCTAATGTTGTCAGGATACGACTGAGAGTAGTTGTGTGGGACTGGAAATGCCTTTGGCCTGTACTTGAAGGTGGGTTATTGAGTTAGAATGGAAGAGTGTAATTTATATAGTTGGACTGGGATATCTTTCAGGCTTACAGTCGGAGGTATCTTATAAAGGATACAGTACAGGATGCGTAAGACATATTATTTGTCTAAATAATACAACTCAAATATTATTATGGCAAGACTTGAAATTTTCATTCACCAAACATTGTTGTTCTGACTCCCTCCTCATTATAGCATACGGGTTAAGGAAGATGATGCTAATTGAGAGGATGAAGGCGGAGGCGAGGATTTATGGTACTTATCCATCTTTTTTGTTGTATTTTGATGTTACATGTTGTTCTTTTGGGATTTTGTATATTGTATTGAGATGATATGTTGTTCTTATTAGATTTATTTAAATTTTTATGAAATGGGTACTTATTTATGATATTATATTTTATCTTTTCCGCTGTAAGATTTTGATAGCGTAGATAAATAGTTCTGTATACTGTTCATTGTATCAATTTTACCAACCAACAACTAGCTTTGGATGGACCTAAGGTTCGATGGGTTTTTATTGGATCGAAAATTAGGCCCTTCTCGAGGTGGCTTGTTACATCTAGCATTAAAATATTGACTAAAAATTTAATCAACCTCAGAATTGCAATTGAGAATTAATATCGATGAAGGTTACTTACTAATACCTTGATATGCAAATGAAAAATGAGAGAATAAATTAGTCATAAGTAAAGATACTCAAGATTTAGAGTGGTTTGACCCAAGTTGATCTATGTCCACCAATGGCTGAGATTATAAGAGATAATAATAAGAAAATCAATGTTAGAGTTTGTAATGTTCGATCCTTGTATTTATAGTTGCCGGAAATTGATTCAGATAGTAAAGATGCACTTCAAAAGTTCAGAAAATTCTTTTGCCTGTTGATTTAGGCTCTTGGGTGACATGAGTGCCAACGAGGATTCCAATTGGATTATAGGTCTTTATGTGAGCATGCCTTGGTTCAAGGACACGGACGTTGGATTAGAGAGTGGATGTGTAAAGTGGCTTTGCCGTGGTGTTAGTCAGGGACAAGAAGTGGTTATCGCACAGTGTTGCTTGAGTTAAATGAACAGTGTCATATGTGCCAGTCTTTTTAGAAAGACAACAAAGTCGTTCCTTCTTTCTACAGAGGTTATCGCGCATCGGTGGCCAACTCGGCAACATCAGTGGCCAATGTCTGCCGAGTCAAGACAAGAGGGCTTTAGAGAGTGCGCAACGATGTGGTGGAAGGTGAGCGATGGATCTTGCTAGGGAATGGGCCATTGTCCGAGCTGCTCAACTATTAATGGCCATTTTTCATATCAGCCACTATCTGTCGTTGTTGCCCACTAATGACTACATGGGCTATAGACGGTTCGGTTGTGCATAGGTGTCGGCCCGCTTTTTGGTTGATGCTAAAAAGTCCAAGATGCGAGTGTGTGAATTATTCAAGCCAGTCCATTTGACACTTTGAGAAAATCAAAGCAACATTAAGAAAAAGTAAAAGTTAAGTATATCCAAATTTGAAATATTATATACACACACCTCTTTTTTCAACTGTAGAGGTGGTCCTCAAATTGTGAAGAGACCGATGAACATTTATTGCAAAAAAACAAAGTAAAAGAGATTACCAACCAGCTTGGTAGTTGACGACATGCATTGAAAAATGTTTACTAATCAGCGAGCATATGGTAATAGTCAACAACAAATAAAGGATCGTCAAATTGATGATCGGCTCAATATACAATAAACAGCCAAATGAATATCTACTCCTATAATGAGCTGAATATTCAACAAATACAATTTAGGAGTTGAAAAATAATCACATTATAATAGGTAGTGAGGGAACATGCTGAACTATGCTAGTGACAATGCAAAACAGTCTGTCTAGATTTATCCGAAATGATCAAAAAATATATGTGAATCATCTAAAATTACATATATGTGTATGTATATCTATGTACACATACAGACACACACAAATATATACAATTTCATTGCCAAAATTCTCTATTTTGATAATTCAAAGTTAAATATTTTATTTAGAATTCAAATTAATTCGACTAGGAAAATTTTAGATAGTTTGTTTAAATTTGAAATTGTTAACTATATAACTATAAAAGAATACTAAACTGAAAACAATAACATATATACATATATGTAATATTATAGCGATATAAATTAGATATATGTTCACTTTAAAAGATGCGCATACACTATATAAATTTCATATATGTATATGTATGCATATATTCACTTTATAATATGCATGTGCGCGTGCATACATACATACATGCACACACATACACACACCTATATATTATACCCGGTGTATTTGTATCACTGATTATTTTAAATTTTAGGATATATATATATATATATTACACTTACACATTAGTAAGTATATTAATGCTCATTAATATTGACAAAATAAATTAATTTGAATAATAATAAATAAATATTAGTTCAACTTTCCAAACAAAATCTAAATATATTTTTACAATAAAATATTTATTCGCAATAAAACAAATGATCTTCTGCAACTTTGATAAAAAAAAATTCTTTGAAATTCACTCTTTTATGCCACTGTATGGCACACTTAACTAACCGTTTATCGATTACAACTATGTTGCTTAAATGATTGTTTGGGGATGGAAACGCTTAAGTGAGCGATAGAGAAATCCAAATTTGGGTATGGAGATTTAGCGTTGGAGTGTTAGTATTGCACGCAAGGTGTTTAGAGAAATGTACTATATAAAGAAAGTTGAAATTTCGGCAAAGCGTTGAGGGAAGCCCAAGTTGATGTTCTGTTAGGTAAACAAACTTAGGAGAACTAAAGTTAAAGAGAATTTTGCTAAGCCGACTTGGAAATCTTACTTAATAGATAGGAAGAAAACTAACATAAGCGTGCACAAAGCAGCTAGAAGTGCAAAAAATAAAATAGTGGAGTGTCATAGGAGTGGGAGTCGACTTGGCCAAAATTTCCAAGTCTGAGTCAACCTCAATCAGACTTGAAGGAAGATTTAGATCAGGTAGAAGGTAGACCCAGAGCAAGCTCTAAATCAAGTTACGGAGCATCAACCCCGATAATGGCTCGGATCAAAAGTAGGCCGACGCAAATATGCTTCGAGTAAAAAAAAAAAAAAAAAAAAAAAATAAATCTTACTTTAGCCATTATATGTCTCAGACATCAGTTTAAGTATTTTCTTGATCCAAGTAAATGGATCAAGCCATGTTGGTGCGAACTGATCCATCAACATAGATCTTGGAAATCCAACAGACTTGAAACATACTCCGAGTCGGAACCAAGTTTACCTAAAGTCAACTCTGGATACTGAACCAATTTACCATAGGTCCCGAACCAAATGTCTCGGGAAAGACCATATTTTGAAAATCCATGAAATGAAATGAATACTATTGAGAAAGCCGAGGATAACATGAGTTGGCTTATTTGAGGATAACATGATCGGAACTCGACGTAACAGGAGATGAGAGGTTCCAGAAAAAGTAACAGAGCTATACGAGGATCTGGAGAATATGATGTGAATATCTTTAAGTCGATACGAAGCGTACATGGAGCCCTTATTGAACAAAGGGCAAGAGTGCATACCACAGAAAGCTCACTAACGAAGGTAGGGACGCTCACTTTGGGAGGAATACGTGACAAGTCCCCTAGAGACATGAACGATGTTCAAAGATAGAGTTATCTTCGCAGGTACAATTAACGGCAGTGAATCCACTGGAAATTATGCTAGATAATGTTACCACAACAATGAGTCCACAGAGGGATGGCAAAAGGGCAGACAAATTTTCTATTGTTCAAAATCGGTCCGAAAAATATGGTTACTGCCCATGTTCGCTCCGTTAAACTTGTCCACGAACTGGAAACGGACCCGGACCAAGAGACTGACGCAAACCAGATTGAATAACGGAAAAAGTCATAAGACTTGTATATATTTTGTGGGAAAATTTTTTGAGAATAAGAAAACCGCAACAAATTTCAGTAGAACAAGTGAAATTTTAACAATTAAAAAACAGTAGAACAACCTGCCTTTCAGTATAACTCATCATCACAGATACAAGATAATTATGATTCTCAATACAACACAACACCTAAGTAATATAACATCAATATAATTAATTGCCCAGATCATAAATTGATATTACCATAATTGATAAACACTGAAGTTTCAACCATGATTTGAGGTACCGGACGGTACCCCAAAATTTCAGTGGTACCATACCGATGCCGATGGTCGACGATCCGAAACTGACCACAAAGGTCGGTTTTGGTAACTATGTAAATAAAAAACTTAATCAAATTAACAAACGAAATAAAGCGTAAATTAGAGCAAAATAGATTGAAGATAGAAATCGAAATCCAAATTAGCTGAGCTGCTTTGGTCAAGTCGAAAACTCTAGTTTTAGCGGGAGTCGAAAGTCAAGTCTACAGTAAACTATGCGTTTTTCTTTTCTTTAGCAACGCTGTGTTTTATTTCTGCCCTGGCTGTTCAAGATGACTACATGAAGTTATATGGGCTGTTGTCAAAATTTGATGAAGTAATATTGGACTGTGTAGCATTTTACAATGGGCTATTAAACTCATGGGCTGAAATTATATTATTTAATTTAGTACGGTGCGTAGCTTTTGTTTTAAGTGATAATGGAATTATATAATTTGATTAAGTGTTATTGAATTGAACTTAAATTTTTGTTATAAAGCTTTTTAAGTGTAATAAAGTTATATGCAGCTCCAAGATTTAATTTTAAAATGTAATAAAATTACGATGTTGCATTTTATTTTCTTAATAGACTATATTTTATATTTATCGACAAAGATAATTATTACGTTTCCTTTAACAAATCAATAAAATCGAAATCAGGACAAAAACCGAAATCAAAACCGAAACTTCCGAAATCATCAAAACTGACAAAATTTCCAATGACCAAAAACGAAAACAAAATCGAGTTCTTCAACCTTGGTTTCAACATCCAAAATAGAAAATCGAAGTCAGAATTATCATTACAGCCATTCAAGGAAATCGATCCATGCGGTTAATCCTAGAGATCATACAGAAACATCCATGCATCATACTGTAGAATGCTATAGAAATTAAATAACCAAACATTGTCATACTTAATAAAAACCACCTTAGCATTACTCCAAAAAGCGCACAGCGAAAGATTCCCATAGTCCCACAGAACAATCTAAATTCATCTATATAAATAATAAAGGTTGAAAGAAAAACATCTAAGAAATCATTATGTACATTGTTGGGTATTTCAGGATGCTCATAGTTGCATCAAAATATCAGTGTACGTGTTCCAAATTGGTGAACATGCTACTGATTCAAATGAAATGGATTTATTTTTAAGGTGGAGCGTACATTGTGGTGATTGATTCCTTGACATAATTTCAAGGAAAAATAAAGTTCGGTGCATTATTTTTCTATCTATGACTGGCTATATGGAGTGCGTTGCCATGTTCATTTAGTGCATATTCCCAAGGAAAGTTTTGCCTAAACCTAAAAGTCAGTAGGTACAGTATGTATGTCATGGTTTATTATTTTAATGCATTCATTGTTATTTGAAAACATGCAATGTTAAAACCAAATAGTTATTGTCACTAGTAGCAGTAGCCATATTTACAATAACAGCCATATAAATATGAGTGTATACGAGGCCTCCCCGAAATATTGGCTCTAAACATTTGTTTAATTCAAGTATTTTGAAGTAAAATAGTAAAAGCAAAGTTAAGGGTCTAAACAAGCTTACCTCAAACTCAGTAACCCATCAACAACTTAACCCAACCTATTCAAAATTGATTAATTCCATTTCATCATCCTCATTTTGAACCTAAAAATCATTATCACAATGTTTGAAATAAAACCAATACTGCAATAAAACAAAATTTTAAACAAAATATGCAGTCTACAGGGTAAAAAACATGCATACAAGAAGGTATAAACATGACATATTGACATTTAATGATTCAGTGAGATTTATAATGCATGGAATTGTATAAATTTTGGCCTCTAAGTTCTTCAATGAATATTTAGAACGCAACTAATCTCCACTACAAATTAAAGCTTCAACTGTATCTGATTTAAAAGAACTTCCAAACTAATTCAAAATTTGACCACCAGCACTAAACGCAAATTCTGAAACAATACTACTAATAGGGATAGAGAGTATATCTCGAGCCATAACTGATAATATTTTATATTTTGAAGCATTTACTTTCCACCATTCTAGTTATTGAAATAACCTTCGAACTCATTGCATTTACAACGACTTTCCTTCAAATATACTTCTAGTTCAAATTGTGCAGTTTCAACTGCATCAGATTCATCTGCCCATGCTTCAACTCGGTCCTCCCTTTGGTCTTTCTCCTTTTTGAAGCATTATTAGATGTACTTCCTTTTTTTAACTTAGAAGTTTTATTGATTGCAGTAAAAGCGTATTCAGAATATACTTCATCCAAAGACGCATAACAAGTTGTACATTTTGTTCAGATTCAGCATTAGAGTAAATCTTATGAAAACAAAACTCTATAAGCCTCATTTTGTACCTTGGATCTAAAACTACGGCAATAGACAATAGTATTACAATCATGCAAGTACTTATCAAATTTATTCTTCATTTTATTAATCATTCCCTTCATAACAAAAGTACCTTCATATTCTAACGACTTCTCGTTTAAAGTTTGCTTAATTTTCCAAAGTTCAGGGACAGACAAATTAGAAGTGGGATAAGTTGTACCCGAAAATATGTTTGATGCTTCATTGAATACATCTAAAATCTTACCTATAGACTCTGCTCTCTCCTAGTCCATTGTAGATGGCAACCAAACATATGATGGATCTCTTTCTTGATACATAGAAAAAACTTTCTTAAATTTTAAAGCACAACCTAGCATTGCATAAGTTGAGTTCCAACCAGTAGGAACATCAAGTATTAGACGTTTAGATATGGAAAGCTGCAATTTTATAACAATATCTGAAAACTTATGGAGGCGTTGAGGCGACATCTTAAAGTACTTCATGATTTCATGAATATTTTCAATGACTTCTTTAATCTCACTTAATCCATCTTGCACGATTAAATTTAACACATGTGCACAACATCGAACATGAAAAATTTTACCTTTGAAATAAAGTCTGCCTTTTAAAGCAAAATTTTCTCTTAAATTTCTCATAGCAACATCATTTGAAGATGCATTATCGAGTGTTATTGTGGATATTTTATTCTCAATACCCCAGTCTAGTAGGCAACAAAAAATTGCATCGGCAATCGCAAGTCCAGTGTGAGGTGGTGGCAACGCTTTTGTAATGTCCATTTAGAGTGAAGAAAAACACAAGTTAAGCACATATGGCCTACTGTTTGATTTGATGTCCAAAGATCAGAAGTTAAACTTACTCTACCAATGCCCTTTAAAACCTCCATTAACTTCTTTTTTAAAATCATGTTATTTCATACAATCATTTTTTATTGTTAACCGCGATATCTTCTCAAACTCGGGATTCAATATTTGACAAAATAATATAAATAACTCATGTTCAACCATCTTAAAAGGGTACTCATGTGCAATTATCATTGTGGCAAGAATCTCTCTTACTTTGTCTTCATCAAATTTTTGGAGAGCTGGCTAACCAATCAATCCAGTTTTAGAAGCTTTTTCATTGAAAAAATCTTTACCTAACAGTTTCTGTTGATTTTCTTTAGCACTCCCAAAATGACATTTACTAAAATGTCTCTTAAATGTAGTTGTGCGTCCATCTTTAATTCTGGTTAGTTTATGATCACAAAGAATACATTTAGCAAGTAATTTAACATTACCATTTTCATCTTCTTCTTTAATTTTCTCAAACTCTAACCAAACTTGAGAACGCTTTTTCTGGACTTCTTTCATCTCCACCGATAGCTTCAGTATCGGCTGTAGCAGTAGTTCCATCAGCTTTCTTAATAATATTACCATCGCCATTATCACCTGTTGATCTTTTATCTTCTAAATCTTTATTTTCACCACATGAGATAATCTCGACTTGATTTCCATCACCAACCACTAGTTCTTGATATTGTTTATCGATTATTGGATCTTCCATAACTATATAAAGACCAAGAAAATAAGGACTGACAATAAATCTAAAAATAAAATGCATCTATTACATAATTACATCATGTTACAAGCATCTATCAAGCTGGTTCTGGTACTATTGTTGGCCCTGGTACTAATTGAAACAAAAGTAAGGTTCTAGCACTAATTATCAAGCTGGTATAATTGAAACATATAATAAAACCAACATTGCATTAGAGTAATAAGATAACAAAAAATCAAGCTGGTTCAGGTACTACTGTTTTTGTAAATAAATTATCGACCAGAAGTATAGAACATAAACACAAAGACCATGTTAATTTTGGAAATGATATTCTCCACTCACATAAGAAGGTTGGATTCATTCAACGCTAAACTTGGATAAAATAAATAATGTTCAAACAGTAAAGTTGGATTTATACAGCAAGACTAGCAACTCATCATGTACTTTAGGTAAAGAAATTGAATGGAAAAAAGATATAGATGCCTATTTGTATATTTCATATAGTCTGTGTGCCAGAAAAAGTGAAATTATCAATCAGTAATATGCTTGAACAGCAAAGAAAACCAAAAAAATCAACATCACCAATAGAGCAAAGTGAATTTAAGAAATCCTAGTCTCTGATTAAATCCACAAACTGAATGATTCCGAAAGTAGAACCTAAGTAACAAATACTTGCGTATTTTCAGTATCCAAAAAACCCTGATATGAAAAAAGAAAAAACTTACTTGGTAAATTTGGAGAAGCCATGGAAAGCGCAAGGAGAGAAGATTAAACTAGAATGCGATGCCGATGGGCGATGGGAGTGATGGTCCGATGGAGGCTGTACTGGATGATTTATATTTTTTTTCTATTAGCACTGAAATATAATTGAGGCTGGAATGATTCAACATGTTAATTGATGAATAAGCAGATTGAGAATATGAGATTTGATAAATCTAAGAGCTGTGTAGGGAAACTAAGCGTCAGCTGTTTAATTTACCAAGAACTAATTAAGTAAAGGGATATGAAATTATAGCTGAGGAAACTTTTGTAACAGACAAAGTTTCTCAGGATTTTAGTCTCTAAGATAGACCTTCAGTATTTTGGCTTGAAGGACGACTTTCTTTAGGTATCAGTTTTTAGTTATTGATGGCAGTTTTTAGGTATCTGTTTGTATTTATTGGTAGCAGTTTTTAGGTATCAGTTTTTATTTCGATAGCAGTTAAAATAACATGCATTCCTTGGGTGTCGACGTCATTTGAAGGGAAACATAAGATAGTTACTTTGGTAACTATGAAATGGTTTTAAGTAGGCCGAAATCGACCTCATCGACGACAAATGGTAGGTGGAAATGGTACTTTGTGTTTTACTTAACGTTTAATAGCTATTGTCGACGTCGACGACATCACTTATCTTCACTGTAGTTTTAAACAATGTCGCATCTCATCTCTTCAATGTTCCCTAACTAAGCCAGTAATGCCACCTTTATTAACGTCGACTTCGATTTTATATAAGAAGTCGCATAACAGCCGAAGTGGTTTAAGTAAAGAAGTTTTATAGCATTGACGAAGGTCTTGGATGACGATGTGCATCAAGGTCGAAGACCTTATGCCTAATGTCGATGTCGCTTAGCCACGATGTCGTACCTTATCTTTTATGCCGAAGAGGCATGTTTTTGAAGTTAAGTAAAACCGTTTTCAAAGGGCGATGAGGCGTATATTTTAAAAGGTCGACGACCCTATATATTTGAAAGTAAGCCATAAAACATATAAAGATTTTAAGTTTTGGCTTCGACCCAAATGAGGGCCGACATTGTTTACCACCAAGCGTAGTGGGTTTTATTCGATTAAAGGCAGAGAGCCTTGGGGTATTATGTCGACATCGTTAATGACAATGACATTGATCTAATTTAAACTATTAAAAGAGCTAAGTTCTTCCTTGTTTTGAATATAATTTAAAGGAGATAAAATATATAAAAATGATTTTCAAGGATTTTAATTATGAAATAGCCCAAGCTTTGAGTTGAAATTTTCAAAGGGAATGTTACTTAAGATTATGTAATTATGAGACATAAAAAGATTATTTATTGAACATATTGAATGATGGATGTTATATATGTTCTCGTGTTTATTTGATCAATCATTATGCATGTTGATATTATCATACTCACATCACTTATGACCCATAATTGCATTGTGAGGTGTTAAGGGCAGAATAACTAACTAGATTGACCATGTAGTAAGTATAAACAAAATTATCTCCTAAATGAATAGAATTGCATCTAGAAGATCTGGTAGATCAAAAGTATATGATGCTCATAACTGATCAAAAGATTGTTGATTCAGACATATTATTGGAAGGGACTAATAGGTTCATAGTCATCATATAAAAACTACGGTATGAGAAATGTTATTGGGAGGGTCCAATAGGTTCTAAGTGATCCTATAAAAACTATGTCTGGATGATGTTATTGATAGAAGTCAATAGGTTCAAAGTGATCCCATGAAAACTATGATTCGAGAGACATTATTGATAGAAATCAATAGGTTCATAGTGGTCCCATGAAAACTATGATTTTAGTGATGTTAATGGAGAATCCCATATGTTAACTGTGATCCCATGAAAACTATGGTTGAAAGGTTACTAGTTAGCCCATGAAAACTAAAAGGTTCTTAGTAATCCCACAAAACCTATGAAGTTGGATAGATTGTCCCTGAGATTTGAGATCGGTTATTAGTCAGCCCATGAAAACTAATATGTTCATAATGATATTAGGAAACTATAAATTAGGACAAATAGTCAGATAAATTGAGATGGGTAATCTAGGGTATTTTGCATTTTTCCATATCATCGTAAATTACTATGTTTTAACCATTGTGGACAAAGAAGCACAATATATGGTTAATATATTTTGGTTAAGATACCAGCGAGGAGAAAACACGTTTCCCTCGGTGGCATGATCTCATTAGATATCTATTAGTTCGAGATGGTAGGTTATAATTCACACCAGACTTTTTGCCTAGCTCGAAGTTTTTGTTTTCCCCTTAAACTCTCGAGCACTCAAAATTAATTTAATTTAAGAGTAAGTGTTTTTTAGGTTTCCTAGTATGACGAATCGACTTCCGGAGACATGTAGGAGGCAATCTAGCTATTTAGGAGTTCTATTCAAATTCGCTATATTGTTTAAGTTTGTCTATTTCGATGTAATGGCAAAGTTGTATAATTGCCAAGTATTTGACTCTGATCAACCAAAGGGGCATCTTCATATGTCGCTCTTGGAGTATTTTGTAATAAATATATTTTCTTTGAACTTGTGATTACGATCGGGATTATATAATGAGTATGAAATATCATTTGTGAAATGAGATATGAAAATTTGTTATTAAATTTTATTGAAATTTTTCATATTCATGTGCTTTTGATTATTGGTATGATTAACATAGCCGCATTTTGTCACCAAGAATTGATAACTATGAATGACTACAGCATCCATATCAGTTAGTTTTAGGCCTTGGAATGAGGGATGTTACATGTTGGTACCAGAGCATAGGTTTATGATTAAAGAATTTCAAATCTAAAGAGTTTTTGAAAACATAATCCTAATGAATCAGATAATGAAATTGGGGTATTGTACAACACTATAATAACGTACTTGTATAAGCCATATATAAATATGTATTTCGTCTCTATTCTCCTCTTTCTTAGACCGTTCTTCTACATCTTACTAAGACTCATATGCAGATTTACAAGAAAGAAAGATATGAAGACCGAAAATGAAAGAGTGATTCTAAGTGGAGGAAGCATCACAACCAATGGAAATGTTTGGTCCAACACTAGGAGGAACCACAGTCGACAGCCAAATGCTAATCAAAATGCAAATGTCAATGTAGATGTTGCGACCCACCAGCAGATATGGGGACTATGTATCGGTTCTTCATCAATCTGATGCAAGCTGGAGTAACTATAGGAGTAGTTGGAGGGAATGCTGCTAATATGGGAGGAGTCAATCCCGTAGCACCGGTTAGTAATAACTATGCTAAATTGAAACAAACCTACACTAGTTTAGGTGGGAAGCCTTTTCTGAGAACGGAGGATGCAATAAAAGTGGAGAACCGGTTGTTATATTCTGAAAGAATTTTTGTTGATTTGGGTCTGAACGATGGGCAGAAAAGGAGATTGGCTTTAAGACAGTTGCAAGGAGCCGCTTTATTTAAAGGGCTAAGTGTTTCCTTGTTTTGAATATGATTTAAAGGGGATTAGGTAGATCAGAAGTATATTATGCCCAGAACTGATCGAAAGATTGTTGATTTAGATAGGTTATTGAACGGGTATAATAGGTTCATAGTCATCCCATAAAATCTATGACACGAGAAATGTTATTGGAAGGGTCCAATAGATTCCTAGTGATTCCATGAAAGCTATAACCGGATGATATTATTGATAGAAATCAATAGTTTCATAGTGATCCCATGAAAACTATGGTTTGAGAGATGTTACTGATGGAAATCAATATGTTCATAGTGATCCTAGGAAAGCTACGGTTTGAGTGATGTTATTGGTGTCTTGTAGGTTCATAGTGAGACCATGAAAACTATAGTTGGAAGGTTATTAGTCATCCTATAAAACTAAAAGGTTCTTAGTGATCCCACAAAAATTATGAACTTAGATAGAGTATCCTTAAGAATTGAGATAGGTTATTTGTTAACCCATGAAAACTAATTGGTTCATAGTCTCCCTAGAAAACTATAAATTTGACAGATGGTCGGATAAATAGGTATGGGTAATTCAAGGTATATTGCCTTTTGCATATCATCAAAAATTACTATGTTTTAACCATTGTGGATGCAGGAGCACGGTATGTAGTTAACCTATTTTGATTAAGATACCGGTGAGGGGGAAACCCGTTCCGTTCAGCGGCGTAGTATTACTAGATGTCTATTGGTTTGAGATGGTAGGTTATTATTCACACCAACTTTTTGTCTAGCTTGAAGTTTATGTTTTTCCTTTAAACTCGGATGCTCAAAATTAATTTGACTCGATTGAGAGTAAGGGTTTTTCAAGTTTCCTAGTACAATGAATAAGCTTCTAGAGACGTGCAGAAAGCAATCTAGCTATGTATGAGTTTTATTCTAATCAGTTGTGTGTTGTTTAAGTTTGTCTATTTAGATGTAATGGCGAAGTTGTATATAATTGCCAAGTTAATCAACCAAGGTTGCATCTTCATATGTTCCCCTTAGACTATTTTGTAATAATTATTTTTCTTTGAACATGGGATTACGATTGGGATTATATAGTGAATATGAAATATCATTTGTGAAATGATATATGCAAATTTGCTTTTAAACCGTGTTGAATTTTTCCATATTCATGTGCTTCTTATTATTTATATGATAACATAGCCGCATTTTATCACCAAGAGTTAATAACTATGGTTGGTTGCAGCATCCCTAGCAGTTAGTTTTGGGCCTCGGAATGGGGGATGTTACACATATCTACTTACTTTCTTTTCTAATTTGAGCCTCTTATTCCTCATAGATCTCGCCAAATGCTTCATCCTTCTTCCTCCATTGTCTAAGCACAAATCAAATAAAATAGAATGTGATGCCGATGGGCGATGGGAGTGATGGTCCGATGGAGGCTGTATTAGATGATTTATATTGTTTCTATTAGTACTGAAATATAATTGAGGATGGAATGATTCAACATGTTAATTGATGAATAAGGAGATTGAGAATATGAGATTTGATAAATCTAAGAGCTGTGTAGGGAAACTAAGCGTCAGCTTTTTAATTTACCAAGAATTAATTGAGTAAAGGGATATGAAATTATAGCTGAGGAAACCATTGTAACAGAAAAAGTTTCTCAGCATTTTAGTCTCAGGGATAGACCATCAGTATTTTGGCTTGAAGGACGACTTTCTTTAGGTATCAGTTTTTAGTTATTGATAGCAGTTTTTAGGTATCAGTTTGTAGTTAACGGTAGCAGTTTTTAGGTATCATTTTTTAGTTCGATAGCAGTTTTGAAAGAATGTTTATCCTTCTGAACAATTTTGAAAGAATGTTTGTCATTATGAATAATTTTTAGAAGAATGTTTGTCTTTGTGGTAAAAATACTGAGATCGTGTCCTTAAGGCTAAAAATATACAAATTTTTGTCCTTTAAATTAATTTCTTCATTATAGCTACTGGCAATTGTCTTTATTGCAATTAATTTCATACGAAAATTCAAATTTAAAAGTGTTTATTTCATGCCAACCCTACATCAAGATCACTAAACTACAGAAAACCTACATGGTTACGGACCTTGGCCTGTTGGACAATAACACGTCCATGCTTGGGTCCGTAATTTTGTTCGGACAGAATTTTTTGTTCGAACGCGACCCGCTTACTAAACGGACCGTACATCAGTCGGACACTTATTCAAACCAGCCCAAATCTGACAATGGACTGTCATATCCGATCAACACCCCTAACCATGGGGCACCAAGATCCATGAGTGCACTATAACGACCTGTCTTTTCGACCATCGGAAGTCGGCACCCGAATAGATCTAAGTATTGAAATGCTAAACACCAATCGCCGGAAAGGTAGATTGTTAGGGTAAAATAAAAATAAAACGAACAAGAATAGAAGAAATAAAATCCCACAGCGGAACGATCACATATAATATAACAAAAATTGTAAAATTTGTCACCCTAAAATATATAGTATATCAGAGTAAAAAACAAACCACATCTGTCTAGACCGTTACAACTTCATGATCTTACAATTGTTAATAAGTATATATAATAATATAGCAGAAATAAAATACTATAGCAAGTGAACATCCTGCTCTACTGCATGAGCTGCATGTCCCACCAACGACAACCTGGAAAAATACTTGAAAGAATGGACATAAATAAAATCAAAATCCACACTTAAAGAATGGACACGGATAGTTAAACATCGAGAAGAACTCCAGTTACTTGCCGATGCAATTATGAAAATAATTCAAAGATTTATATCAACAACAGAAAAAGGAATTTTCCAACAATGACTAAAAGGGTGCGCCCCCGCCGAAAGTATACCTCTAGAAAATATACTTGAGAGGGTCATATACTCTGTGAGTCATCTCGAGAACTCCAAGCTGAACCCCACCAACCTTATGGAGAATCGTGTATTTCACATCTCCACGTGCATACCACTGAAACCAATCTAGAGTAGATGGGATAATACGCTAATGGAAGCAACCATATATGGCATGGTCCCTACTTGGTTTCTTGTTTTAGTCATTTTCGAAAAAGGATATCAATACTCAAATGAGCAACAAATCATCTTAAATTGATGATACATAAAGAAGAAAGTTGAATCGATAGTTAATGAATCAACTATTGGGAATAATCAAAATAATCGTATATAAAAATTAAACCTCATACCCTTACCACTACTCGTCAATTTCAAACTTGTATTATCCCTCGGTTTAAAATGAAACCGGGCAAGTTAAGGTAGTTTTACCTCTAGTTATTGTTAATAACAATTTTAACCTTTGAGGTAGAAACGCATTCCATACCTCGACATTTAATGTTAAAAGTATGACTAAATCCATTCCATATAAGCAATATCGTTTACAAAAATTAATTTTCTTATCTTTTCCATAACTGAATCAAACTGTTAACTTTTAAAACTCGAACTTGTGCTTGGTTTTCACGCACATTTGTAAAACACTTTCAAAACACCCTTTAAAATATTATTTTTAAAGAGTAAATTATATTTTTAAGTGTATTAAAAAGAAGGGTAAAAAACAAATGTTATTAAAACATTTTTTACTATAAACCCAAAACAATTTATACATAGATTTATTTATTTTAAAACAATTCCTTTTAAAATATTTTTCTCATTTATAAACTATCATTTATAAATTTCAAACAACATTTATTACCTTGAAAGATAATAAATCAAATAAATGCTTTTATGAATTTTAAACAATGTCAATCATCCTGAAAAATAATTGATATAATTCTTTTACAAGTTTAAAACCACATTAACTATCCCAAGAGATAATTAATCAACTTATAACTCCTTTAATAAATCCATTAATTAACTTTAAATTCCTTTATTAAATTAGTTAATTAACTTTAATCACTTTTATTACATCAGTAAATTAATTTTAAACACCTTTATTAAATCAGTTAGTTAATTTTAAACATCATTTATCTAAACGATTGATTAATCTTAAACATCATTATATAAAATGATTAACTAATTTTAAACATCATTATTAAAATGATTAATTAATTTCAAACATCGTTATAAAATATTAATTAAATTAATAATCTATTTTATTAATCAAAAAAATATTAATTATGCCAAAATATAATTTAATCCAACTTATAACCTTTTTATAAATTTAAAATTAAACTAATTATCTAAAAGATATTATTCAAATCTATAAGCTTTTATAAATTTAAAACAACAATAATTATCCCAAAAGATAATTAATCCAATTTATAACTTCTTTTTATAAATATTAATCAATACATATCCTTTATATTTAAAATTCCCAAAATATTTGAAAATATAGTGTAAACAACTATCAAAGTCCAAATAACGATCAAACATTTATTGTATAATAAAAGATCAAGTTCAGTACGCTACAAAGATTTAAGTGGATGATATTTCATAAGTGACGGTATAGCAATTATCGCTGTAATGACACTTACACAATCAAAAAATATGTTATAAAACTTTTCAACCAAACAACAATATAAGTGACATAAGAATATAAGTAAATTAATATTGGCCAGAAACCTTGTAACACCCCATATTTTTATTAACATTATTTAGGATATTTAATTAGTTAAATTAAATAAAATAATATAAGGCGATTAGTGGATTGAGATTCGTGATTAAATAAGGGGTAGTCGTGCCATGTTGAATAAGTGAACTAAAGAATAGAAAGAGAATAAAAAGGTTGGGAAATATGCAAGGGCAAAATAGAAATAAGGCATATCCTTATACCCTAAACCCTTAACCCCTCAACATTCGCATTCACTTCATTTTTCACAATTCAAAAATACAAGCTAAGGCCGGCCACCATTAGGAAGAGCAAAGAAGAAGAAGAATTCAAGAGGAAGAATCAAAATCATTAATCAAGAACAAATCTCACATCCTTAATCAAAAAGCTAAGGTGAATAATAAATACGTCTCATATATTTGATTGATTTTGATTTTAGATAAATTCTGAAATTATTTGCAATTGTTTTGTCATGTTTTGAATGATAAACGGATATATACACACATACACATATGCATACACACACTTGTTGATGATTTATGCCAAGTTGTATGCATTTTATGATGAGAACTGGTTTAGAAAACCTATCATATGGCATCTAATTGCTTTGCGAATTCAGGTTTAGATCAGAAATGATAATTTAGAAATGGGTTTCAATTTCCATATTTTTTTTGAATTAACGTGGATTTTATATGAATTTTCTGGTGAAGAAAATGCTATTTTGGGTTAAAAATATATTTCGGCCAAATTATATTGGCTTAGGTCTAAAATTTATATACGTTAGAAAAAATATTAAAAATGATTTTCTAGAATTTTTGTAGAATTTTCCTAAGGGTTTTAATGGATATATAAAATTATTTAAGGTATGTGACTTAAATATTTTATATATTTATAAAAAGGAGAGGGGGTATTTTATAAATAATTCAAATCTTTATTTCTAAAAATCGGCAATATTTTTTAAAAATAAAAATGTGCAACCAATCATAATTTGACAAACAAGGCAGGTTATGTACAAAGAAATAGTTTTAAAAGTCAAATCTACATGCTTTTTCCTATTTCAGTGCTTTCAACATAGGCTTCCTGTTGAATATGCTAGTATATGATTTTTTGTTTGATGATAATAAACATATATATATATATATATCCAATTAAATGTACTTATTAATGTACTATTTTATTTTTCACATAAATAAATAAATATTTGCTGAATAAAATAAATAACACAAAATTTAAATTCAAACAAATATTTTATTACAATTTTTGAATAGTAGAAAATTTGTGCTCTCACTATATATATATATATATATATATATATATATATATATATATATATATATATATAGACACACACACACACACAATTTGCAATTACAATACAATTTTGATTACATCACAATTTTTCAATATACAATTGTTACATACATTTACACCTCACTACATTTCACTCAGTCACTCGTATTTGATCTTTAACTCTATTCCATATTGAATCCAGCATCTGAGTTATCTGCAAAATACACACTAACGCAGTAAAATTGAAAAAGAAATATTTCTGCAGTGTAAAATAAAATGTGTTTTGAAAATATTATATGCCTCAGTTATTTGGGTTGTTCGTCATCATCATTATTTTGAATTCATCATATACGAACAACTTGTGACATGCACAGTGTATCACTGTACATGCCACAGGGCCGTGCACACCGATATACACTTAATAAAACTGCAGGGACAGCTGAGCACAAGGTCAAACCCAATGTAAATCCAAGGTTCAACTCAAGTGAAATACAAATAAAGTCATGATGTGAGCACAAGGTCAAACCTGAGCTATAAGCTGGATTCAACATAGGTGCAATCCAAATGTACAAGTTCAATAAAATGGTCAGGACAACTAAAACTACTCGACCAGTCCAAAACCAAAAATGAACAAGTACAAAAAGTGGTGAACAACACATAAAGGAGGCAAACAAGTATACACATGAACCAACAACTTCAACTCGAACAAAGCCAGCCTGACAACATGGAAGCAAGTGGAAACTAGCTCAAAGCAACTGTATATCAAGTGCACCAACAACAGTTCAAGAATGAACCAGTGAAGTCAACAAAGGTGTAGACTAGATGAAGTCGAACAAATACCAAAGGCTACCAAGGACAGAAGTGATAATATGGTTGCAATAAAGCAGTGCAACAAAATGGCGAGTACATGAAGCTTCAAACATATAACAGAATTCAACATATGACAATGAACAATGCAATCAACTGAAGTGAAGACCAACAGCAAGTTTCGACCAGGCAGCAAACAAGAACAAAACATCAACCTTCAGTGACCACATACAGTACATGAAAACTCAACTGAACCAAAACAATATACAAGAATTCAATGAAGACCAGAGGATTGCAACCAAGCTAATGAACAAACAAAACAACCAGACAGACTTAAGAGCACAAGCACCGACTGAAAGAGAAAGAATCACAATAATCATACACATATATACATACATATACATGTATACATATACATGTGTCTATGTGCACTGTTTCTAACAGCTAGCTCAATAAACAATACATATGACATAGTGACAACAACCCATAAATGAAGATGTGAAGACCAGACTGCATGGCTACACAAGAAATCACAATCCATACACGCACACACATGTATACACACATGTATACATATATAGGCAATGCAATAGTGAAATAATAAGACTCAAATCTATAGAATAATGCATATTGAAGCATGTAGCAGTTCAAATGTCACAGGGAATTTCAAACCAAGTCAAAGTTTATTTTAATAACTGAAAGGGTCACAAAAATATGATCAATATACATGAAGACTCAAATGTATCAAGACTTCAAGCATGCACATATATATCGATCAAGCAGTGCAACCCCAAGCAATAACCAGAGTCAATATCAAAACAATAGTGCAACACCAACACAGTGCAGTGAATAATAAAGTGCAGACCAACAGTGAAATAAAGGTGCACAGCAACTACACATGAAGCCGTGAGAAATTGAACGAAGTCAAAGTAATGACAAGAGATACTGAACAAGTCGAAGATAAAATTCTCATCTAATATCATCACAAAATCAAAGTGCCGAAGTTAACATAAATTCAAAGCACTAGAGAATTCAAAGCCGTGGTGACCAAGGGATCGACCAAGTTCAAAATCAAAGCCATAACAATCAAGCAACAAGGATATACGAATTGAAAAGGTCATAGAAATCACCAACATTAAAGTTAAATCGAACGGCCAAACATATTAATTGACAAATTCAAATAAACGTAAATTAAGGGGATCGAACCCTGTTTAACCTAAATCATCATCGGCACCTAAAGGCGTCGAGTTCAAACATATAAACGAAAATAAATAAAAATTAAATCGCATACCAGATAATTCAAACCAAACTCAACTTGTTGAAGCAGCTTTGTGCAAATTGAAGAAACATTCGATCGACAAGGCAAGGGACGAGAAATCATCTATTCGATCAAACAACTGAAGACGACGTCTTGAACAAAGAGAAACCCTAATTTTTGAAAGAGGGAAATAGGACGAGGCAACCATTTTTCACGAAGAAGGAGATACGGCCGAAGAAATTTAATGAACAAGGGGACAGTTTATTTTTATCACTTAAAGCTTTTGGGACGGCTTCTTTTAAATTCATTTTAGGCTTTAAATTAGGTTTTATTGTTTTAATAGTTTTTATTTTGTATTTATTTTTTAAACGTTTATAAATTCTAGTCGTGTGACTAGGGGACGAACTACGGTGTTGTAGTTCGAGAATTTGCCACTCAGTGGCTGAGTTGTGGCAGAGTTTTGAGCGTAGAGTTAGTTTAATCGATAGCGAGCAATGCGAGTTTATGTGTGTAAGCGTCTGACTACTTAATGTCTAGTAGAAATCTTGGGGGTAGCACGTAGATAGGGTTTTGCCGAAACTGGGTAAATCTGTGTTGTTCTGTTTTTGTCTTTTTATTCGGTTATTATCTGTGTTGCTATTATTCTGCTATTATCAGTGCTACGATTATTTTATATACTGTTGCAATCTTATAATTAATTGCATCATCCTATTCACCCCCCTTTAGGGTGAAATCGATCATACACTTCCGACTCCTTACCTCTACATCCGACTCCATCGAAACCAATGCCAATGGTATAAGATATCTGGTACGTAGTGAATTGGACAAAGGCGGAAGGCATGGGTTGAAACAAGGGGATCTGTAGGGGTAGAAGCACTACTTTGCTTTTAAATGAAAATGTATCTTCTTTGCATTTGATTGAATAGCTTTCGACTTAGTCTGATTTCGATTGGGTCAACGATTTTAAAAGAATGGTTTTAAGAGGTCGCGCCTTTGTTTTTAAATAACTGCTTTCGACTAGGTCGAAGCCCCTGACTGCCCTTTTTTACCTTTCGACCCAGATTGGTTTTGAAAGGGTTATCCCGTTTTTAAAACCAAGTCGCTTCTCCAATGCATTCGAAGGGATCGTTTCGACACCATCACTTCTTACTTAGGAATTCTTTCGAAAGAGATGCTTTCGACTTAAATGTTTTAATGACCCTTTTGCTCTATAAAAAGAAAAATTATAACCCAAATGGTTTTGAAAGAGATGGTTTTAATGGTTTCGAAAGGTGTTTCCACATGTTATAAATTGAAGCCAAATGCTTTCAAAAGGCTTGATATTTTAATGCGTTCGAAAGGTTTTAAGGAAGGATTTTCCAATGGTTTCGAAAGGTCAAAAAGAAAAGGTTTTTCAATCTTTTCAAAAGGAAATGTTTAAGTGTATTAAATGGGATGTTTAAGGTTTTAAAGCTTTTGAAGGAGATGTTTTTCAAGGCTTTCAAAAGGATAAAGATAAATGTTTTCGAAAATTATGTTTTGGCATTTGGCCTAAGGTTTTGATTGTATTGAAAAGGATGCTTTCAAAGGTTTTGAAAGGGTTCTTTCAATGGTTTCGAAATGGTCGTTTAAAGGTTTTAGACAAAAGTTTCGAATGAGTTGTTTTGGTAATGTAGCCTAAGTGTTTTTAAGTTAAAAAGGGTTTTAACTTATTTTGGAAGAATTGGAAATCCTTAATAATTTCATCAACATTAATTTGGGTAAAGTATTTATATTACATGGAAAATAGTTTAAAGTAAAACTAAGAGTATATTTTTCTTGTATATGTATAATTTAAAGGTTTAAATCATTTTGAAAAAGGTTTTCAAGGAAAAATTTAATGGGTAGTTAACCCTAAGAAAATGAATCAAATTAGAATACCAAAGTGGAATTGTGTAGGGTCGTGTCCTGTACTCATTAGCTATTAGCCCTTAGCTAATTTAGTCCAAAATTCCAGTGTGTAGGGCTTTATTAGAAGTGAGACTAAAATTATGTTACACATAGAAAGGAATCTAAAAGGAAAAGATAGGTTATTGGTAAGCCTGCAAAACCATTAGGATCAGATAGACCTGAAAAAGTAAGTAAGGATAGACCATCCAAAAAAGGAGTATCTAACAGTTGTTAAATTTTTATGTTTTCTGGTTGGTCCGAGTCAGCCAAGGGTTAGTAGTTAGCCAAACAAAACTACGGTCTATGGATAGATAGTCCGTGTGATAATTGAAATGTACATATACATGATATTGCTTTACAGATTTAACCAGTTTCGGTTGTAGGAATATAATTTGCAAAAGATATATTTTAAAAAGGATATTAGTGAGGGGAATACCCATTCCGCTAAGCGGCGTGGTCTCACTTAATATCAGGTAACCGAGATGTATAGTATTATTCACACCAGGCTTTATGTCTAACTCGAAGTTTATTTTCCTTAAACTCTCGGGTGCTCAAAAATTGATTTGAGTAGGCTGAGGGTTGAGGGTTATAGGTTTTAGAAGGTTGGAAAATAAAGATTCCAAAGATGAGCATGGGGCTGATGGATAGCTAATTTGCAGTTGTTGTTATATTTTGGATTGATTCTGATGTATTGTATATATAGTATCTGGTCAACCATGGGGGCATCGTCATATGCCGCTCTTAGCATATTTATGTAATAACTATATTTTATCTGAACCCGGAAAAATGATCATGGGATTATGCATTAGAATGTGAAACATGTGTCTTGAAATGTAGTCAGAAAAATATTGATTTTTTGATTCTGTGATTTTGTTTCATATTCATTTGCTTCTGATATTATGAATACCATTAACATAGCCGTATTTAGCCGTCGGAAGTTAACACTACGGAATACTGCAGCATCTATAGTACCTAGCTTTGGACCTCTAGATAGAGGATGTAACAAAACCCTTTGGGTCTCTCTATAAAAGTCCCATGTAAATCATACATATGCTTGTGTATTTCTAAGTGTTCCGTTGCGACATATTCGCTACACAACCCAACTTTATTTTTATTTTGTCCCCTGCAACACAATGATTATTTATGTTATCGCTTGTCGAGCGGGAATTCAAAATCCCAAAAAACAATCAAACAACAATTCAAACTATCATCCAAACTTTCAACAATAATTTATAGCAACATAAATATCATGTAGTTTATTTAAATGGGAGAAGAGTCGCGGAAATTCCTGTTGACGCTTTCGTGCTTCGGTTTGATCTAAAATCAAACGGCATTCGATTTTAGCAAAAATTCCTACTAGCTCCAAATTCGATGAAACCAATTCCAGCGCGTAGCTAACGTCCTTACGAGCGCAATGCAAAAGACTGTGTCTGAATCAAACCTCGTATAAGAAAGATATTGAATTTAAAAAGTTTTCAATTTTAAAATATAAAATAACTAGTTGATTAACAATAATTAATCACCTTTAATTAATTAAAACCCACCTTCCCCAATTTATAAAACGTGCATAGGAATGAGATACATATCAAACTCATTGTTGATCTCTTCCATCTCCAATCTCTCACCTAATTCACGATGACCTTCTATGAACTCCCCTCCTCGTACTCTATGCCATGGTCACCACCAAGTGACACTCGACCCACCATAGGCCATTGCGGCCTTGTAGAGCCGTATGCCAAAACCAAAATGTCGCCTTCACCGTTGCACGATCGGTTTCCATCATCTTATAGCCGTGGGTTTCACTTGCCAAGAGAAGAAGAATGGAATTCTCCGTTCGACAAACCATGGTCCCAACTTTTGATCATCTCTAACCATAGCTCGACCACCATACTGTCGATCGACGTCAAACCCCATCGCACACCACGAAATGGACATGGACTGAAAGCTCTTAGCTATGCGAGTTCAAAAAAGCTTACTTGAGGATTTTTCATTAAGGATTGGATTTAATTTCTATTTTTAAAGGGTCGACCATCATTTTTTTACTGGAAATGAAATAGGGAAGGAAGTAATGAAAAGTGGGTGAGAAAAATGAAATGAATTGAAAATTTAGGTAAATGTTGAATTTTATTTAATTTATAAATAAAACCAAAATGCTTTGCTTCGACCAGGAGTTTTGTACATGTATTATTTTGTACACGTATTATTTTGAAAAAAATGGTTTTGAAAAGAAAGCTTTTATGGTATTTTGCTATATTTTATACACGTATGGACCATTAATGATAGAAAATATGATCGTGCACAATAACGTGACACGATCACCACTCAACAATAATATACACATATTACTTCATTCTACAAGTTTCAAAAATATCATCGTTTCCGTAAAATACGACAAACGAAAATTCCAATATTTTCCACATTAAAAAATTATGGAAAAAATCAAATAAATTTAATAAAAGTACATCAATAAAAATCGAGTCGTTTTATTAACAACCTATTTTATTATTATTTATTCAAATTATTTATACTATAAAGCAATTTACAAGAGTTAACCATTATTATTTGTTAATTAAAAGGAGTTAAATAAGGCTATTGAATCCATTCAATTATTATTTAATTCGCGGTCCAAATATTTAAATAATCCTCATATTTGAATATAAGTTATTTGGATTTTTAAACACCAACTATTTAAATATTCAAAATTAATTAAATAATCAAAATGATAAAATTCCGGTATGTTATATTCTCCCCCCTAAATAGAATTTCACCCCCGAAATTTCCAAAGGAAGAGAACGTCTCCAAACCCTTAAGCTTTCACAATCAATTTGTTGAAATGTGTTGTTTATTTTTCTAAAGTCTCAAATGTTAAGGAAAATTTCGGCAGCACCTTCTTTGCGTGACTAGATCTGAAAAACTACAATTCGCCACAACTGGCCCAAAACAACAATTTCTACGTCACCAATTTCTAAATCTACCATGTACCTCTTTTACGTTTGATTTTTATTTTTGCTAGGAACTCTCTATTTCGATGCGAATGCAGGTGCACAAGAAATCAAATAGCAATCTCTTGCTTCCCTATACTTACATAATTCAAAAGAGAATTATGCTGATAAAAGAGAAATGCACAAGCTATTTCTATCATAAATAATAGCAACATAAATAAGATAACAGTCATATGCAACAAAAGTACAAAGAAGATACTCTGTTATAGAATACTAAGCATCCAATATTCTCAAAAGATAAAGTTAAAACTAAATGCTCGGGTTCTTATATTCAATATATTTTCAAATTCCTCCAAAGAGAACAATCAAAACCAAAATCAATTACGACAAAGAGGGGGCTCTTCCTACCGAAGCATGGTATAACTCTAAAATCAAAACAACATGGATCATCCAATGGTATTCCGGTTCCTCCTAAAACAACAATTAGAGTAAATAAATATACTGGGCGAATCTTCCATATCGAAAAACTCTCAATCGCCCAACTTTAGTTATAACTAAAATATTTGAAAATTTACTACAAAGAAACGCTTTCCAGATATTCTGAAATAATAATATTTCACCCAAATTTTCAAAATAATATTATTGTTATTTCTTTCACAAATTCTTTCAATATTTTTTCAAAAGGACCGAGATTTCGATCCTAACAAATGAAAATTTTATAAATCATAGTCTACTAAATCACATTATCAATCAAGTCAAATTCCATGAGGGAATAAATGAACACTTAACACTATTTAAAATGTTAAATGACCATAAAATAGGATTTAGAATTTTTCTTAGGTTCACAACTTTCTCAAGTCACACAACAAAGCATATAATATACTTAAGTCTGTATGATGTACATAAATCATTCGTACGCAAAATCGGATCAGACCACTTGCCTGGATACATATACTTTACTTTTGAACTAGTACTACTCACTTGACTTCCCTAGTGCGGATTCCAATCAGGTTCCTCAATTAGAAACCTCTACTCCTTACATAGCCATCTATTATGATAGAAAACCTCAGTGTCAAATCAAGAATTCAAATCAAGAATTTGTTGACAAAAATCATATGAGAAATCCTTTTTTGGACATGTGTGAATCGCTATAAAGTTACGTACTCGAATCCTAGATCAAAATCGTGCAAATAAAATGATCTATGTAAAATTTACGCACTTAACCCAATTGGTTTCTTAACTACACCAATCTTCTTCTAAATTACTTCTAATTTCATCTATAGTGTTTCATTCAATACTAAAATTATTTACGAACCATTTCATGAATTTTCACTAAAGTTTATAAACATTTTTGCAAATACATAACTTTACAAAACATTAAATTAAAAACTTACTCTACTATTATTTACTTGTATAATACTCTTCTATATCCTAAGAGTGCATTTAAAACACCAGTTTCATTTTACTTTTCAAAATTTAGAAGGAGACCCAAACAAAATGTAGGCCTTTAAATTTATTCGACCATCGATCCCTTTTACCTTAAAGTGCTCTAAGGAAAGATATTTATAGGTTGGCCCAATATCACCAAATAGTTTATGAGGCTTAAACGTTTAAACTAAAACTATGGTTCGAATATAACAATGCTTATTAAAACCTTTCTATCCAATTTTAACCCATTTAAAAACTTACATTAGATTATTTCTTTCCTATCCAAGAGTTAAAAAATTTCTCTATCTAATTATTTATCAAATTATCATTTTATTTTAAATCAGGTTCCATTAAGGAAACTAAAGGACTAATACGCAGTTCTTTTTTCAAAAACCATTTTTGAAATCATACTACATATATTTCTATATGTATAAAATAAGTTTAACAATTTATTTACTAAAACTTAATTTAGGTTCGTTTAGGTTTGATCTCATTTTGATCGCACAATAATAAAGGGAATAATTTACTAAGTGCACTACAATGTTCGCCTAAGAAAACATTCAGCCGTCACTTAGAAGATTATTCAAATTATCACAAAATTAATAGAGATGATTTTCAAGAACTAACCAATGAAACTACATCCCCGTTTAATATTTCTCTTCCAAAATATTTATATTTATTAACACTTCACTTCTAAGTAATACTACTATTACCTTTCACAAAATCCTTTTGAAATCATTTCAAACAACTTCGATATTTTAAATTCAAAAATCATTTTTAAATCATATTTTATAAAAAAAAATTATATAAAATTTCCTATACATAAAATCATCCCATCTTATAATAATTCTCCTTTATTGTGATAATTTTTTCTCAAATATTTATTTTCTAAATGTCTTATCTTCCCATTTAGATTAGATTAAATTTTTTTATTAAACAATGACTTTTAACTTAACATTTTCTTCCAACACTTTATAATCAAATTGTGAAAATCAATTCACAAGGGGTTCATTTTAATGTACTCACAATTATCAATAAATGCTCATAAACAGGTTGAGCATAAAGTAACAATCAATAGACAATAGTCAATGCTCCTAAATTATCCGAGCATGACAAATCAAACAATAATGATAATAAATAAATATTATCATTTTCAAACAAACCAACACAACATAAATAACTATATAAATTTGAAAATTATTCCTTTATATATAAAATATATAATCCAAGGTAAAATGTTTCATTTACTAATTTTCAAAAATCAATATTATATCCATTTGCCTTGTTCAAGTGTTAAGAAATCCTTATCGAAAACGTGGGGTCCCACGTCTCGACCAGAATTCATAAACCACTCAATAGGCCAATTTACACAATATGTTTTTATAACAATAACAAATGGTGTGTGTGTGTGTATGTTCTCTCAACTCATTTTAGAGTGCCACTTACCCTATCTCTAATGAACCATAGCCTACCAAAGACGACGTTCTCGCTTAACCTTCAGCTTTGATACCAACTGTAACGACTCACCTTTCCGACCATCGGAAGTCAGCACCAAATACATCCACATATTCAAGTGCCAAATATTCAATCGTCGAAAAGGTAGATTATTAGGGTAAAATAAAAGGAAAATGAACAAGAACAAGAGAGACAGAATCTCACAGTGGAACGATCATATATAATATAACTAAGATAGTAAAAGAAATCACTCTAAAATATATAGTATATCAGAGTTTAAAAAAACTCATAAGCCTGGACTGTTATAACTTTCCGACCTTACAATTATTGATGATTATATATAATAATAATATAGTGGAAATAAAATACTATGGCAGGTGAACATCTAGCTTTACTCCGTAAGCTCCATGTACAACCAACGATAACTGGAAAAATACTCGATCTGACCCAAACATTATAGTAAAATAACACCCAGATTAGTTTGGAAATACTACCATGAAAAACTCAAGAGATATGATGAACAAACAAAAATTCTATGAGACCGCACTACTAAACACAGAATGGTTTTTTACCTTATAAGAATAACTTCCACACATGAGTGAATAGAAACAAATTAAACAAAACCCAAACTTGAAAGAATAGGCATAAACAAGATCAAAATCCAAACTTAAACAATGGACACAAATAATTAAACATTGAGAAGAACTCCAGTCACTTCTCGATGCAATTATGAAAACAACTCAAATCTTTGAATCAACAATAAGGAAAGAAAATTTCAAGCAACGACTAGGAGGGTGGGACCCTTTTACCGAAAGTATACCTCTAGAAAATATATTTGAGGGGGTCATATACTCTTACTCCTCTCATGAACTCCAAGATGGACCCCACCAACCTTACCAAGAATCTGAGTACTTTGCATCTTTACGCGCATACCACAGAAACCAATCTAGAGTAGATGTGATAATACCCTAACGGCAGCAACCCCATATAGCTTGGTCCCCACTCGCTTTCTAGTTTTAGTCATTTTCGACAAAGGATATCATTAGTCAAATGAGCAATAAATGGTCTTAAATTAACAATACACATAGAAGAAAGATGAATTGATAGTCAATAAATCAACTATCGGGAATAGTCAGAATGATCGTATATGGAAATTAAATCTCATACCCTTACCACTACTCGTCGGTTTCAAACTTGAATTATCCCTCGATTTAAAATGAAGTAGGGAAAGTTAAGGTAGTTTACCTCCGGACATTGCCTTGACCACAATTTTAATCTTCAAAATAGAAACGCATTTCCATGCCTCAACGTTTAGTGCTAAAATTATGACTAAGTCCTTTCTCTATAAGAGATATCGTTAACGGAAATTAAATTTCTTATCCTTTCCGTAATCGAATCAACTTTTAACTTTTAAAACCCGAACTTGTGTTTGATTTTCACATCACGAATATTTGTAAAACACTTTTTAAAATATTCTTCTTAAAGGGTAAATTATATTTTAAAGCATATTAAAAAGAAAGGTTTAAAACATTGTTTACCATAAACCAAAACAATTTACACTTAACTTTATTTTTTTAAAAACAATTAATTTTAAAAGATTTTTCTCATTTATATACTATCGTTTACAAATTTCAAACAACACTCATTACCCCTTAAGATAATAAATCAATTAAAATGCTTTTATAAATTTTAAACAATGCTAATCATCCTGAAAATAATTGATATAATTCTTTTATAAGTTTAAAACTATATTAATTATCCCAAGAGACAGTTAATCAACTTATAAATCCTTTAATAAATCGATTAATTAACTTTAATCGCCTTTATTAAATCAGTAAATTAATTTTAAACACCTTTATTAAATCAGTTAATTAACTTTAAACATCATTTATTAAAATGATTGATTAATCTTAAACATCATCATTAAAAACGTTTAATTAAATTTAAACGTCATTATTTAAAATGGTTAATTAATTTTAAACATCATTATTAAAATGATTAATTAATTTTAAACATTATTATTAAATTGATTGATTAAATAAATAATTCATTTTATTAATTTAAAAGAATATTATTTATCTCAAAAGATGATTAATCAAATTTATAACCTTTTTATCAATTTATAACTACAATAATTATTAATCAAATTCATAATCTTTTTATAAATTTAAAAAAATATTAATTATCCCAAAAGATAGTTAATCCAATTTAGAACTTCTTTTATAAATTTTAATCAATATTTATCCTTTATTTTCAAAATTCCCAATATTTGAAAATGTAGTTTAAATATCTATCAATGTCCAAAGCACGACCATACATTTATTTTATAAAAATACAAGCTCAAGTTCAGTACGCGACAAGGGTTTAAGGGGATGGTATTTCATAAGTGGCGGTACAGTGATAATCGCTGTAATGACATTTACACAATAAAATAGCATGTCATAAATATTTTCAACCAAACAACAATGTAAGTGGCATAAGAATACAAGTAAATTAATATTAGCGAGAAACCCCTTAGGGTCTTTCTACAAAAGTCCCATGTAAATCACATATATGTATGTGTTTTTCGAAGTATTCCGTAGCGACCCATTCATTACATACACCTCGACTTTCTTTTTGTTTTTGTCCTCTGCAACAAAATGGTTATTTATGTCATCAAATTGTCGAGCAGCAATTTTAATCCAAATAAACAACCAAACAACAATTTAAACTATGATCTAAGCATTCAACAATAACTTATAGCAACACAGATATCATATAGTTTATTTAAAGGTGAGTAAACTCATAGATATTTCAATTGACACTTTCGCACTTCGGTTTGATCTAAAATCAAATAGCATTCGATTTTAGCTCAAATTCCTACTAGCTCTAAATTCGATGAATCTAATTCCAGCGCATAGCTAGCGTCCCTACGAGTGCAATGCAAAAGACTACGTCCGAATAAGACCTCATATGAGCAAGATACGGAATTTAAAAGTTTTCGATTTTAAAATATAAATCAATTAGTTGATTAATAATTAATTAATCACCTTTAACTAATCAAAACCCATGTTCCCCAATTTATAAAATGTGCACGAGCACGAGATACATATAGGTACACATCAAACCCACTATCGATCTCTTTGATCTCTAATCTCTTACCCAATTCTCAACGAAAATGCATGTTGTCACCTCCTACAAACTCCTCTCCTCATACACTATGCCCCAGTCATCACCAAGTGGCAGTCAACCCACCATAGGCCATTGCTACCTGAAAGAGCCGTATGCCAAAACCAAAATACCACCTTCATCATTACACGATCGGACTCCATCATCTTATAGTTGTAGGTGCTACTCTCCAAGAGAAGAAGAATGGCATTCTCCATTCGACAGACCATGGTCCCAACATTCGATCATCTCTAACGCATGTCAAACCCTATCGCACACTACAAATTGGATGTGGATTGAAAGCTCTAAGCTATGCGAGTTCAAAGAAGCTTGCTTTAGGATTTTTCATCGAGTATTGAGTTTAATTTCGATTTTTATAGCGTAGGCCATTATTTCTTTTACTGGAAATGAGATAGGGAAGGAAGGAAAAATGAAAAGTGGGAGGGGAAATTGAAATGAATAAAAAAATGGGTAAGTGTTGAATTTTATTCAATTTATAACCAAAACCAAATGTTTGTTTCAACCACAAGTAAACTATTATTCAAAAGTTATACAATATACCCAAGTAACACATAATATCACCGAAAAGTATTTTTGAAAATTTGAATTTTGATTTTTATTTAAAATGATTTTGAAAAGAAGGTTTTCATGGTATTCCACTACACAATATTCCGTTTGTGTACGGACCACGAAAGACGGAAATAAAAATACGATCGTGCACCAAAAGATGACACGATCATCACTCAACCATAAAATGCAAAGATTATTGCATTCCATGAATTTCAAAATACCATTATTTGTCGTAAAATACGACAAATGAAAATTTAAATATTTTCCAGATTACAAAATTATGAAAAGTCTAATAAATTGAATGAAAAATACGTCATAAAAATCAAGTTGTTTTATTAATAACCTTTACACTTATTATTTATTCTAACTATTTATCACTTAAAGAAATTTACAAAACGAGTCGACCATTATTATTTATTAATTAAAATAAGTTAAGTAAGGCTATTCAATCCATTTAATTGTTATTTAATTCAAAATCCAAAAAATTTAAATAATGTCCATATTTGAATATAAGTTATTTAGATTTTTAAACACAAATTATTTAAATATTCAAAATTATAATCAAAACGATAAAATTCCAGGTCGTTATATGCACTCTAAGGGTGAGTGAGATTATGGATATCCTGTTTGATGTGTTGTATATTATAAATCTTATACCCCAACATAATATATTTTATCCTTGTAGAATATTAAGCCCGTTTACCCAATTGATATAATGGACATATTAAGTGTTTGAACTAAAAATGGCACAAACACCCAGAAGTAATAGAAGAGAATAAAATATGAAGAGATATAAATGAAAATGAGGGAATAACAAGACATAATCTTTTATAGCGGTTCAGCAAAGCTTGGCCTACGTCCACTTTAATATTTTATTCCCAATTTCTGATTCGGAGGCAAAAGTTCTTAGGGATCGGTACACCTTAGAATTTCGGAGTTATAAGAATATAAGAAATAATGAAGACATAACCAAAAGATCCTCTAAAGTGAGCCCTACCCCTATATTTATATAAGGATCCTAAAATCTCGTTTAAAATATCTCCAAGCCGTTGTGCATGAATTTGACTAATTCTTCCAAAATTATAGGTGTCACCTCAACATTATTTGAGACTCGGTACTAATGCCTAAGTGGGAGTCTTTATCGATCCCTAAGTTCACAATTTTTGGTGTCTTTGGTTTCTTTCTTTGGATCATCTTATAGTTAGCTTTGAGATTCCATAGTTGTTTGTACAATATTAGCTTTTCTGAGCTCAAATGATGAAGTTGTAAGAGAACAAAGTTGTGATTTCTAGTGTCCATGGATTTCGAAGGAGAAATGCATTGAATCGACAAACCAACTTTGGAAATAGGCTTTTGGCACCGAGATAAGCATGTAAGCAGAAGATGGTGTCCACCCAAGTCTTATTTGGGAATCGGTACTTTTCCCCAGGTGAGGGTCGGTGTCGATCCCTAACTTGGGGGATCCCATTGCCTTGTTATTTACGATGGTTTTGACTTTGACTTTATGACTTTATCTATTCTTGGTTTCTGGGCTCCTGTGCTATCTCTTCAGACTTTCTGCCTTGATAACTCCAGGTTCTATTTGTCCAGTCTGTCCAAGTTCTGCCTGGTTAAAAGGTTGGATAACATTTGCCCCCCGAAGTACATCTCGTTTCCATTTCCAATGTGATGTGCTTTGAATCGAGACAAGTTCGAATTCCTGTGAAGGATTCCACTCCGCATTCAGAATGGTCGCTATCCCTTTGTGAACCGTTTCCTGCATTGTCATGTCCATAGTGATCTGTTACAAAATTTTGCCAATAGCCAGGACTATAAATATAGAACGTGATCCTATGATTTGCTATTCTATGTCCAATGATTTTTAACTAACTCCATGAGTTCCACGGGTATGAGTCTAATTTTCCCTCAACTTTAATCATCAAGTATCAGGTATATACACATGTGGCTCAACACATGTGCATAAGCATTCACACACACGTGTATATACCATACGTGTACTTGTGTGTGTGTGTATGGGACTCAGTATTGATCCCCAATTTAGATATCAGTACTGACTCCTCATTTGGAGAAATTTCTTAAAGTTTTTCTTTTGCCTTTTAGAATTTGGGCTGGAGAGATTATATAAGTTACTTCCTTTCTTCTTTCTTCTCATTCATATTCTTGCTTTCAACTTAAAAACTCAAGTTCCCTATCGAAAATTTCGAGTTTGTCAATTAATCCCGCCTCCGTCCATGCCTGGACCCATCGTCGCTGCATCCTCGCCTGCAATTGAGATCGCCTACATAACCTCGTCCTTGCCTCGGTAAGACTCGCCTCCACCGACCCAAACCTTAGCACTAGAACCCATCTTGACTTGAACCGATCTTAATAGGTGGGTGTATAATGTACATATCGACAGAGAAGAATCGGCATGGCAGTGAGCGTGGTGGAACGAGGGTGTTGTTGGTTGTGGTGGTGGGGATGAAGGAGGAAGGTGGGATTTGCCTTGATTATGGAGGTCGGTAGAGCTCCCATACTTAGGTAAATTTTTGCCTACTCCAAGCTTTGAAACTAAACTTTGCCTTGGAGTTTCATGCTGAATTCCTCTTTTATCTTGAATATTTCCAAAGCACGGCTGGTAGTTAAGATAGTCACGTGCAGCCCCATTCAGACTTCAAAATGATATGCTAATATTAATAGTTAAATAATAATCAAAATCCAGAATACACCATACTGCACCACACTACACCACACTCCACTAGAGTTCGCTTAAGCACGGGAGGTACGGTTTGTAGTTAATCTTCTAATGTTAATTATCTGTCGAGTTTTTCTTATAAAAATAGACCAAAGAGGTTCCAAACGTCTGGCTGCTCAAACTACTTGTACTTCACCTTCAAAATATATTGAATCTAATGTAGAGTCAAGCTTAGCTACAACTTCTTTGGCGCAGCAAACTCCTATCCAACAAGAACAACAGCTAGAATTTCAACATGTCGATCAACAAGATCTTGAGAATCCTGATGTAGAGTAACAAATTCCTGAAAAATCTAGTTAAATCAGTATGTGGGCCTAAAATAGATCCAACGCCCGATACTCTTGAGGATGCAGTAATACTGAATGATCCAGTTGATTCCGTTCCTTTCAAAATCAATGAAGGATCTCTTCGGAGGATATGCAAGCATGGAATCCCACTCGATGACATTCTAACACCGTCTCGCGCCAGTGAGCTCATTACCCTCCAGAAAGGTATATAGCTTGCAACAGATATATGTGTTTGGCGGGTTGCGTCCCGCCACTTAATCAATTTGTCCGTCAAATCCTGAACTTTATACGACCGGCTCCCATACAGCTGCATTCGAATAGCTAAGCTTTTTTTCTTAGTACTTATATGGTCTTCTCTGAGTATTTGAATCTAGTACCTAGCGATGAGGAAATATGATATATCTATAGCTTTAAGAGCCGTAAAGAAAACCCGTCTCTTATTTACATGGAGCAGATCAGGATTTGACGAATAGCCACCGGAGTTTGGAGCAAGCTGATGTATTTTAAGGCTGAATGGTTTTATATCTTATAGTTTGCATACTTAATTTATCTTTCTCTATTATACAGATGTTCCAATAAGACTTAGCTACTGATCACTTACGGATATTGTTAATACTCTCAGGGAAGTCCCATCCAAGGATACGTGTATAAGAATCCTATTAAAGGACGAGAATCTTCTCGCCCATGGTTTATTAGGGGAAGGCCATAGCACCGACATAGTTCTAGTTGTTTACATTGAGGAGGACAGTGATAATGATGATAACAATCCGCATGTAAGAGGCGAGATCGATCCTAATTTGCCTTTGGTCTTAGGTTCTGGGCCAGAGCCACAGAAAACACAGAATTAGAACACGAAGGCACCGAGAAAGACAAAATTATTAGAGAGAGTGGTGAGGCCGGCATGAGTAACATTAAAGTAGGCCACGGGTCTCAAACCGAACAACCCAGAGAAAACCCACTGCCTGCTCCTAAAAGAGATTGATCATGAAAATTTTGAAGTGCGGACTTTCGCTCAGTCTCCACCAATCACAAGTGTAGAGAAGACTCCATCTATTACTTCAACGACCACATTCACCAATTTTGGGTCTATTCCTGTAGAGTTCGGCTCTTTCGACGTTGGTAACATTAGCATCGGTGACATCGGTTCCCCAATCCACTTTAAGAAGGACACCATTCCAACCACTCAGGAGAAGTTACTCCCAAGAGTAAAGCTCCAATACATGGTCCATCGAGGGGACACTAGGACACATATGCACACGTGCACTATACGGCACTCGCACTTGACCCATGTCCTTGCCCGTTTGTTCTAACTCATTCGGATTTGCATTATAAGTTTGATAGATGATAGAAAGCATTCATTTTGATCCCTAGAAGAGAAGGCGTATCATGTTCAATGCCCCCGGTTGAGCTCGTACGAAAAAGGGAGTGATCGAGACTATGATTCAAGTTATCGATCCAGTTATGACAGAGACGATCGGGACAGGAGTGGTTATGACTGGGACCATTTTTCTTATGATTCTCCTTCTAAGCACCGACCTAGGACCAAATCACCTCCTTCTAGAGGCCTAAATAAGTAACCTGACTGCCGTGATGATACTCCATCGGCTAACTCTTCTCGAGCTCCACCACCTACCCAAGTCCATGTCTAGTCCACAACATTATCTCACTCTAGTCGGTCTTCTAAGTGCAAATTATGAGAAATGCGGAATACAGTTCTTAAGGCTAGGATTAACACTGGAGGGGAGGTGAATAATGTTTAAAGGAATTACTAAATCTTTGTGAGTTTTTGTTAATTTGAAAACAACTATATGCTATATTCAGACACAGATATGATCACAGAATCAAACACAGATGCAGAAATAAAGTGAAAGCAATAAAGGAAAGAACACACCGGATTTTATACTGATTCGGAGTTACCCTACATCCAGTCCCGCACACAAGTACAGATTTCCTTTCAAAAGCAATCTTTACAATTACACCCTCGATTTCAAGGCCACGAGATACACCTCTCCAAATTCACAATCCTCTATGTAGAGATACTTGATTTCACGGGCAACAAGTTCACCCAATTGATTTCCTAGGCTACAATCATACCTTTTCTCACTTGATTGATTTCTAAGGCTACAATCATACCTTTTCTCGCTAAATTGATTACAAAGAAGTCTATAACTCTAAATAGCACTGAGGATCTTGTTGAGATAGTGATAGAGAATCAAACCAGAAATGATATAGTTAGATTCAATGGTGATTTCGATAGAGTAATCGTAAGAATGTGTATAAAGAAATGTGGAAGAAGAAGAGGAGTGAAAACTAGAAAAATATGATATGAAATTCGTTGAAAACAGCCCTTATTTATAGAAGAACAACAACCATGTCCATTCGTGAAAGGATATGACGAATAGACACTTCTTTTGAAATTAAAATTTTGAAGCCAACTGCCACTATGTCGACATGGGTATCTTGGGTATGTCGACATGCCAAAGGAAATTTTGGTGTTTTTTTTTTTGAAAATAACTTTTATCTTATATTAAAACTATTCTAAACTTTTATGAATATACTTAACTATAGTTAAAATACATAAATAAATATAGAGAATAATATTTTGGTATATATAATATTTTACTATAATTTTATATTTAAATCTAAATATCAATATTAAAAGTTAAATACATTATTATTAAAAGATAGTTTAAAACTAAGGATAATTTGATTTTGAAATTAAAGATTATTTTGAGGCTAAAAGTATTTAAAATCCGGATATATGTTTTTGATTCTTTTAAAAGGAAGGTTTTGAAAACATTTTGAAAGTAAGATATAATTTTGTAAAAACATTTTGTATAAAAGTTGGTGGATACAAAACAATGTTCCACTGGATTTTTCGTAGGTTCCATCCAACTTAGGGTTCCATCCCTTTAACAGGCTCGAAGTGGATTCCATTCCACGAATAAATTGGATTTTAAGATGCCAGTGCTTTTCTAGGAGTTTTAACAAAATTCCTAATTAAATTACTTATTCTTGAAATCTTGAACTCTTGATAATCTTGATATTCTTGATACTCATGATTCTTCAATCTTGATATCTTGAATCTCTATAATGTACAGTCTTCATTCTTGGTACCTGCATGGTTAAATCCTGCATATACATATATTTCTAAACTATAATGTTAGTATTTATATTTTATAATCTTATTCTAAGGTTGTTGTCATCAAAACCATCATCTCAAGGACTAACAATCTCTCCCTTTTTGATGATGACAACCTTTGTTTATAAAATATTACTTCTATCCTAATAACTCCCTCTAAAACTAATAACTCCCACTTAATCTATGCCTAACTATCCTATTTTATATTTCTCCTCCTTTGTCATCAACAAAAACCATCCTAAAACTAAAAAACTCCAAACTTTGTAACTCTAAATTATATAACTGCCCCTTAATCTAATACTCTATAACATGTGATTATAATGATAGTGTTATCATAAATAATCAACACTTATCTCTAAAACTTAAAACTTAGTCATAAACTACTAACTATCCTAACTAAGTTCCATATAAGAACACAAATTATTTATTAATTATATAGTTATATTTACATTTTCATAGAGAATGTAAGAAAGAACATACAACAATAAGAAAAGGAGAAAAGAAACTAAAGAGTGTCTTTGAAAATGGGAGATCTATGAACCAAACAATTTGGATAGTGGATACAGAAATTTCCACGTTGTTCGACAAGATTTCCATCTTTGTCAAAGCACACTTCGCCAACACAAACGACTTTGTCGTCGTCTTCAGCATGCTCTTTTTCCATGAAGGCTTCTTTTCTGCTTCCTCGCTGTCCTCTTGCACTGGATCTCGTGAAGAATCTTCGTCAATAAAGATCGAATTAGCATGATTGTCCATTAGAAATTTTTGTAAATTTCTAACAATTTTGCCTTGCCTTTCTTGTTCTTTGGCCATTCTAAGTTGCACCCCTTGAATTTCAGTCATTAATTGTAGTGCATCCTTCAGAGAATCCTCCATTTTCGTCACTCGTGTGAGCGTTGTTTGTTGAAACGGTCCAGAAGTAGGAGAAGGGAACGAAAAGGTTGAATTTTTGTTTGATTTGGAAGAGGATGCCATGGTTTAATTTATTTCAGAAGTTAGAACAGAGAGAGAACAGAGAGAATGATCAAAATTTCGAAAATAAGAAGAATATATAACTAATTATTTGAATTTTGATAGGAAAATTTTCAAAAAATAAAAAATCGTTGTATGTCGACATGGGTAGAGAGGGGATGTCGATATGGTCCTTGAAATTTTTACTATTTGATTTATTTTGATTTAATTTTTAATTATACTTTGTTATTTATATTTTATATTTCAATTATTGAGAAAATACCTAATTCTCTTATTAATTTAGTACATATAGATTCATGTCTGCTTTTCGTGAAAAAAGACCAATTGAAGGGGAGGGTTTCATTTAAGGGTTTTGTTACTATTTCTGCAATTTGATTTTCGAAATTAATATAATCGAGAGTAATTACTTCCTTATTTATATTATCTCTGAGAAAATGATGTCTTATATCAATATGTTTAGTTCGAGCATGTTGAGTAGTATTTTTGGATAAATTTATCGCACTAGTATTATCACAATAAATTGGTATTTTGAGATATTTAAAGCATGATCTTTTAAAGTTTGTTGCATATATATTACTTGAGAACAAGCAAAGCAGCAGAAATATATTCTGCTTCAGTTGTTGATAAAGAAACTGTGTTTTGCTTTTTACTAAACTAGGAAATCAGAGAATGCCCCAAAAAGTGACAAGTTCTACTTGTACTTTTTTGGTCTGATTTACAACCAGCATAATCAGCATCATAGTATGATATTAAGTCAAAAGAATCATTTTTAAGGTAAAATAAGCCATAACCAGAGGTGTTTTAACATATCTTATGATACGTTTTACGGCTTTTAAGTGGGTCTCTTCAGGTTGGGATTGATATCTTGCACAGAGACAAACACTATGCATGATATCAGGTCTACTAGCAATGATATAGAGTAGCGATCCAATCATTCCTCTATATAATTTTTGATCTACATCTTTTGAGAGATCTTCTTTACTAAGGTACCCATTGGTTGCCATGGGAGTGGGTTTTCCACTCGCAGTAGTCAAACCAAATTTACTAATTAGGTCTTTAGCATATTTTTCTGGACTAATAAAGATTCCATTATCTAATTGTTTCATTTGTAATCCTAAAAAGAAATTTAATTCACCCACATGACTCATCTCAAACTCTTTTGTCATTATTTCAGAAAATTCTTTATTCATTTCAAAATTAGTTGATCTGAAAATGACATCATCTACATAAACTTGTACTAGTTGAATATCATTTTTATTTCTTTTAATAAAAAAGAGTATTATCTACTTTACCAATTTCAAAATTTGATTGTAATAAGTAACATCTTATGAAAGTGTACGTGTAGTACTAAGGATCGTGTAATATGGTATATAAATGCGAAAACTGATAATAGCAGTAAAATAAAAATTAAAGTAAGCACACCAGGAATTTTTATACTGGTTCGAACTTCCCGTTCTACGTCCAGTCCCAGACCATCCTCTGGATTTAAACTAAAAACCCCTCACTTAACCCGGAGGAATAGGTATACGACACCTGAGCAGCCGAACAGGAATTTTCCGCCTCAACAGCCGAAGAGGACTTCAACTCTAATACAAATAGTTTGACGAATGTGTTCTGAGTAACACGGATTGTCTTTTGATAGTACAACTTCCTATAATCAAATCCTCAAGAGTATGTATGTGTGTGAAGATTTAGAAGGAAGATAATCATGTAGAATCGGAGTATATGAATTAAACACAAGGATTCTAGTGACATTAAATGAGTATGAATGCTTTGAATTGCAGAGAATAGTTAGAGAATAGATTTCAGAATTATAAACAAGAATCGGTGGTTGTAGAAGTGATTTGAAGATATTTATATAGTTGTAGAAGAGTTACAATCTTTCATGAAGAGTTTCAATCAAAAGTTGTGTCCGTATCTCTTGAAATAGAGGACATTACTCTTCATGAAATGATCGCATCTCTTCAGAAAGTAGCCGTTATTGTTAGGTCGGTCGACCGTAAAACCTGGGTCGGTCAGCTGAGTTTGAAAACGTATATAAAAAAGAGTGTATCTGTGCATATAACACAGGGTCGGTCGACCGAAGATACTGGTCGGTCGGCCGACCTATTGTTAAACAAAAATAGTAGTAGCTCAATTGGTTAGAGCACTTGCCTACCAAACTAGTGACCCGGGTTCGATCCTCGCTCCATGCATTTTTTTGTAAACTTGATTTTGATTAAAATATGCAAGCAAGTTTATTTGAATGTGAATAATGATTCTTGAGGAATGATTTTAACAATATTCTAAGACTCAATATAATAAAATATTAATACTAATCTCTGGATTGTAGTCTTATCTCCTTTGTAGTGCACAATTTACTTTTATTCTCTTTTTGTCGCCTTTGTATAGTATTCTCTTTGTAGTTCGTCTTATGATTTATGAAGCTTATGTCATGAATCAAAACCCATGAATCAACATTCTCCCCCTTTTTGATTGATGACAATACTTATGTGACGAAGTAGTATATATTGTAATTCTCCCCCTGAATATATGGCGACTTTTCTGCAAAAACTTGTTAGCTTTTATATATTTCTCCCCCTTTATCATCGACAAAAAGGAGAGTTTAACTGATGATATAAATTATATTTCACATAAGTGTTAACATAGAACAATATAAAACATAATAACTACTACTTATAATGTAAGGTATCAGAAAAATTAACATTTAAAGCATGCGATACCCAGGCTTCTTATAATATCCTAAATTTTAGGAAACCATACCCATTTGGGTGTGGTTGAACCTTTATAAATATAATTTTCATTATTAACTACCATATCAAAATAATCATCAATGTATTTTTCTCTATTTTTCCAATTAACAGGAACCCATATACTTAGATAATTTTTATTCGTATTTCCTGTTAATGATTTTGTACTTCTAAAGAAATTATCAACATTATAGGTCATAGTAGTATTTGAATTTCTATAAAAATTGGATTTAGGTTTTACTCGAAATTTAGTACTAGCACTATCATTTTTACTATACATGAAAGCATATCTAGCGCTATTTCTACGATCGGTTTTATTATATCCTAAACCACTTTTATCATTGTGAGTTTTTGAATTCTTAACATAACCTAATCCCTTCTTATTTGAAGCAGGTTGAGAATTTTCAATAATCCTGGATAAATTTTCTCTCCCTTTATTAAAATTAGATACATTTTTAGATATATCATCAAATTTTATTTTAAGACTAGATTTTTCTAACTCTAAATCCTTAATCTTAGAGTTTAAACTATTATTTTTGAAAAGTAAATCATCATTTTTATACTTTTGAATTTCTAGTTCTTCAGATATTGATGAATTTTGAGATGATAAATTAGAATTCGACTGTTGAGAATTTTCAAGTTCTTCTTCTAATATTTTCTTCTCATCTTTCAGCATATCTACTTCTAAGACTGTTCTATCTAACTTTCTTTGCAACTCCTTATTTTTCTTTTTAAGTTGCTTTGCTACGTTTACTAACTCAGAATTTATTTCAATTAAATCTTCAAAGGTAAAATCACTTACATCGTCTGACGAAGCCATGAAGCACACATTTGCTTGTTTATTATCACTCTCACTCTCTGAAGATGATGATGGGTCAGTGTCATCCCAAGTGACAGAAAAAGCCCTTCGTTTTGTTTTGTCCTTTTAAAATTGCTCTTTTTATGTTCTGGACAATCTTTCTTCATGTGACCTTTCTTGTGACATTAATAAGATTCCATTGCTGAAGATGATGGTTTGCTGCTATTAGAATTGTTGTTGGAGTTATTTTTGTTTCCCTTGAATTTGTTTCTGTTGAATTTCAAAAACTTTTTGAAATTTTTAGCGATCATCGCCATATCTTCATTATCTGAGTCGGAATCGTCTTTTTCTGCTTGAAAAGCCACAATTTTTTTTCTTGCGCTCCATTTCTTTTTGCCTGCAAATTTACTTCGTAGGACATTGGATTACCTATCAATTCTTCTGGTTTTAATGTTGACAAATCGCTTGCTTCTTCAATGGCTAAGACTTTTCTTTCCCATTCGTCCGTTAAAGAATTCAAGATTTTTGTAACAACATCAAAATCAGTAAACTTTTGTTCTAGTGATAATAAAGCATGATAAATATCCTGAAATCTAGAGTACATGTCATTTATAGATTCATTTGGCCTCATTTTGAAATTTTCAAATTGATTTTTCAACATAGAGATTTTGCATAATTTAACTTTGTTTGTACCTTCATGTGTTATCTTAAGTGTTCTCCAAATTTCATAACCTGAAGTGCACATGCTAACTCTATTGAATTCATTTATATCTAATGCACAAAATAAAATATTCATAGCCTTTGCATTTGATGTAGCATCTAGTTTTTGTGTGTTACTCCAAGTTGAGTATTCTCCAGTAGGAGTTATGTATTCTCTTTGTATAATATTCCAGATATCAAATCCACTAGATTGTATATAGATTCTCATTCTAGTTGACCAATAATTATAATTCATACCATTAAAAAATGGAGGTCGTGAAGTTGATTGACCCTCTGTGAAATTAGTATTAGTGTTAGTGCCAAAATCGTTAGTTTGTGTCGTTGCCATATTACAAGAAATAAATATCAAATAACTTTGTGACGGTTATAGGATGACCTTGCTCTGATACCAAATGAAAGTGTACGTGTAGTACTAAGGATCGTATAATATGGTATATAAATGCGAAAACTGATAATAGCAGTAAAATAAAAATTAAAGTAAGCACACCAGGAATTTTTATACTGGTTCGAACTTCCCGTTCTACGTTCAGTCCCAGACTATCCTCTGGATTTAAACTAAAAACCCATCACTTAATCCGGAGGAATAGGTATACGACACCTGAGCAGCCGAACAGGAATTTTCCGCCTCAACAGCCGAAGAGGACTTCAACTCTAATACAAATAGTTTGACGAATGTGTTCTGAGTAACACGGATTGTCTTTTGATAGTACAACTTCCTATAATCAAATCCTCAAGAGTATGTATGTGTGTGAAGATTTAGAAGGAAGATAATCACGTAGAATCGGAGTATATGAATTAAACACAAGGATTCTAGTGACATTAAATGAGTATGAATGCTTTGAATTGCAGAGAATAGTTAGAGAATAGATTTCAGAATTATAAACAAGAATCGGTGGTTGTAGAAGTGATTTGAAGATGTTTATATAGTTGTAGAAGAGTTACAATCTTTCATGAAGAGTTTCAATCAAAAGTTGTGTCCGTATCTCTTGAAATAGAGGACATTACTCTTCATGAAATGATCGCATCTCTTCAGAAAGTAGCCGTTATTGTCAGGTCGGCCGACCGTAAAACTGGGTCGGTCAGCTGAGTTTGAAAACGTATATACAAAAGAGTGTATCTGTGCATATAACACAGGGTCGGTCGACCGAAGATACTGGTCGGTCGGCCGACCTGTTGTTAAACAAAAATAGTAGTAGCTCAATTGGTTAGAGCACTTGCCTTCCAAACTAGTCACCCGGGTTCGATCCCCGCTCCATGCATTTTTTGTAAACTTGATTTTGATTAAAATATGCAAGCAAGTTTATTTGAATGTGAATAATGATTCTTGAGGAATGATTTTAACAATATTCTAAGACTCAATATAATAAAATATTAATACTAATCTCTGGATTGTAGTCTTGTCTCCTTTGTAGTGCACAATTTACTTTTATTCTCCTTTTGTCGCCTTTGTATAGTATTCTCTTTGTAGTTCGTCTTATGATCTATGAAGCTTGTGTCATGAATCAAAACCCATGAATCAACATCTTAGTCTATCATACCAGGCTCTAGAAGCTTGTTTTAGAGCATATAGAGCTTTCTTAAGTTTGTAAACATGATTTGGTAATTTTTCATTTTTAAAAAGTGGTAGTTGTCCAACATATACTTCCTCTTTTACAAATCTATTTAAAAAGACACTTTTAACATCCATTTGAAATAATTTTAAATTATTATGATTTGCGAAAGCAAGTAGAATCCTAATGGCTTATAATCTTGCTACGGGAGCAAAGGTTTCATCAAAATCTATTCCTTCTTCTTGACAATAGCCTTGAGCGACTAACCGGGCTTTATTTCTAACAACCTATCCTTGTTCATTCATTTTATTTTTATAAATCCATTTAGTTCCAATTATAGTTTTATTTTCAGGTATAGGAACAAGTTCCCAAACATTATTTCTAGTGAATTGATTTAATTCTTCTTTCATAGCCAAAATCCATGAATCATCAGTTGATGCTTCTTTTGAATATTTGGGTTCAATAGTTGATATAAAAGCTACATTGCTCATTTTACTTAGTTGATTTCTAGTTTTAACAACTGATTGCATATCTCCTAGTATATTTTCTATAGGATGATCTTTTAGAAGTTTAGTCCTTTTATTAGGATGATTAATTTCATTATAAGTTTCAGTTGACTCTTGATTTTGAGTGATTAAATCCTCTTCATCATTTGTATCTTCTAAAGTTTTCAAATTTTCATCAAATGAAAAATGCATTGTTTCTTCAATGGTGTTAGTTTTTAAATTAAACACTCTATACGCTTTACTTCTATTAGAATATCCGATAAAGATACCTTTGTCGGATTTAGGATCAAATTTATCTAAATTATCTTTGTATTTAAAATAAAACATTTACTTTCAAAAATTCTAAAATAAGATACCTTAGGTTTCTTTGAGTGTAGAAGTTCATAAGATGTCTTATCAGTTAAAGGTCTAATTAAAATTCTATTTAAAATACAACATGTGGTAGCGACTGCTTCTGCCTAAAAATACTTTGGTAATTTACAATATGAAAGCGTAGTTCTCGCACACTATTGAATCGTCCTATTTTTACGTTCTGCTACTCCGTTTTATTGTGAATTTCTTGGAAATGAAAAATTGTGAGTTATTCTTTTTTTATTGCAGAATTCCTCAAACTTTGCATTTTCAAATTCACCACCGTGATCTCTATGGATGAGTGATAATTTTTAGAGAAAGTTGATTTTGAATCCTTTTTGTAAAGTTTTTAAAACGTTCAAAAGTATCACTTTTATGTTTCAAAAATATTGTCCATGTAAATCTAGAATAATCATCTACAATTACAAAAACATATTTACTATGATTTATTGACAGAATTTGATATGGACCAAATAAATCAAGGTGAAGTACTTCGAGTAGTTTTGAGGTTGAAATCATATCTTTTAATTTAAAGGAACTGTTTCCTAAGTTTTCCTAATTGACATGCATCACATAGACTAACTACTTTAAAATTCATTTTAGGGAGACCTCTTACTAGATCATGTTTTGACAGTCTAGATAAGAGTTTGAAATTCAACTGCCCAAATCTCTTATGCCAAATCCAAGGGTCACTTGTATTTGCCAAAAGACACTGGTTATCATTTGAAACTTTCATACTAAGAATATAAATATTCTTTTTCCTAATTCTCTCAAATATTATGGTTGAATTATTATCTTCAATGTGACACTTATCTTTTTCAAATTTAATTTTATATCCTTTATCGTAGAGTTGACTTATACTTAGCAGATTATGTTTCAGATTCTTAACTAGCAAAACATTAGTAATAATAGGAGTTTCAGAGTTACCGACTTTGCCGATGCCAATCGCATATCCTTTTGAATTGTCTCCAAAGTTAACCAGTCCTCCACCTTTGTATATTATATCATTCAGCATATCTGGATTCCCAGTCATGTGTCTAGAGCATCCACTATCAAGTATCCATTTATTCTTTTTGATATGCACAATTTTTCCATTGTAGATTGATTCCTCAACCCCCATAAAGCATGTTTCCTACACATCAAACAATCTTAGTACACAACTTGTATTTGAATATTGATTATATGCAGACTCTTGACACAATGACGATCTGAATATTTCTAAACTAGTATTAACAAACATAGCCATTTTTAAAAAACTTTTTCAAAAATCAGATTATGAAACTTTGAAAACCTTGCTCTAATACCAAATATGAGAAATGCGGAATACAGATCCTAAGGCTAGGATTAACACTAGAGGGGGGGTGAATAGTGTTTAAAGGAATTGCTAAATCTTTTTGATTTTTTGGTAATTTGAACACAACTGTATGCATTATTCAGACACAGATATGATCACAGAATCAAACACAAATGCAGAAATAAAGTAAAAGCAATAAAGAAAAGAACACACTGGATTTTATACTGGTTCGGAGTTATCCTACATCCAGTCCCACACACAAGTACGGATTTCCTTTCAAAAGCAATCTTTACAATTACACCCTCGATTTCAAGGCCATGAGGTACACCTCTCCAAATTCACAATCCTCTGGGTAGAGAAACTTGATTTCATGGGCAACAAGTTCACCCAATTGATTTCCTAGGCTACAATCACACCTTTTCTCACTTGATTGATTTCCAAGGCTACAATCACACCTTTTCTCGCTAAATTGATTACAAAGAAGTCTATCACTCTAAATAGCACTGAGGATCTTGTTGAGATAGTGATAGAGAATTAAACCAGAAATGGTCTAGTTAGATTCAATGGTGATTTCGGCAAAGTAATGGTAAGAATGTGTATAAAGAAACGTGGAAGAAGAAGAGGAGTGAAAACCAGAAAAATATGATCTAAAATTCGTTGAAAACAGCCCCTATTTATAGAAGAACAACAGTCATGTCCATTCGTGAAAGGATATGACGAATAGACACTTCTTTTGAAATTTAAATTTTGAAACCAACTGCCACTATGTCGACATGGGTATCTTGGGTATGTCAACATGCCAAAGGAAATTTTGGTGTTTTGTTTTTTCTTTGAAAATAACTTTTATCTTATATTAAAACTATTCTAAACTTTTATAAATATACTTATCTATAGTTAAAATAAATAAATAAATATAGAGAATAATATTTTGGTATATATAAAATTTTACTATAATTTTATATTTAAATCTAAATATAAATATTGAAAGTTAAATATATTATTATTAAAAGATAGTTTAAAACTAAGGATAATTTGATTTTGAAATCAAAGATTATTTTGAGGATAAAGGTATTTAAAATCCGGATATATGTTTTTAATTCTTTTAAAAGAAAGGTTTTGCAAACATTTTGAAAACAAGATATAATTTTGTAAAAACATTTTGAATAAAGTTAGTGGATAAAAAACAATGTTTCACTAGATTTTTCGTAGGTTCCATCCTACTTTGGATTCCATCCCTTTAACAGGCTCGAAGTGGATTCCATTCCATGAATAAATTGGATTTTAAGATGCCAGTGCTTTTTTAGGAGTTTTAACAAAATTCCTAATTAAATTACTTATTCTTGAAATCTTAAACTCTTGATAATCTCGATATTCTTGATACTCATGAGTCTTCAATCTTGATATCTTGAATCTCTATATTGTATAGTCTTCATTCTTGGTACCTGCATGGTTAAATCCTGCATATACATATATTTCTAAACTATATTGTTAGTACTTATATTTAGTACTTATATTTTATAATCTTATTCTAAGGTTGTTGTCATCAAAACTATCATCTCAAGGACTAACACAAATATCATAAGAGCAACTCCGATTCTTCTCATTAGAGGCCTAGCAAAGGAAGCATTGCTGCTCCAGCCATTACAAAGGAGCGGTAGGTAGATACTATAGGTTGGATGGTCGAGCTTAAGAATGAATTCCCCGACATTTGCTTTGATGGAGTTATGTTTTTTCCTAACTTCAAGAGAATTCCTACTAAAGTCCAACAGAGGACCATCAACTGCACGATCGATGCCCACAATCAATATAATGAATGGGCAATGCTAGCTGAAAAGATTTCAAACTTTTAAAAGTTAGGCTACAAAAGATAAAGAACCACAAACTCATTGAAGCCAAGAATAACAAAATCATAGCTGCTCTCGACACTGAGATTGAGAACCCAAAAAAAATCCCAAGTTGAAGTGGAGAAGAAAGCTAAGGAGGCCATTAAAGCACTCAAAGCCAAGTGATCCAAGTATTTGAACAAAATCAAGCAAGCGCAACACCCTAACCATAAGCTTGTCATGGAAAGGGTTGCTAAGGAGGAACGCTGCTGAATTGAAAACTAAACTCAAGCATAAGACCAAGGAAAAAGATGAAGCGTGGAGAATTGCTTAGGATGCATGCGATGAGCTAGTCATCTTCAGGATAGAGAGAGAGAGATTACACTTGAAAAGGCTAGGGTCATTGATGCGCTTGTCAAGAGAGAAGTTGAAGCTATAGTAAAACAGGATGAGGAGCGAGTTAAAGAGCAGATGTTGAAGAAATTTGAGCCATTGATCACTCAGTACAATGCCAATGTTCTCAATTTCAGAATTTGGAGTGGTTTAGAGAAGATTACCTTATAATGCTTTCCCATGCCTTCGAACGTGTTATCGAGGAAGAGAAAGTTTTTCTTAATAGTGATATTATTGATATGGAGCAGCTGGGAAAAGAGATTTTGAAAGGGAACGAGCCTAAAATCCTTTATGATAATTGGCATCATATTCATCCGAAACTTGACGCAACTGCTCAAAAAGAATTAGATAAAGATTACAAGTCTGCGCATCATGATGCTATAGCTGGTCAAACTCACGGGACATATGTTGCTCCTAGTTTCGTCGTTGATTCCTCAACTGATGTTGATTATGACTCCGAGAAGCCACAACTCCAAAAAACCATTGTTCTCTCCCTACTCCCGGGCGAACTCCCAACAGCACTCCAGCTCATGTGGAAGTTAAATTGAGAAAAGTATTTCGTTGACTTCACCTGTTTTTCGAAGAGTTGATGGGTAGACGATCAACGTCATCAATCTCTCTCTTTGTATTTCTTTAGCTATAGGTCAGGCTACAATTGCTTCGCTTCCTCCCAAGGACTCTCAACTAGGGTATCAAATATGGACGACGGAGTCTGTAACCATAATGACCTCGACAATTCCTAGCATCCTAGTTGGGGAGATCTCGAGCCTTGACGAGCGAATGATAGAAGCTTGTTTGAAAAGGACACGATAAGAATCAGGGGACTCAAGTTGATGAGGACGTTTATATTACTGGTTTTCACTACAAGAAAAAGCATTTTTAGTTGCATTTATTCGTGGCGTTTACTATAAAGTGCAATCAAAAAGTTATTTAAATGCAACTAATATTTTACGGAATAATGTTTATCTAAGACTAACCAATGGAGGGAACAAAAATTTAAGGTGGAACTTAATTTTTTTCGTGGCCACACAAAAGCTCTTCCTCCCTCTTTTATTTTCATTTACTGCTTAAAATTTATTTTACTTTCTCTCTAAAATAAGCAACTCTAAATCATAAATCCAAATTCATCGGTTGTTCCTCCATCCGTCGACTGCCACACAAGAATGCTTCTCCCTTCGTTGGACGGAAGATGGAGTGCGAACTGGTTTGGTACTTTAGCAAAATTCTTCGTGAATCACCCAAATTCATCCTTTTATCTTCAGAAGAGACTCCTTCACCCACCATATTTTCTTCCTCGATCCATTTCTTACTAAAAGGTTAAAGGATAAAAATCCTCTTTTAATTTTATATCGAAAATCCACAATATTGATGGGATCGATGGGGAGATTGATGAGGAGCTGCCTGCAATCTTTGGTCAAGCTTACGAATTCAATCATCGAATTTGTCGGGATGGAATGGTATTATATTCTCTGTGGATGATTTGAGTTTGGTATGAGCATATGGATAGTTTTTGGAAGGATTCTATTCGGCTGTGATTTGTGATTATTTTAATTTTTTTTGTCTATTTTATGTTTTTCATGATTATGTTACGGCGTAAAGGCTTTTTCATAAAGTCTGTCAGTCTGAAAATGCATGATATAGAATAATTTCAAGACCATCCATTAATTGGCTATTTATTTTTGAATTTATCTATTTTATTACTTACAGCTACTTAATTCATAGGGAATATTTCTACATTATGGTGGAGGTATTTAGAATAGGTTTGTGGTTATATGTCTGGTAGGTGCAAATTAAGTAATAGTTCATAGATGATGCAACAATCTCATTTAGTAAAACACTAAAGTGCAGAATAGGATGTGTTGAGTAAAATTTTGATGGTGGTATAGAGAGAATTACTGAATTACGAACAGTGAAGCACTATGGTAGCTTCAGTATATCCAAGTTTAAATTTGTCTTCAAAATAATAAGTTATTGGTGAAGGAGGCTTTGTTCTTGGTGTAGTTACATTATCTGATCATAAAATTATCTAGATATTATTCAATTGTTCTTTTTCATATAGTAGATGACTTAATGAAATTTATATCTCAAACATTTGTAATAAATTGTTCATGGCTTTCTTTCATATTAGAAATATCATAGCCTTTCAGCTTTTAATGTAATGCCCTATAAATTTCATTATTACACACTAAATTCTAAATATGATCACTTTGCTTAACACATCTATTACGGAAGCAATGCCTAAAATATTAGGTTTGTTTTCAATTTCAAAGTGGTGAGAAAAGAAAAGAAAATACTGGCGTTAAATCTATAATGCAATGGATGCTCGGCTTAGCAGAAAGTCTGCAATATTGATTTCTTGTGCTGTTAAATATACAATGGACAGTGGCTTACCAGTATTACTAAAAAGTACCTTTACATTTTGTCCTTGTAGTTCCTCCATTGATGAAGTTACATATGTTCATGACCAAGTATAGTCATCTTTCAGCTTACCCAACAAGACTAAATGTTACTGTTATGTTTTTCTTCTTCCATTATTTATGCTTACATGTCTATATAAATTTTATTTTTTAACTCAAATCAAAAGCAATGAACAAATTTCCATGATGACCATGGTTGTAATATACTGAACTTCTGCTAATTACCAAATTGATGATATAGGATTCTATACCAACTCATTTGGTTTTTGTACAATATTTAAGAAAAGTCTTCAGAATTAAAATGAAATATTGGAGACTGTAGTGTAAAGATAATAAACATCCAACAACTCTTTGCAAAAAAATAAGGGTGATACAAAACTACATGTCATTTGTATTTGACTTTAGACTTCAAACTCGCCCAATCACATCTGAAATATATTTTCTTTTCTTTTTTTCTAAAATAGAACAATGTGTTTTCAATTACTGTTTCCATTTTTTGAAATATGGATTACCTATTTTTAAATATATAAGTTCTTTTGATGCAATATTTTTGAATTTGAGTATAATATGTGCATTTAAATCCATGGTCTTTAACCGCTTAATGAAGCATCAGTACTATAGGTAATAATATAAGCCTATACTAATCCTATTTTATAAGAAATGTAGCTATTAGAGAAAGCTCATATGCTTAATGACTCTTCCGTAGAAGTTTTCACATCTATAATATTATTTATTCAAAATTTCAACCCATCAACTGTTGAAATTTTAGAACCAAAACTAATGTTTCTTTTCAAACAAAATTTGGCTATAGTTTATTTATGCTTGAAACATTGCTTATAGACTGCACAATGTTGTTCTTACTATAAATTACCATGTCATTGATAGAGTAATAAATTAGTTGTCAAATTAATTACCATGTCGTTGTAATTTGAAACTGAAAACTATTTTAACTTACTGATTTGACATCCAGAAGGTGTTGAAGTTGTTAAAGTAATTACCATTTCATGGTTGAATTCAAAATCTCGACACTCTAACTAATATGCGCACACAGTTCGGACCACAAGTTAAATCTGAAAGCAACTAGCATTGTTTTTCCATGCTTATATCTATCGTAGGAACATGTAAAAGTAATAAAACAGAACATATAAAAGGACTGAAAATTGTATCAGAAAGGAAAAGGAGTTTTTAATTATACCACTTCCATGGTACAAATTGATGGCTTATAATTCATTTTAAGTTTTTCTTCATGTACACGTGTGGGTTCTAATCTATGATGTTTGTATCCTGTGTTAAGCTTTCAGATCTTTGAATTACAATTGAAGTTTTGGCATCGAAAGAGCAAAGATCATAGCAGTCTCCATACCTGAGTTACCACTTCCTACCACCAAAGCTGTAAGTAATGAATGGGTGCAATTATAGGTGTGGTTATGTTCTTATTTATATTGTAATTTATTTTATTAATATTTAAATTTTCAGTGCCCTTGGAACTGGGATTTTATAGTTGGTTTAAATATTATTAGCCATAGACCATCTGAACAAAAATTTGTGTTGTTTCAAAACATTTACAAAATTCAACATAAATCGTAGTATGATGGATTGAAAGAGTGAAACAATGAGTATTCAGATACAAACTTATGCATGGTCTTAGAGGGTTAAGGTTAAGTGTTTACATACTAGGTCGAGTGTTTACATAAAAAGATGCGGAAACATTAAGTTACAAAACTGACCATTCTCTTTGGGTTATACTACAATGGACAAGGGAAGGAATGGATAAGCTATTAGCCTTTAATGTTTTGGTAAGTTGAATTTACATTCTAACTTCCGAATAAAATGATTAATAAAGCAGATGATATTTAGACCATATATTTTTATTTTATTTTACCTTATACAGGGTAAGATAAAAGGATATCCACTATGGGCATAAGAGTTCATTCTAGTAGCTTATTCGCCTTCTATCAATGGATCAATTTGTTCCTTTTAATACATATTTACTACTTTATTATGCATGTTTTCATGCAGTTTATTAAGCCTACTTTAGTGTCTTTGTAGATTGTTGAACACCTGAAGGTGAAATATGTTGCATTCTTCACTTAGTTTATTACGGGTTTTTTCTTCATCTCTTTTACAGTGACATTGTTTAATTGATGTCAACGAGACTCGATCTCAAGATAGACATTTTTACGATCAGTGTCCTGTACGGAATATCCTATTATGACTGCCCTTTTTAACCATCATTTGGTTATCTGGTTGCATTGTTGGTTACCATCGATAGTTGTATCAATTTAATTTCATTGTAAGTTATGAGGCAAAGCAAAATTGCAGATTTTCTCAAAGTAAAATCTGAAAAGTGGAATTACAATTGTCACTTTAACTGGGTATATGTTATATATTATAATAACATTTAAAACATCAGTCAATAGTTTTAAAATCCTTCAATTGTATTATTTTATATGGTATGTTTAAACTAAACATGGTGAACTTCCTTTTTCAGTATTAATGGTCAATGTGCAATCATTAGGTTTGATGTCACTGCCCAACTTACCTAAAAGAATGTTCCTACATGGCGTAAGGATCTTTGCAAGCAATATTTGAAATTCAACTTGATATTTAGTTTAAAATAGATTCTTTGTTACTACTACAAGTAGGCATTTTCAGTTCAATTCACAATATAATCCTTTTATACTATTGTTGTATAGGGTCTGCGAGAATATCCCTATTCTTCTCTATGGCAACAAGGTTAACATGAAGAACAAATAAGTGAAAGCAAAGATGGTCACATTCCATAAAAAGAAGAATCTTTGATATTATGAGATCTATGCTAAAAGCAACTACAACCCTACCTCTATTTGGCTAGAAAACTTACTGGGTAAGAGTATATTTTCCAAATGCCCCAACTACATGAATATATATGTAGCATTTACTTTATATTTGCAACGGTACTATATTACTTTCTTTTCTTAATAATTTTTCATGTATGTCTTGGGCAGTGGTATGAATCTTCACTTTTTCGAATCCCCGCCCTTGCTCCTCCAAAAGTTCAAATCGACATTCAAGCACAACTACAGTAAGCAAACAAATCATATTATCTGATATGATATAGATTAAAACTTAATATAAACTGTACTTTTATAATGGTTCTTTACCTAATTGTGTTCTCGAAATGGGTCAGGTATGAGAAAGAGATTGCCGAAGCAGCAGCACGTCTACTTCCAGATGATGACGATGATGCATTTGATAATTAAACGGCTTTAATTCTGGATTTGGAAGTTCAGAGGCAGTGTTTTTGGGTCTTGATTTGTTTTTCAAACGTCAAGTCAATTTGCGTTCAATAGAGATGCAGCATCGGAATTGGGTATATATTATTACTATAACCGATAGGGATGCTGAAGCTATTATGTAAGTATAGTAATTCTAATTTATGGTTTGTTTTGAATTTGCTAGTTTTGTTTCTTCATGTTTGTTTGAAACTATCTATATGTCATAGGGAGTGAGTGGAATATCGACATTAGCTCTAGGTTACTTGCTTGTTGTGTACAAAAGTATAAAGCAAGCTAGTGGCATATGCATTGCTGATGAAGCACAATCAGAATTTACACGCACTATACATTTTCGAGGATTTGAAGGCCATGGAGTGACTCTTGATATTGTGACAATGGCAAAGGTAAATTTGAACTTAAACTCACTGTCGTATTTTTAACCTTATATTAAAGTATTATAATATAATAATAAACAATTTTGGCAAAAAATTAACTAAGTTTATAACAACAACAACAACAACAACAACAATATACTAAGTTTGATTAAAAATTAACTAAGTTTATAATATAACAACAACAACAACAACAACAATAACAATTATAGTTTGTAGTTTGATATAAGTCAAACAATAATAATAATAATAATAATAATAATAATAATAATAATAATAATAATAATAATAAACTAAGTTTTATAAAAAAACTAACTAAATTTATAATAATAATATAATAATAATAACATTACAATAATAATAGTAGTCCATAATTTGATATAAGTCAACTAAGTTTATTACAATAATAAAAACAAAAACAATAATAACAAAAACCGAGTTTATAAAAATTAACTAAGTTAACTAAGTTTTATGAAAATTTACCAAGTGAGTTTATAATAAAAATAATATAACTAATTTAACATAGTTTTATAAATGATGATGATGATGAATTAACTAAGTTTATAAAAATTAACTAAGTTTATAATAATAATAATATAACTAAGTTTATGTTAACTAAATTTTATAAATAATAATACTATAACTAATTTAATGAAGTTTTATAAATAATAATGATGAGAACGATGATGAATTAACTAAGTTTATAAAATTAACCAAGTTTATATTAATAATAATACTAATAATAATACAATTAAATTAACCTTGTTTTTTTAATAATAATAACAACAACAACAAATTAGTTAAGTTAACCGAGTTACTAAAAATTAATTAAGTTTTGTTAAAATTAAACAAGTTTTATAAAATTAGTTAAGTTTAAGCTTACTAAATTTTATAAATAATAATATAATTAACTTAACAAAGTTTTATGAGTAATAACGATGGTTATGATGATGATGATTAATTAACCATGTTTATAAAAATTAAGTAAGTTTATAATAATAATAATATAATTAAATTAACTGAGTTTAGTAATAATAATAAATTAACTAAGTTAACCAATTAATAAAAATTAACTAAGTTTTGTTAAAATTAACTAGTTTACGTTAACTAAATTTTATAAATAATAATAATATAACTAATTTAACAAAGATTTATAAATAACGATGATGGTGACAAATTAACTTAGACTATAAAATTTAACCAAATTTATAATAATAATAATATAATTAAGTTAACCGAGTTTGAATAATTATAATAATAAATTAAGTTAACCAAGTTAATAAAATTAACTAGGCTTTGTTAAAATTAAAAAAGTTTTATAAAATTAACTAAGTTTAAGTTAACTAGATTTTATAAATAATAATATAATTAATTTAACAACATTTTATGTATAACTATAAGATTGGACTTTATTTATTTCATTTCGTTTATAACTTTGATTATTTATATGACATTAATTATAATATGATATACTCATACAATGTTCTAGATGTTTGATATTAGATTTGAAGTCCTACGTATTAACATAATTTTTTTACTATATGTTGTGCTTTCACTTGTGCAGACATTGGATTTTCAAAGAGAGCAAGGTTGGACTTTTATGGTGTTAGCTTTCACTTGTGCATGCAACAAAAAATTATGGATAATCATACGTTTTGTTAGCACCAGTTTGATATAACATTTTATTAGTACTAGGTGTGTAAATTTGTATACGAATGGTTATTGTATGTGAGTTTGGTCATTTTATCAAAAAACTATTATATTAGAATCGTTATGGATATCTTATTTGATTATATGATTATGTTTTTTAATTGTTTGAATATGATGATTATGTGAGTAATTTTTGACTGATATAGTAGAAAAAAATAGACCATCAACAGGAAATAAAATGGTGCAAATTGATCAACAACTTTTAGTAGCGTTTCAAAAACGCTACAGAAATATATATAGGTGTTTAGTAAACGCAACTGTAAAGCAGAGGTAAAGTTGAAAACTCTATTGTTTGCGCCAAAAAACCTTTTGGTGGCATTTTTAAAACGCTAAAAAGATTTATAGTGGTGTTTAAGAAATGTTGCAATAAAAAGGATTGATAGTGGATTTGAAATAAATGCAACTAAAAATCATGGATTTCTAGTTGCGGGTTTTATCACGACGTTTATCAAAACGCTACCATAAGTTTTGGCAGCATTTTTTGTGCGCCACCAAAAATAAAATTTCTTGTAGTGTTTCTCCCAATCCCTATCAGGACCCTTAATGCATGAGCTTAAACAAAAACTTGGGGCACATATCCTCCATGCCAGTCAAACCAAGCAGAAGAAAATAGAAGTTTTCCCTCCTCCGTTGTTGATCGCTTTGCCTAGGCAAACCTTTTTTTCTCCAGACTACATTCCTCCGCCCGGGGGTACTCAAAGTACATCAACATTATTTTCACAAAGTGTTCTAGTCCCCATTTCCCTGCTTTGGATCAACCAGAGTGTGTCTGCTAGATCTTCGTAAAGCACTCCCTCCAAAGGCTAAAGTAGTAGAGGAAGAGGTGGAAAGAGGCAAGGAGAGAGCTTGAGTGAGTCCCCCCTTGTTCTAAGAAGAAGAAGAAGTCAAAGAAGAAATAGTTGCTACTTTGTTTCTTCATAGATGGACTCCTTTCATTTGTTGGCCACCATTGTATGGGTTTAGCCCCCGTTAATGCCTTTTTGCTTTTGGAATAAGCTTCTTGTACTTAGCTTTCTTGGTTTAATGTTAATAACAAAGATCTTTTGTTTTGTAAAATCTGTGTTCAAATTTGTCTATGTACTTAAGAAATATGTTTTCCATCCAACGTACTTGCGATTTATTTCTTTTAGTGATTGTTTTCGGATTTAGTCCTTAATCCATTTTGTGATTTGCTAACTCACATTGTTTGGGAGAATGTAAAGCAATCCTTAGGATAACCACTTAAAATAGTGGCTTGAGTATCCTTTTCCAGGATAATAAGTTCCAACCAAATCAAACTTCGGGCGCAAGTTTAAATTAACTACTTAGAATCGTAGTCCGTCCATCCTCATCCAGGATGTTAGCATTCGACCATGCCAAACTCCAAGCATTAGTCGAAGGCTTAAAAATTAGATCCTGCTTTATTCCGAAAGTGGACCTTTCATTCTGCCTACTTCGGGCAAGAAATTAAGGATTAGATGCACTTGTCATACATGTTTCCATTTATACTCCTACCCTCGGTCCAAGGACGAGAGTTGAATGAGCGGTCAGTCGTATCATGCTCTTTTCAATTTATACTCCCACGCCCCGTCTGAGAGTAAGAGTTTACATATGGACGGTTGTGTCATGTCCGGTTTTAAATTTTATGCTCTAGCTCCTACTCCATTAGCAAGGGTTAGGATGCGCGTAGTTGTGTCATGTCCTGTTTATGTTTATACTCCTGCCCCCAATCCAAAGGCAAGAGTTAGCTGATGTTGATCTCTAAGCACCAAAACAGACATCACGGGATCGATAATGGGTCATCGAAGTTTGCTTGGCACCTATCTTTGGGTACTTGCAAACCTGCATTAGTCATATGCAGATTCATTTAAGTTGATCAAGTCACAACCCTTAAGAAATGGGAAGACAGAAGTTTGACCTAAAAAGGTCGTTTATTTCCTAAAAGACGAAAAATGGCAGAAGCTGCCTTATTACACGGCTCTAGTCTAGTTTTTTTTACAAATTTATTCTCTAAGTGAGTAGCATTGTAGATGCTCGCTATCACACCCCCGAGTGTGAGATCCCGTCCATCGTTGCCAGCTTAAAAGTGTCATCTCCAAGCTTTTCCTCTATTGCGTAGGACCTTCCCAAACTAATTCCAATTTATTAGGGCCAGGGAAGATTCGTTTGAGGACCAAATCACTGATTTCAAAGGTTCGACTCCTAACTTTAGTGTTATAATATCGAGCGACTTAGTGCCTGTGCGCGGCTTCTCTTAACTCAACTTCGGTCTGTTTCTCATCGCTCATATCAAGAGACTCCAGAAGGAGTTGCTCATTTGTCCGTGGATCATAGTACGTAACCCTATGAGAAGACATTTTCATTTTGACCGAGATCATAGCTTTCGATCCATATGCCAAGGTAAAAGGGAGAGTGGCCAGTCGTGGACTTGTGGTTGGTTCATCGACCCACTAGCCTTTGGCCTTTTTCAATCGCTTTTTAAGAATGGACTTAATAACCTTGTTTACAACTTCAACCTGTCCATTCACCTAGGATGTGCCACCACTGCAAACCTCTTCTCTATGTGATGTCGGCCGTAGTAATCCTTAAACTCCGTGCTATCGAATTAGGTCCGGTTATCGGTAATGATTGCATGCAGAACTCCAGATGACAAATGATATTTCAAACAACAAAGTTGATTACTTTTTTCATGGTAATCATTGCCAAAGGCACCATCTCAGTCCATTTAGTAAAGTAATCAATCGCCATGATGGCGCACTTCGTGCCACCTTTAGATATCGACAATATATCGACGATATCGATACTCCAAACTGCAAATGTCCAAGGACTGACTATTTGAGTAATTTCCGCCAATAGGGCCCTCGGAATTCTAGCACAATCTGTGGCACTTGTCACATCTTCGAGTGTAGTCAGCTATGTCTTGATTGATGGTCAGCTAGAAATATCCGCAATGAAGGTTCTTCTTCGCCAGGGTTTGCCCACCAGTGTGATCGCCATATCCCCGTCATGAACTTCTCTCAGAACTCATTTAGCCTCGTCGTGAGAGACCCACCGTAGCATAGGGTCAAACCTTTTGGTTTGTAAAATCTTTGTTCAAATTTGTCTAAATACTTAAGAAATACATTTTCCATCTAATGTACGTACGATTTATTTCTTTTAGCGATCGTTTTCGGATTAAGTCCTCAATCCATTTTGTGATTTGCCAACTCGCATTATTCAAGCAAATGTAAAGTAATCCTTATCGTTCATGCTTTGTACTATCTTTCAGAAAGATAATTTCATGGTAAACCACCTAAAATAGTGGATTGAGTATCCTTTTCCAGGATAATAAGCTCAAACTGCACCAAACTTTGAGTGTGAGTTTAAGCTAAGTACTTAGAATCATAATCCATAAATCCTTATCTAGGATGTTAGCATTCGACTATCCCAAACTCCGAGCAGTGGCCGAAGGCATAGAATTGGATCCCGCTTTACTCAAAATATGGACCTTTCATTCTGCCTACTCCGAGAAAGATGTTAAGGATTAGACAGACTTGTCATGCTTGTTTCCATTTACACTCTTGCCCTTAGTCCGGGGATGAAAGTTGAATAAGCAGTCAGTCGTATCACGCTCTTTTCAATTTATATTCCCATGCCCCCTCCGAGGGTAAGAGTTGACGTACGGACAGTTGTGTCATGTCTGGTTTTAAATCTTATGCTCTGGCTCCTACTCCGAAAGCAAGAGTTAGGATGCAAACAGTTCTATCATGTTCATCTTATGTTTATACTCGTGCCTCCAATCCAAAGGAAAGAGTTAGCTGATGTTGATCTTCAGGCACCAAAAGGGACTTCACGGGCCCGATCATGAGCCACCAAGTTTGTTTGGCACTATCTTCGGGTACCTACAAACCTGCATTAATCATATGCAGATTCATTTGATTTGGTCAAGCCACAACTCTTAAGAAATGGGAAGACAAAAATTCGAACTGAAAAGGTCGTTTATTTCCTAAAAAACGAAAAATAAGAAAAGTTGTCATTTACACAGCTCTAGCCTAGTTATTTACAAATTTACTCTTTAAGTGAAATAGTATCGTAAATGCTCATTATTGCACGCTTGAGAGTAAGATCCGGTCCGTCTTGCTCACTTGAAAGTGTCATCTCCAAGCTTTTCCTCTATTGCGTACGGACCTTCCCAAACCAGGCCTAATTTCTTAGGGCTAGGGAAGATTCGTCTGAAGACCAAATTGCCAATTTCGTAGGTTCGACTCCCGAATTTGGTGTTATAATATCGAGCGACTTAGTGATTGTATGCAGCTGCTCTCAACTCAGCTTCGGTCTGTTTCTCATTGATCGAATCAAGAGCCTCCAGAAGGAGTTGCTTGTTTGTCTGTGGACCATAGTAGGTAACTCGATGAGAAAGCACTTTCACTTTGATCAAGATCATAGCTTCTGATCTATATGCCAAGGCAAAGGGAGAGTGGCTAATAGCGGACTTGTGGGTGGTTCGATAATCCCAATGTGTTAAGGAGAGTTCATCGATCCACTTGCCTTTGGCCTTTTCCAATTTCTTTAAAAGAATGGACTTAACCTTGTTTACAGCTGCAACTTTTCCATTCATCCGAGGGTGTACCACCGTGCAAACCTCTTCTCTATGCGATGTCGGCAGAAATCCTTAAACTCTATACTATCGAATTGGGTCTCGTTATAGGTAACGATCGCTTGTGGAACTCCAAAACGACAGATGATATTCCCAACAAGAAAATTGATTACTTTCTTCGTTGTAATCGTGGCCGAAGGCTCCACCTCAGCCCATTTAGTAAAGTAATCGACTGCCTTGATGGCGTAATTTGCACCACCTTTAGATAGTAGCAATACACCAACGATATTGATACGCCAAACTGCAAACGGCCAAGGACTAACCATTTGCGTAATTTTCGTCGGTGGGACCCTTTGAATTTTAGAAAATCTTGAGCACTTGACACATTTTCCGGTGTAATCAGCCGCCTCTCGATTGACGGTCGACCAAAAATATCCATAACGAAGGATCTTCTTGGCAAGGGTCTGCCCCTCAGTGCGGTCGCCACAGGCCCCTTTATGAACTTCTCTCGAGACTCGTTTGGCCTCATCGTGAGAGACACACCATAGCATAGGGTCAGAGACACCCTTTCTGAACACTACTCCTTCTTGCATGATATATCTCGAAGCTTGGCGAAGGACTTTTCATTGTTTATTCCTTCTCTCCTTAAGGATCCCTCATTGCAAATAATCCTGAATTGGAGTCATCCATGACTCCTTTTCGGGCACAGCCTCCAAGATCTAATCGTCATCTATCTGGTCCATGCTCGAGGCTGAAAGTATTCCATTGGAACCAGGCCCATGAGCTACGCATCTCTGGAACTATCCAACTTAGCAAGCGAGTCGGCTTTCTCATTTTCCTTTTTGCGAATATGAGTGATCGTGTTATTCAAATTTGTCAAGCAACTCAAGAACCCGGTTTAGATAGAGAGCTAGCTTTGCTCCTTTCGGCTGATACTTTTCCTGAATTTCGAATACCACTTGTTGGAAGTCACAGAAAATGTGTAAAGTCTTTATTTCCAATTCCTTGGTGATCTTGAGTCCTGCAATCAAAGCTTCATATTCAGCTTCATTATTCGTTGCCGGAAAACCAAGTGTCAAGGTGGATCTGATTGGGTGTTCTTATGGAGTGATAAGCATAATTCCAGCACTAGAACACCGATCAATAGACGCACCATACATGTACATATTATATCCAATTTCCTTTTCTCCACTGCACTCCAGAGAATCATCTCGTCAGTGAATTCAGCTATGAAATTCGTTAAGGCCTGACCCTAGATTGCTTTTCGAGGATGATAGGTGATATCATATTGGCTCAATTCAATGTTTCATTTTAGTAGCCTTTCAAAAGTCTCATGTCGTTCTAAGACTTGTCGTAAAGACTAGTCAGTAAGGACATTGATCGAATGAGCATAGAAGTAGGAGAATAACTTTCTCGAAGCAATCAACAGACAATATGTGAGCTTTTCTAGCCTTGGGTAGTTTCCTTCTGCTCCTATCAACCACTTACCGATATAGTAGACTGATTGCTAGATGCAGGATTCCTTGCATACAAGTACGACGCTCAGGGCATGCACCGACACTGCCCAGATATAAGAACAAATCCTTATCATCCACTATCTTCGAGAGAATGGGAGGTCTCTCCAAGTGATTCACTAGAGCTTGAAACATGTCTTTGTAGTCTTGGTTCCACTCGAAGTTTCTCTTCCCTTCTTGATCGCCTCAAAGAAAGGGATGCATTTGTCAATGGCCCTGGAAATGAATCGACTCAGGGTAGCGACATTCCCATTCAAGCTTTGGAGTTCCTTGATCGTCTTTGGTGCTTCGATTTCCCTCAAATCCTTGATCTTTTCTAGATTAGCTTCAATCTCATGGGAGTTGACAACGAAATCCAAGAATTTCTCTGACGCCGCACCGAAAGAGCATTTTAAGGGATTGAATTTCATTATGTACTGTCGGAAAACATCAAACATCTCCACCAGATTATCAACGTGATTTCTCGAACGCCGTGACTTCACGAGCATATCGTCTATGTAAACCTCCATTGATCGTCCAATCCGGTCCTTAAACATTGGGTTCACAAGTCTTTAGTAAGTCGATCCTGCGTTCTTTAATCCAAAGGGCATGACCAGATAACAATAGACTCCACGATCAGTAATGAAGCCGGTGTGTTCCTAATCCGGGATGTGCATTGGGATTTGATTGTATCCGTGGTATGCATCCATAAAGGAGAGTAGCTCGTGTCTTGAAGTCGAGTCCACTAGGAATGGCAATGGGGAGGGATTTTAGTGCCCCATACCCGTCTCGGATTTTTTAGACCTCACCCCAGACCCACCCCGTAGACCCGGTGCGGGTCTGGAATTTTTCCCCGTACCCGGGACCCGTACGGGTCAGGGTAGACCCGACCCGCCCCAAGACCCGATGAGTCTCACGTATTGATTCAAAATTGTGTACCAACTTACATATATTTATTTGTTTATACTCGTTATCACCAAATAATACATGAAATACAAATAACAACGTGTCTAAGGAAAGTTAGTAAAAATGATGTGTACAATAACAATTCAGAAAATATATACATATGTTATTGTATAATTATCAATGACGCAACTTAATACTCTAATTTTTTATATAGATTATTTATTGGAACATTTTAATATCCATGCTACAATCACTTATATCTAAAAAGAAATAAATCATTATAGTAATAAAGCAGTTTCATGAGATGTTAGTAGTGCGGGTCGGGTTGGGGCGGGTCAACCGAGACCCGATCCTAGACCCGGAGCACTCAAGAACGTGTCACGGGTCTACCCACCCCAATGAACCAATGGGCGGGTCTGGACGGGCCAAAACAGGGGGGGGGGTCGACCAGGTTTGGACCCTAGACCCGTCCCGTTGCCATCCCTAGAGTCCACCAACTTATCTATTCTTGGAAGCGGGAAACTGTCCATCGGGCACGCTTTATTCAAGTTTGAATAATCGATGCATGTCCACCACTTCTCATTTGCTTTCTTTACTAAAATAAGGTTAGATACCCGATCCGGGTATAGAACATCATAGATAAAGCGATTGTCTTTCATCTTATCCACTTTCTTCTTAAGTGCAGCGGATCTCCGAACGCAGACTGAGGCATTTCTATTTCACAGGAATACATTTGGGATTGATGTTTAATGCATGGCTCGCTATCCCAGGAAAGATCCCACACATATCGAGTGTGTCCTGGAAAACGCAACCAGGTTTTCCCAAAGAAAACCAACCAACTCCTTCATCACACTAGCACCGAACTGAAATCCAACCTTCAGGACCTTATTGGGTTATCCTTGTTTACTGGAACAACGATTGTCAATTCAGTGGGGCTGCTTGTCCACCCTCCGCCTCTTTTCGTCGTTCCATGTCATAATAGAGCCGACTAATTTTCCCAAGCCGGGGCTCAGGCGGTAGTTGCTATGTGTCTAAACCCTTTATGCAGAGGACCTCCTTTACGCTCTCTCCTTTCTCTTTACGCCTTACTTCCTTCAATTCAGCGGCATAGCATTCGCGTCCAGCTACCTGATCTCTATGTACGATCCTCACTCCATTGTCTGTAGGGAATTTCATAGTTAAACACCAGGGAGCAATTGCCGCTCTAAGTTCAATTTAGGACGGTCGACCCAAGAATGCGTTATAAGTAGAATAAATATCCAACACTGTAAACGGCACAACCCACACTCGCTTGTGGTCGCCCTCACTAAGTTCCACCGGTAATTTGACATATCCTATAGATCTAGTAGCCATCCCATTAAACCCTTATATACAAGATCTACAAGGATTCAAATCTCTCTCCTCTCATATGATTTGATCGTAAGCTTTTTTAAACAAAATATTGACTGAACTCGCATAGTCAATAAGGACCTTTCATACAACGGCAGGACCAATCGCAATTGAGATTATGAGTGGGTCAATTGTCCGAGCCTCCACTCCATTAGCATCCTTGTTCCAGAAAACAATATTGTCCGTCATGGTTCGAGATTGTTTTGCCGGAGCTCAATCCTCAACAACATAGCAACTTTCATTTTAAGCATGCCTTAAGGCTGCAATGTATCTATCTATTTCTGCAAAACTCTTATCAGCGGGATAAGGCCCACCGATGATTATATTAATCACTAACCGTTTTTTTTGGCCACCTGAAGGCATCAGCACCAGGCTCAGCTTGCCCCTGCCAGGACGACGACCCATGGGCGCTGGAATTTCCTTGCTCGCCATCCAACGGCGCTTTCACATATTGTTGCAATTTCTTTTTCCTTATTAAATCTTCAATCACGTCGTGCAAGTTCCTACACTAATTAGTATTATGACCATGAGTCTCATGGAATCTACAGAACTTGCTCGACTTCCTTTCCTTCCCAGTTGACTCCTTAGGAGCCGGCTTTCTTTATGGTTCGACATTCTGAGTAGCCAGATAGATGTTCTATATCGAGCTATGCAGTTAATGCCCCGCTATCACCCCGCTTTTACCCTGCTATATCTCATAGCGGATTTCTTCCGCTACGATTTTTCCATATAGTCTTAAATGTAGCCTTTCCGCTTTAAGCCCTGTTATTTCCGCTATATCCCGTTATTTCCGCTATATTCCGCTATATCTTCTTTAAAAGAAATGAATTTAAAAAATAACATTTATACATTATAAAAATTATGAAATTAATTAATTTAATTAAAATTTTTAATATATTTTCAGAAATAAAAATAGTCTAATATTCTATTAAATTCAATTATGCTATATAATAGTATTATGTTTATTTACAGTATATTCGCGCATGTTTTTACTCAAAATTATTTATGTATTAATTATAATTCAATTGAATGTTAAATTTTCATTTAATTACAATCTACGTATTTGTAAAAACATTAAATACGAGTTTTATATGCCATTTTAGAGTCATCCGCTATATCTTCGTTGTATTCCCGCTTTGACTTTTTACACCTCCACCGTATTGAACCCGCCGAGCGCTTTAACTACACAGACCCGTTCATGTTATATATTTACACATATGTCGAATTTATATATTATTTTGGATTAATGAACCATTCACACACTTTATTTGACGCATCAGTTTTGCACTATATCTATTTTGAGTTAGACTAATCTAAATGGTATGAAATTTACAAATGTTTAACCGTATCATCTCCGCAAAATTGAGCTCATTTTGAAATTTTAATATCCTCAAAGTTGTGTATTGACCACTAAAAGTTTCATCTAACCATTAATTCAAAATATTAATTATAATTTGTAGATACATTCAAACAAGCTCATTTTTTGTGGAAATGGTCTCAATTCTGATGTAAACGCATTAAATTTCGTAGCATTTGAACTAATGTACTCAAAATTTAGATAAGAATATCAAAATGATGTTCCAGATCTCTTTCATACATATGGTATATGAGTGTGCGCTAGTGCATATAAAATTAAACCATCTCTCGTTCATATTGTGTACGTACATGTGTGTACGCATGCATATATATAAAACTACACTAAGAATAACAAAACCATAGTTTCACCAAATGCAATTTCAATTCCATTAATAACAAAACTAATTTAAGAACTGGTATATATGATCACACACACGCAGCATGCATATATATAAAACTACACTAAGAAAAACAAAACCATAGTTTCACCAAGTGCAATTTCATTTCCATTAATAACAAAACTAATTTAAGAACTGGTATACATGATCACACACACGCAGTTGACATATACACAAGTTTTCCAAATTAAATATTGTAGAACTTGGCAGTGTCAATGGACAACAGGAACACAACAATCTTTACTGATTTGTATTTATGCCTTCTTCGACTTGGAAAGTGCTTTCTTCCTCTGTCCGAGCATGTAGGTATACATATGCGGGCTACCTGTGATGCAAATATTAGCAGCAGCAGAAAAAAAAAAAAAAAAATTCTATGATCAATAAACACATACTTCTATACGACATCATAATCTATTATGAATCATGACATAACTTTGCTTTTAAGACTCTTTTAACTTTCAATGGTAACTTACTAGGCTAAAATCAATCTGTTGTATACTCTACGGGATATCATGAATTGCAGTTTTTGGTAAAAAAATGAGCTGTAACAATAAGAAACAACTTCATTTTAATCAAAAGAAACTGGTTAGATACATGCCTGGCACATATATCCCAAGAGCAAGAATTGCAGCATAGTAGTAATCAAAAGAGAAGTTCCACTTGTTTGGCATCCTTATGCAGTATTTTTCAGAGGCCTGTTCAAACCACAAATCATAAACAAAAGCATGAATTCATCACCTAACTCAGAAATGAAATAAAACTTTTATGTGGCTACGTGAGATTATTTGTTTACCTTAATGTAAGGCAAAGCTAAATAAATTAGTCCAACTTCACTAGTGATGCCACAAGGGTACAATAATAAAAAAGTGCTGTACCTGAATTCATAAACAATATTTGAATCAAATGCATCATTTTTCCACAATAGTTCACATGACAAATGAATTGTGTAACACGAACCTTAGCCATAATAGCCAAGAAGGAGCAAATCCAAGTGCCTCTTTCATGCCAAAGAACGAGTATCTAATTATCTGCAAATGCATGTGAAACAATTGCAATCCTGGTATAAGGTTGTGCATTTACCCAGCTACATCTATTTACACCCCGCAAACTTCTTTTCCCATCCCGGTATTTTTAAAAAGAAATCAACACCCCGTATATTTCTTTTCCCACCCCAATTTGTACCAATACTATCCCTTCCTTTTATGGTTCCTTTGTTAGTTATTTTGTTTTCTACAGTTTTTTTCTTCTTCATTCTATATGTCTATGCGTCAACAACAATGTCCGGAGGGGACAGGTTAAACTATATGCGTGGATAAATTTATTCCATGTTTATGTCAATGTCAGTTAATGTATTCCACATCCTAAAACAACAGCAGCTACTTTTTTTATAACAAACAACGGCTTCCATTTCGAACTTGTTAAATAGATTTTTATGTAATTCAAGTTTACAATGGCTAATTAATTAGAAAAGCGGACAAGTCTGGTTAATAGCGGTAATAATATTATTTGCGTAGCTTGTGAAATGACGTCAACTAGATAAAAATTGATTTTGGACTTCATCCTTTTGCTAGCAAAATCAATTCTTTTAAGCAATCTATAAACATCTTGATTCTAGTCTCGGATAATGGTAGTTGTAAATTCCAAGTTTCAGCACTTTTAGGGATTTCAAGCATGATTTGTACTCACGCTATGTTTACATTCATACATAATTATTTTTTGATATACTCAGTTTCGGCTTTGGCAAGGGTAGAGTAGGGATTATAATTTTAATAGTAGTTTAAGCGGGGGTGGAGAGAAAATAACGAGGTGTCAATAGATACAGCCCGTTTACCCATGGCAGTATGGCATGGTGGTGATGTATCCAAAACAGTTTAACACTGTATTATACTCATGGTGGTGATGTATCCAAAACAGTTTAACACTGTATTATACTCCTCTTTACACTAAGCCTTAGTTATGGTTGATGTAATTGACCAGCTAATATCCCTATAGGATCATAACTCTACCTTATATTGTAAGGTCATAAATTTTAAACAATCACAAGGATGGTGAATATTAGATTGATCCTAAACCAAGTGAGGGATCTTCCCTAGTTATTTTCAAAAATAGTTTATATGGCACAAACCATACAGAGATTTTGTTGAATTCATGAATACTTAATGGAACTGAACAATTTTTCGGAAGAGAAAGTCGTTACCTCGGTAATTGACCAGCTAATAACCAAGGAGCTGACAAGAAAATGTGATCTGACCTAAAAAATGAACCCCAATGTTCATATGTATGAAACATGAATATACTTATTTGACTTCACATTGCACCAAAACAAACAAAAAAATACTCGTGCACCTCTGGGAAACTCCACAGAATCCCCCATGTTACATACAATCTGGAAGAAATCTGTGGTAATGTTGCTGAAACCGGAGATCTCACCAAACCTTCAATTTTAACAAATCAAAATACATCCAACTGTAGTAAAAAAAATAGTTATGAACTTGAAATTTTGACAAATTCTCACCAATAAGCCCATGTAGAATCTGTAAATATTTGAAAATTCAATCATTAGCACAGGCCATAAAAACTCACGCAAAGAGAGTAGAAATTTCAGTTTTAAACCTCCAAAACTGCTGCAGTCTGGGCAAGCTGAAGAGGTTTCTCGACAGCATCATAAACCTCTTGATGGCTGGATTCCCTCAAAGTTTTAACCGCAAAGTACAAAACTTGTGCCCTAATGAAAATTGAAATATATTAAACCCCAAAATTCAAATGCTGTTACAGATGATTTTGGGTTTAAAGAACGGCGCGTACCAGCCGAAAAAGACTGTCCAGTTGTAAATGGTGAGATAGATTCTCCGGAGAACTGAGAAGAAACCCGCCATAGAGAGAAGAAGAGAATCGAGAAAGGAGTAACTGAGATCTCAGATCCAAGGGTTTGGAATTAATAAGAGAAAGGGGTAGTTTGAATTGAATAGCATTGATAGAGTTAGTTGAGCAGATCAACTAATTAGCTTGAACATTGCCTGTGTGGAATATAATGTTTGACGCTGTACAGTTGTAGTTCGATTTAGGTTTACATTGGGCTTTTTGTTTTTCGTTATTTCTTACTACTCTCCGTGAGTAGCTTGTTCGGACGATTAACTATTATGGTGATTTGGCTAACACATCCACTTTGTAAAGTCGCTTAAAAGATACTAAAAGAACTAAAAAACAACGTCAAATCCACTGTTATAGTTAACTCAAAAACTTTAGATATTAAAGAATTTTAAAAGAATCTCACTTTAAATTTATATATCAATTTGAGCAATTACCTCATTGTATATGGTCATTTATATATTATCAATTATATTTATTTTTGCTTTGAAAGAGATTTCAATTGAGACCATCTAACATCCTAGTATATTAAGATTCACAAATTATTAAATTAGTTATAATTTTCTAATCAAATTACAAATTGACATAAATTTGTCGAGAAAATGATGAAAGTTGATGCGATTTGAATTCATAAATGTTGTTTACACCTACATTTTAAGAAGATGAAAGAATAAAAGCTTGTTTTCTTTAAAATAAAAATCAAAGGTTGGTGTACAAAGGTGAAAGGAGTGTTATACAAAATATCGGTTGATGTAAATAAATGTTAATGGGAGAACGAGAATAGTGAGTGTATATGGTAGTACCCTTACATTTAGTTTCTTTCGTTATTTCAATCCTTTTAAGCTTCGAGTTTTTTTTAACTTACATGTTTTAATTTCTGTAGCTAGATTGTTAGGTTTGGCAGACTAATTAAGAAAATCATATATATGTCAGCTATTGAAACACGAAAATAAAAATAGAGTTTGTCAAACATACGATGATTAGAAATTTTAATTGAATTTGCATTTCAACTGGAAATCAGGGAACATCCACCGATGAGATCGAAAGTCTAATTCTCACCAACTAAGATATAAATATACATGTGAATATACTTGAAGGATGGAGATGAAACACAATACATACTTCCTCAAAGTTTATGAATAAAATTTGGTTCTCTGGATTGTATGTGTGTGTGTATAAACACATACACACGTATGCATACATAAATACATAAACAAGTTGATTTCCATAATAAAGTCATTTTGTCTTCATGGTTAAGAATTCAACGTATAATGAGCGTAAAGATTAAATCTAATTTTTGTCTTTTTTACCATAAAAAATAAATTGAAGCCAAGCAACTGTTGAGGAAAGTCCCTTCAGTTGATCGGTCTAGTGAATAAAAAATTCAACGCAGTGGAAAACAACTGGATCGTGATTGTAGTGAGACGGTGCAAACAGAGATAAGCACCAGAACAGATAGTCACAGATCCATGCAATGCAGAAAAATAAATAATACCAGTATTTATGGTGGTTCCACTACCGTAAGACAATGTACATCCACTTGGGAAGAAGAGATTTTATTAATCACTGAAAGATTAGAGTTACAAGACTGATTCACTTTTAGAGGCTACACATAAGAAGAATTTACAATACAGAAAAAATTCTGCAGAGTTTCAGCTCTCTAGGATGACTCTGAAATTGGCTCTCAATTTCGGTTGCCATTGTTGTCCAGAAGATCTACTATTTATAGAGCGAAAATATGAGGAGGAGTGGCTGCTATATAGAAGCTCAGGATTTGGTTCAGCATCTTGGTTCGGCATGCTTGGTTGGCATATGGCACTTGGCATTTGGTTCGGCATAGTACACTTCAAGTCTGGACCGGCATCTCCGAATTGCCAAACGAGAAATCTAGACCGGTCTTCCTCTTCACCTACTTGGTTCGGCAAATGTCGAACGAAATATTTCGTTCGGCATCACCAGATCACCAAACAACAAATTTGGTTCGGTCTTCCTTCACCGCTCCAAACCAATGCCGTTCCACTTCTCTTCTTTACCGAACAAAGTTTCTCGTTCGGTCTTCTTCAATCACCGAACGAAGTCGCCACCGCTCTAGAACTTTGGAGCGGAAAATCCAAGCAACACCGGACCACCGATTTGGTCGCACAAATCAGCTTCCTGCGTCGAACCACTTTGCTGGTTTGGTCTCCAGCTCTTGCTCCTAGGGCTTCAGCTTCCTCCTCTATGAGCTTCTCCAATGCCCTCTTCCCGAGTTCAGGTATCATCTCTAACAATCTCCACCTTGATACTGAATTCTATACATGCCTTCCAACTTCATCTACACCTTCATGCTCCAAGCAATGGATACTTACCCAATGAGCTTCGACAATGCCATCACCCATTACACTCTATCAATGAACTCCGGCAAGGCCACCGCCCGTCAACAAAGTGTTCGAAGTACCCAGTCCGTGTAGAACCTATCAATCTCTACCATGATAACAAACTCGATGAACCTTCTCAACTCTCCCCCCGGTGGCACCTAGCACTTCATTAAGAGAATAAAGTCCAAGTAATGCTCGAACTTAGCAACAGGCAATAACTTGGTAAACATGTCTGCTGCATTCTCCTTTGTGTGAACTTTCTAAAGACGAACTAGCTTCTCTTCACTCATCGAGACAAGGAACGACTCTCTCATCTCAATATACTTCGTCCTCGAGCTGAACGTCGGATTTTTTACGAAGTGAACTGCACTCTGACTATCACAGTGCACATCCACGTTGTAGTATACGAAGCCTAAATCACACAATAATCGCCTCAAATAAAGCGCCTCCTTATCAGCTTCAACCGCAATTATGAGCTTTGCCTCTGTAGTAGGCAAAGCCACAATCGTCTACAACCTCGCTTTCCAACTGATTGTTGTCCCACCAATGGTGAATCCATATCCGGAGGTTTACTTCCTTCGATCTCCATCACCGACATAGTCAGAATCACCAAATCCAACCAAGCTGAAATCTCTTCCTCTGCCGCCAAAGACAAGTCCATGATTTGGAGTTCCTCGAAGGTATCTGAAGATACACTCCACTGCTCCCAATGTGTTTTTCATGGATTCATCATGAATTAACATACCAATCCAACAGCCTGTGCAAATGTCTGGCCTATTGCAGACCATGGCATACATCAAGCTACCAACTGCACTTGCATATGGGACCTTCATCATATAAGTCTTTTCCTTTTCCGAGATCGGAGAGTCTTTACTAGAAAGCTGTATATGCAAAGGCATGAGTGTGCTGATTGCCTTTGCCCCTTCAAGGCTAAACCGAGCAAGCACCTTTCGAATGTACATCTTTTAAGTGAGACTCAAAAGTCCTACCTTTCTGTCTCTTTGGATTTCCATACCCAAAATTTTCTTTGCTTCTCCAAGGACCTTTTTTTCGAATTCTGCTTTTAGTTTTTGCTTTTTCAGCCTTATCCTTCGAAGCAATCAATATATCATCCACGTACAAGAGTAGGTACACCCATCTACCATTCTTTAAATGCTTGAAGCACATGCAAACGTCTTTGATGCTACGACCAAAACCAAGTGAAAGCATAAAAGAGTCAAACCTCTTGTACCATTGTCTAGGCGATTGCTTAAGCCCATACAATGACTTCTTCAATTTGCAAACCCAATTTTCTTTCCCATCTACAACAAATTCTTTTGGATGCTTCATGTAGATGGTCTCATCCAAGGCTCTATGCAAGAAAGAGGTTTTCACATCCAGTTGCTCTAGCTCCAAGTTACGAGCTGCGGCGATAGCGAGCAAAATGCGAATGGATGTATGCCTCACCTTTGGAGAGAATATCTCACCATACTCTAATCCATTTCTTTGTGAAAATCCTTTAGCAACTAGTCTAACCGTGTATCTCTCATCATCTTTCATCTTGAATACCCATTTGCAACCTATGGCTCGGCTTCCTTGAGGAGGTGTTACCAAATCCCAAGTCTTATTCTTCTTCAACAACTTTAACTCCTCTTCCATAGCGCACATCCACTTTGAATTGTCACATGACTTCAAAGCTTCATCAAGGTCAAGCGGCTCCTCAAGAACCACATGTAGGGCATAGTCAAACTGATCACCAAGGCTAAGGTTCGCAAACTGCCAATCACCATACCTTTCAGGCGGCCTGATAGTCCTACGATTAACCCAGGTAGATACAACTTCGCCTAAACTTCTTTGAGCTCCACCTTGAACTGAAATTCCTCTAAATTCATGAACATCATCAGCGCTACTAGAAGGTACCTGTGGACTACCCTGTGATGTTTAGGCCTATCAAAATCTTCTGATGTGGTAGGTAGCCGCTTCTTCGGATTGAACATAGTAGACTCATCAAAAGTAACATATCTGAAATGAACAATCTTCCGATCAATAGGGTTTCAAATTCGATACTCTTTGATACCATCGGTGTATCCCATTAGTATGTCCTTGTATGCTCTAGCCTCCAACTTGTCATCACCTATATGGTGAACGTACACAGGACAATCTGAAATTCGGAAGTAACTAAGGTACATTGCTTTACCTCTCCACTTCTCCTCTGGAATCTACTCATCTATGGCTAAGCATGGAATTCAACTTATGATATGCGCCGTAGTTGATAATGCCTCAGCCCAAAAGCCTCTAGACAAACATGCCACCAATCTCAAGCAACGAGCGTTATGTAGTATAGCCTGTTCATCCTTTCTGCAACCCCATTGGATTGCAGATTACCGGATGTAGTGAAATGTCTCCGAATTCCATGCTGTCTATAAAAATTGAGGAACTCTCTAGAGACCAATTCACCGCCATTATCAGATCTCAGCACCTTTAACCTAGAACAAGATTGATTCTCAACAAGCGCTTTTCAGTCTTTGAACTTCTCCAAACCTTCTAATTTGGCCTTCATCACACGCACCCATACTTTCCGAGAAAAGTCATCAATGAAAGAGAGAAAATACTTTTCTATATATGGAGTCTAACTCTAAAAGATACTTTAGTTTGCTTGCCTAACACACACTCCGGGCAAAAGTCCATCTTATCGAAGCTTTCTCCTTTGATCATCTTTCGTCTTTGAAGCAACTCTAAGCTCTTCTTTGAAATATGACCCAACCTGAGATGTCAAAGTTTTGTTGCATCCAATGCACGAGAACTATCTAGACCAACACATGACTCTCCAAGAACTGTGGTTCCTTCAGCAAATACAGACTTCAGAACACATCTCCTTTCATAAGAACTAATGCACCACTTGAAACCTTCAGACTATCCTTCTCGATAGCTACCTTGCATCCCAAAGATGCCAATTGTCTTAAAGGAATCAAGGACTTTCGAAGACTTAGAACATACCAGACACCTGTCAAAGTGCATATCACTCCGTCAAACATCTTGATCCTCATTGTACCTTCACTCATTGCTCTACAGCTAGCATCATTACCCATAAGAATAGAGTTTTCCTCTCATCCAATGAAAGAACTAAAGTAATCCTTATTAGGCGTCATATGAAAAGGCGCCCCAGAGTCCAGCAACCAATGGTCTGAGACATCCGATACAGCTGCAGAAAACATGTCGTCAGATAGAGACTTCTCCACCGCAAATGACGAAGATCCATCTTCTTCCTTCTTCTTCAAATCTGGATAGTCCTTTTTCCAATAACCAGATTTCTTGCAGATAAAGCACTTCCCATCCTTAAACTTTCCTTTCCTGCCATTACAAGGCTTCCTGGAATTGGAACGCCCTCTAGAGTGCCAATTCTTCTTATCTTCTCTACCTCTTTCAACAAATAGGCCCTACACTTCCACCTCTACTTTCTTCACTTATCTCCTTCATCTGATCTCTCAAGCCCTCAGATAGAAAACCTGACTTCACATCTTCCACTATCAATGTGTCTCTAGCGAAGATAAGGCTGCTAGCGAAACCAATGTATCGCTCTGGAAGAGAACATAAAAGAATCATTGTCATTTGCTCCTCATCCATCTTAAAGTCAACAGTCTTCATCTTCATCATGACATCATCAAAGAAATTAAGATGTTCCTTCACTAAAGTACCTTCTCTCATCCGCATTGTGAAAAAAGTCTTCAACAATATCAGATGGTTAGTCAAAGATTTCTTCAAGTAGAGATTCTCTAGCTTGGTCCAAATGCCACTAGCAGTGGTCTCACTACTAATCTTTGAGATGAAATTCTCTCCCATAGCTCGTTGAAAAGTAGTACGTGCCTATTTCTCCATCTTCTTCCTTTCCACGGCTGAGATGTCAACTGTCAACTCCTTAGGGGTAAACACTACTGGATGGACTTCATTCCTCATTAGAACAACCTTCATCCTCCATTGCCACTTTTCAAAGTCTTTATCCCCATTCCATTTCTCAACTGTCAACTGTGATTCTGACGCGATATACATCTCTGTAGTACAGGGTCCTGTAACGACTCAAGTCGCTTCATCTCCTACCATAGCGTCTAACACTCTTCAATCAACCTTGCAGGTCTAATACTAGACTGTTAGGAAAAATCCGTTTAGATGATCAGTCTAAGGGAATAAAAAATCCAACGCAGTGGAAAACAACTATATCGTGATTATAGTGAGATGGTACAAACAGATATAAGCACCAAAATAGACAGTCACAGATCTATGCAATGCAAAAAAATTAAAAAATTAGTATTTATTATAGCAAGACTGATTCACTTTTGGAGGCTGTACATAAGAAGAATTTACAATACAGACAAAATTTTGCAGAGTTTCAGCTCTCTAGGATGGCTTCGAAATTGGCTGAAATTAGCTCCCAATTTTGGCTGTAATTGTTGTCCAAAAGCTCCACTATTTATAGAGTGAAGATATGAGGAGGGATAGCTGCTATATGGAAGCTTAGAATTTGGTTCGGCATCTTGGTTCGGCATGTTTGGTCCGACGTGTTTGGTCCGGCATATGGCGCTTGGCATTTGGTTCAGCATAGTACACTTCAAGTCTGGACCGGCATCTCCCAATTGCCGAACGAGAAATCTGGCCCGGTCTTCCTCTTCACCTACTTGGTTCGGCAAATACCGAACGAAATATTTCGTTTGGCATCTGTTAGCACCAAAATTGGTCACTAACACTCAAGAAAAGATTTGTGTGAGAGATTAATGAAGATAATAAATTAAAACAAAGGAATGCATGCAAACTTGACTGCAGAAACAAGAACACTAGAATTATAGTGGTTCGGCATAACTACCTATATCCACTATTAATGTAATCTTTATTCTCAAAGACTTGAATACATATACAATCCGTAAACTTCTAACTCGAATATATGTTTGAACCGATGGAAGCGAGTATCCAAAATGGTAGAGTATCCATGGATTTCGCCCAAAAAGGTCCTCTTAACAGTACCTCTGCAACTCTATTTAAGATGGAGATAGGCTAGTCACTATGCAGTCCTATGACCCAGACACCTTGACCCAGAGTATGCAACTGGTGTTCGCTGACCCATGTGTGCCGAGCCCCTATGACCGAGCCAGTGACCTCCGAACCATTCTGGATGCTCCATGAGTTCTTCTGGCCGGACTCGAAGTAAAGTCTCCCATGAATCGAAGCAGCCAATAACGTAGCCCAAAGAAAAGAGAGATTGGTCATATTGCCCTGTAGGTAACTTGCTAATTTTATGGTTCGCATGACGAACGGCCGAACCACTTCAGGCTTCTCTTCGTGGCCTAGCGATGAGTGACCGGTCCACTTAACCTCCCTTTCATGGCCGAGTGATACACGCTATCTCACAAGATCGAATGACGCACGTCCTCCCTTTCTCAGTCGAGCCGTCTCCTTTTCCATTCCTGACCGAGCGATATGCGTTGAGTTCCTAACACCACCTTTCTTTAGCCAAGCGACACATGCTATCTCACCAGACCAAATGACACATGTCCACCCTTCCTCGGCCGAACTATGTATACAGGCCGATCCACGTACATAGGCCGAACCGTTCAGGTTGAATTAATTCCATGTAACTCCAACCTCCCACCGACTTGAGTTTGGTCTTGATTCAATCAAAGCCTCTATAATTAGCATCTTGTAGCCGGGCCAAGCAACCGGGTAACATTGCCCCCCAAAGTGTGTCGTGTGAAGCAACATGACATGCTTAGAATCAGTAATATGTTCCTGCTTTCTTTTCTTCTTCTTTCCTTTTCTATTAAGGACAAGGGGCAGGTCGGCATACAGAGGCCGACCCACATGATCGGTTTACTTGAGCTGAAGTACGCATGTCCAATAATCGACTTTCGAAAACATAACGACCAGGTCTATAGGAGATAGCCTGTTCACCTCCCCTCTTCTATATATAAGTTTCTCCTTCTCCTTCTTCTTACTTCTATTCTACTTTCCCAAAGTCATTAGTTCACTCCTCCACGATATTTACTCGTTACTTAGCCTTCCATCGAACCCAAATTACCTACCTCGTGACTTTAATTAACCACTAACACAAATGAATCCCCAGCCCAACATCTCGAAGCCACCGCATACCTCGAGCTCTGTCCCTAGGTATGAATCTCTTTCCAAACCCAGAGTCGTATTAAGTTTTGGTGCTCGTGTGGATAGTCCACCCTCTTTTTTTGTTATAAGAATAGATAGAAAATGATTTTAGAGGAGGGAAAAATATGTTCGCTAACGAATCCCTAGCCTAACACCTCGAAGCCACCGCATACCTCGAGCTTTGTCCCTAGGTATGGATCTCTTTCCAAACCCAGAGTCATATTAAGTTTCAGTGCTCGTGTGGATAGTCCTTCCTCTTTTTTTGTCATAATAATAGATAGAAAATGATTTTAAAGGATGAAAAGAGATGGATTAGGAATAAGAGTGGACTCTAAGTTAGGGCCTCGGCCTGACTTTAATGGGTGTTGGTATCAATCGCCTAAGGGGAGTAGTCGTCATCTCTTAACTTGGATGTCGGGACTTAGGAGGAGGACGGAGGCTGTCACTTGGTGAAGAAGGATAAGGAGAAGTGGGGTTCGGTAATTTGAAAGCGAGTGCGGGTTAGTCAGAATCCTGAAGAGCAGGTCGGTATCTCGACCGAGGGGGTCTTGCAGCCCTGAGGGAGTGCAAGGGACGGTAGGAAATTAGGAAGAGAGAACGGGTCGGTATAGACCCAATGGGTCATTAGGTGGTTAGGGAGTGAGTGAGGGAAATGGATGTTGTGAGTGTGGCCTGACATCCAATGAGTCCTCCTAAACTGGCACGAGTCTAGGGTAGTGGGTCGGTCGAAGTTTGAGTGAGGCCGTTCGGTTGTTAGGGACAGCGGTTCGGTATAGTTTAAGGAAGTTGGTTCGGTAGTTAAGGAGGATTGGATGGTTCGGTCATCCCATAGGACAGTGGATCGACATTTATAACCAAGATTATTCCAATTTAAACATATCATTTATGTGTACAATTCGCCTCCACATCCTGGCACTGAATAACGATCAATGACAAGTAACAAAGCATACTAGCTCGGGAACTTAATTTAAACTAATTACCTCACAACTATAATACTATTCAATGCAAACTCAACCGACCAAATGCAGATTGATAGTCTTTAGACTCTTATGATGCTAATGTTCGACTCCCAAATCACTACTGTCAGTCATATAATAAACTGTAGGAGACGACTATCAATGACGGTCTCCAAGGACAATAGCTTAAAATTCTATCATACCACATTTGTGTGTAAAATTTTAGTTTTTTTTCTACACCCACATTGGAGTTGTCACACTAGTTCACACACAACACGGGGGGATATATTATTGTCGTTATATTTGATATCAATCGTCTTTCAAGTATAGTTTAAACAGGTATCTACCCATATTAAACGTCGTCGAAGATGTCTAAAAGATCTAGCTCTGCTACAGTTTCTGATAGGCTTGATCCCAGTTCTCAGTAGGAGGTAGTAAAAACTTCGAATCCATCGACAGCTCCTACATAGGGTGTCCCAAATCCATCAGCTCCAATTATTGGCCTAGCTTCTGACGTTATAGACGGGGCGATCATCCTGGATGATGCTATCGATTCACAAGCTTCAAAAATCGGTGAAGCCGATCTTCGTCGGTTGTGTACAATTCACGGAATCCCTTTCGACCACATTTTAGTTCCATCGGGCCAAGATCGACCTCACCTGCCCCCAGTTGGATATACGGCATGCAATAAATTCATGTGCTGGGTTGGCAGCATGCCACCTTTCAACTCCTTTCTTTGTGAAGTGTCATAGTATATCTGGATTGCCCCGGCATAGCTACATCCCAATAGTCACATGTTCATCTACGATACTTGTATTCTCTTCATAAGCATCTTATTCGGGCTCCCCACTCCTGGTGATATCCGCTACATTTATCGTTTCAAAAGACGGTCTGACAGTCCATCCTTCGTATTCCTTAAACCATACTTTAAGTGTCAAATTCTGACGGGGGCGTGGAGTAAATTCTTCCAATATAAGAAAGAATGGTTTTACGTATGCCGCACCCCTGTCATTGCAAGAAGATGGCTGGAAGGGAGTAAGTTCCATTTCCAGACCAATATTTGTCTAAGGAATGAAGTGAATTCTTTCTGAACTTCTTTCGACTTTTTCAGCTATCAGCCCACGTCCCGAAGGCACCGGGTATCCTAAGGCCGTCGAGGCCAATCGAACTGTTCCCGTGGAGACCCGGAGATCAAATCTGTTATATCAATGAATCGCTTTTAAAGTTTGGATTGTTGGCGGAAGGTCGTCGAACAAGTCTTCCAACTAGCACCATTACAACCGGATCTGTCTCGAAAATAGGAAAAGGGAAAGCTGGGCCTTCGATGCCCTCTACAGGAGGAACCCTTGATATATCCAAGGAAGGGGAAATAAAGGAGGCTGAGGTGTCAAAAACGACCGATGAGAACTTAGGCTCTGATATTGCACCTATAACCGACGTGCCTGACGTCGCCAAATCGCTTCCCCCTTCGAAGAGGCAAAAAAGCTTAGCCTATAAATTAAAGAAGAAAACAGTTGGCGGGACTTCTGAAGTTACCATCACCTCGTTGAAAAAAAATCGCCTCCCCAACATCTGGAGCTAAAAGGTCTTTCAGACCTGACCATCCCTGATGAGTTACTGAATTATGGTTTTGACGACTTAGGAGATATAGGGCCTAATTCGTCCATGAGAGGCGATGTAGGCGATATGGCTGGTCGACATGGAGAGTCAATCCCAATAAGTAAAGTAAAAAAAGCTGGTCCGTCGGGGGGAATCACTAGGACACACATGAACACTTACACTTCACCCTACACTTAAATTTCAACCATCATATTATCCTTGCTAACTCGTCCTCACTTGATTTCTGTGCAGGTGATATAGGGCACACTCATGGATTCGACCGCCTTCGTGGGTCTTCTATCTTTCACCACTCCAGTCGAGATTCGGGGTCAGGTGGGTGCCGACAAAGAGATGATAACAATTATAGAGACTACCATCCAAGAGACTCATCGTCTTCTCAAAGAAAAACATGCAGCCATTCTTCATATCACAACGATCCTCTCCCTCACTCAGGCCATGGTAGGAAAAATCTGCTCAGAATGGGTCTCAAACTGTAGCTCCCCGCGACCAACGCTCTAGCTCGTCCAGCACAAAGCAATCTCGTGAGCCTCATAAAAAGTCTGTGGCTCCGGCTAAGCTAACCTCTCCAATCTCTGCACATGATCCGTCAATAGCTGAAAGATTAGCTAAACTTAAAGCCACATTTTCGAAGATATGCTTCGATGGACTTAATTTTATTCCTGCAATTCACTCAATCCTAGGGCACATCAAACAAAGCGCCATCGCCTGCAATAATGATGTCTATGTTCAATACGATGCGTTTGTTCACTTGGCAGAAAAAGTTTCAAAAGTTTCTATGGAACGTTAGTATGAGATCGATTGACTGAAACTTGAATCCATCCATGATAAAGACATTATCATAGCCCAGAATGAAGAGCTTTCCTCGTATAAATCTTAACTTGAAGCTGCCCAACAGAACACTAAAGATACAGCCGAGGCAGTCAGTCATCTAGGAGCTACTCACAAAAAGGAAATTGATGAGGCGGTTCAACGCTGTTGTGCTTTAGCCTTAGAAAAAGACTCCGTTCAAAAAGAGAAAGAGTCGAAGAATTGGAGGAGCTACTTCTCAGAGAAAAGGAAGAAAAAACTGCCGCTCAAGAGGAGTCGCAACAATATTGCGACGAGATTGTCGTTACACGAATTCTAAAAACAAAGCTTGATGTGGAGCTCTCCAAAGCTGAAGCGTTAAGGGATGCAGCCCATGAAGAGAGCGAAAGAATAACATTGACAGAAATTGACTCTCGTCTTGAGGCAGCTGCTGAAGCCGGGAGAGAAGAAATCAAATTCCTATTTGATCCGCTTATTGCTAAATACGATGCTCGGGTTCTCATGCATTGAAATCTATCTTTCCTGGACGTGAGTAACCTTGAATCGTTAGCTGAGGCATGGGATACCTTGATAAAAATCAAACGAGTAGAGCTGGGCACCGAGGAGGTTGATGAGGACTCTCTTGTGAAGGAAGTGCTTCGAGGAAACGAGCCTTCCAACTTATCTGCAGCCAAAGTCCTTTATGGAAGAAATTCCTCCTCGTCAAAAGGGAAGGACGACGTCGTTAGTCCATCCGGAACAAAATCTCAAGTTCTTCCTTCTGTTCAGCTGACTGGTCGCTCTTCACTTGATCATTTTAAATAGCATGTTGGCTATGATCCAGAAAAAACCGGGCTTGATATCCACATTCTATCCCCTATACCAGATGGTGAGACTTCCAAAACAGCTGAGAGTAAGCCAGTGACTGGTACTTAACCTTTTTTTAAAAAAAAGTTTAAATAACCATCGCTTCTTGGCGAGCAACAAGTGTATTCTAACACTTGTCTCTTATGATTTCGTATAGGCCATCCTGATCCTGATCCAACTCCAAGGAGCGATGCCGCCACAGAGAAGGAAGAGAAATTGGGAGAGGCTCCTCACACTGGGAATGCTCCCACACTCGATGCTCAAATGATCGGGGTACTAGATGAGGACAAAATTGAGAACCCCTCACCTATAGAAGAACATGATGAAGTCAAAATCACGGGCGCCTCCGAACATACTTCGAAACTGAGCATGGAGGAACAAATCATGGAAGAGGGGAAGAAGAAAGCTGAAATTAAGGCTGAGCCCTAAGTGGTGGAACTGGATGATCCCCTGAACAGGCCTCTGAAGGTCATTCTCCCCAGTGGGAACATGCCACCGGGAGTTCCTCCTCCTTCCCCGAGCACCATCTCACTAGGAAGCAAGGCGCCCAAGAGAAAACGCTTGGGTAAGGAGCCTTCGGAGAAGCCGAGGAAGGAGAAAAAAATCAAAAAAGTAGCGATCCGGTCGTGCCTCATTCAACACGAGTAAGTCTGAATTATGTAGTTATTTCTATTTATTCTCATAGTCGTTGTAAATAGACTTTTGGCTTCGAGTACAGGAGAAATTGTAGTGGAATTTTATTTTGTTTATTTGTCTTCCACAATTCTCAGTGTTTAGCTTGTTGCCTAACTTGTTGTCAGAATTTGAAATCTCACAAGTTGCATAAGCTCCGCTTCGCTTGCACATGACTTGGAAATTTTTTGAATTGTAAATCCTCTAGTCCATGCTCTGGGGGACTCAGAGTACTTTAGTCCACGCTCTAGGGACTTAGAGATTTTTTTGAATCGATCACACTCTAATCCGCACTCCGGAGACTTGGAATGCTCTAGTCCTCACTCCAGGGACTTAGTGATTTTTAAGTCGTTTACTCTTTAGTCCGCACTCCGGGGACTTAGAGTACTCTAGTCTATGCTCCGGGGACTTAAAGATTTTTAAGTCGTTTATACTCTAGTCCGCACTCTAGTCCGCATTTTAGGGACTTAGAAATTTTAAGTCATTTACACTCTAGTCCACACTTTGGGGACTCAGAGTAGTCTTGTCTGCATTTCAGGGACTTAGAGATTCTTAAGTTGTTTATACTCTAGTCCACACTCTGGGGACTCGGAGTACTCTAGTCCGCACTCTAGTGACTTAGGGATTTTTAAGCTGTTTATAATCTAGTCCGCACTCTGGGGACTCAAAGTACTCTAGTCCGTGCTTTGGGGACTTAGTGATTTTTTAAGTCGCTTATACTATAGTCCGCACTCTGGGGACTCAGAGTACTCTAATTCATGGTCCAAGGACTAGATATTTTAAGTCATTTATACTCTAGTACACACTTTGGGGACTCAGAGTACTCTAGTCCGCATTCTGGGGACTCAGAGATTCTTAAGTTGTTTACACTATAGTCCGCATTTTGGGGACTCAAAGTACTCTAGTCCGCATTCTGGGGACTTAGAGATTTTTAAGTCGTTTATACTCTAGTCCGCACTCTGGGGACTCAAAGTATTCAAGTCCGTGCTCCGGGGACTTAGAGATTTTTTAAGTCATTTATACTCTAGTCTGCACTCTGAGGACTCAGAGTACTCTAGTCTGCGCTCCGAGGACTTAGAGAATTTTTAAGTCATTTATACTCTAGTCCGCACTTTGCGCACTCAGAGTACTCTAGTCCGCGCTCCAGCAACTTAGAGATTTTTTAAGTCCTTTATACTCTAGTCCACACTCTGGGGACTTAGAGTACTCTAGTCCGCATTTTGGGGACTTAGATATTTTTAAGTCGTTTATACTCTAGTCCACACTCTAGGGACTCAGAGTACTCTTGTCCGCACTCTAGGGACTTAGAGATTCTTAAGTCGTTTATACTCTAGTCTGCGTTCTGGGGACTTAGAGATTTTTTCTTTCGTCGATTGACTTTTAATTTTGTGTGTGCGTTCATACGCCGGACAGAATAATGTAATTTAGTTTTTTGTCATGGAATTATAACACACGGAACATCAATACTTCATAGAAAAGCGGCTTCAAGCCTTTATTGATCATAACATACAGGAACAAACTGAATTGCCTTATTACATGCCGAAAGCAAAAAACAACAAAAGAAAAACATACTGAAAACAATTATTACTAAACACGAAAGAATTGGGCTAAGTTTAATAATGGCGCAAATGCTTGCTATTCCATGCTCGGGGGAGCGTCACATCATCGACGGTCGCTAGCTTGAAAGTTTCTTCTCCAAGCTTTCGTTCAATGACGTATGGACCTTCCCATGTGTGATTCATATGTGATGGGCTCGGAAAAAATCGCTTCAAAATGAGAACGCCCACATCAAAAATTTTCGGTCGAACTTTTTCATTATAGTATCGAGCGACCCGGTGCCTATATGCAGCCGCCCTTAAATCAGCTTCATCATGTTTTTCATTGACAAAGTCTGGCGACTCCAGTAAGAGATCCTGATTTGTCTTAGGATCATAATGAGTTATCCGATGAGAGGGAACTTCAAGTTCCATAGGTATAACAGCTTTAGTGTCGTATGCCGACGTGAATGAAGTGTGGCCAGTCACGGACTTGTGGGTGGTTCTATAAGCCCAAAGTACTGTCGGAAGCTCATCCACCCACTTGCCTCTAGCCTTCTCCAAATGTTTTTTCGATATGGATTTGATTATTTTGTTTACGACTTTGACTTGTCCATTGGCTTTTGGGTGAGCGACTGCTGCAAACTTCTCTCAATCCATATTTTTGGTAGAATTCTTTGAAATTCCTACTTTCAAACTGAGTTCCATTATCCGTAATGATAGTTCATAGGAGGCCAAAACGGCATATGATGTTTCGAGCAACGAAATTAATGACCTTTTTGGTGGTGATTGTAGCTAAGGGCGTTGCTTCCGCCCACTTGGTAAAGTAATCGATCGCAACAATTGCATATTTTGCACCATCTCTGGAGATCGACAAGGGCCAATTATATCGATCCCTCATATTGCAAATGGCCAGGGACTAACCATTTGTGTGAGTTCCCTCGAGCTCTTTGGAAATTTTGCATACTTTTGACATTTGTTGCACCTTCTTACATCATCCACGGTGTCTCGATTCACGGTCGGCCAATTGTATCCATAGCGGAGGATCTTTTTCACTAATGTCGCCCCCCTAATATGGTCGCTACACTCCTTCATGAACCTCTTACAAGACCCGCTTTATCTCATCGTGGGCAATTCACCGAAGTAAGGGAACAGATTCCGATACATTATTCCATCCTATATTATGTACCGCGAAGCTTTGCGAATGACTTGTCGTCTGTCGTTCCTTTTCTCGGGTAGAGTCCCACGTAACAGGTATTGTTTGAACGGGATTATCCACGACTCCCTCTCAGCTTCCATTTCCAACACAAAATCTACTTCCATCTCATTTATACTTGGAGCATGTAAGATTTCGATGGGAACCAAGCCCATCTGCCGTGCATCACCAGTACTTGCGAATTTCGCTAACGAATCGGCTTTCCCATTTTGTTCATGTGGGATGTGTGAAATATCGTAATATTCAAGGTCTGCCAACAGCTCTTGAACCTGAGCAAAGTTTGGGGCAAGTCTCTGCCCCTTTTCTTAATAGTCTCCCCGCACTTGGTACACCACCAATTGTGAGTCACAAAAGATTTCAACCGATTTTACTTCAAGTTCCCTGTTAAGTTTTAAGCCAGCAATCAATGATTCATACTCGGCTTCGTTATTCGTAGCTGGGAAATTGAGCTTCAAAGCATAACAAATTGATCGGTTTTCGAGAGTTATAAGAATTACACCAGCCCTAGAACAACGGTCTTTGGATGCCCCATCGGTGTATAGTTTCCATCGAATAGGGGGAATAACATCATCACTGCTTGGCTCGCCTGACATGGTGAATTCTGCAATGAAGTCTGCTAGCTCCTCCCCTTGGATAACTCTCTGTTGCAGGTAGGTGATATTGAATTGACTCAACTTGATGTTCCATTTTAACAACCTTCCAGAGGTTTCGGATCGTTGGAGCACCTGTTGTAGAGGTTGATCGGTATAAATGCTGATCGGATGCGCTTGAAAATATGGATGAAGTTTGCATGATGCAATCATCAAATAGTAAGCTAGATTCTCAATTTTAGGATAATTTATCTCTGCCTCCGTTAGACGTTTACTGACATAGTACACCGACTTTTGAATTCGGTCCTCCTCGCGAACCAAGGCCGTACTCATGACATGCTGAGACACAGCCAAGTATACATATAACACTTCATGGTCTAAAGCTTTGATAGAACTAGGGGACTTTTCAAATTTTTACTAGAGCTTGGAACGCATCCTCAGTGTCGGACATCCATTCAAAATTACTCTTCCCTTTCTTTATCACATCGAAGAAGGGAATACATTTGTCAGTTGCTCTGTATATGAATCGACTCAACGCGACGACCTTTCCATTCAGGCTTTATACTTGCTTTATAGTTCTTGGCGCTTGTATGTCTCAAACAGCCTGAATCTTTTCTGGATTGGCTTCAATTCCCTGTGTGCATTGACAATAAAGCCTAAAAACTTTCTGGACGCAACACCAAAGGAACACTTCAGTGGTTTGATTTTCATTCCATAGTATCTAAGTATATCAAACATCTCTGTTAAGTCTCAAATGTGATCGTTTGACTACCGTGACTTCACGAGCATGTCATCCACATAGACTTCCATTGTTCTACCAATTTGGTCTTTAAAAATCCAATTTACCAATCGTTGGTAAGTTGCTCCTGCGTTCTTTAACCCAAAAGGCATCACCACATAACAATACAGCCCGATATCCATGACAAAACTAGTGTGTTCCTGATCTGGAATATGCATCGAGATTTGGTTGTATCCCGAATACACATCCATAAATGACAATAACTCGTGTCCAGTTGTTGAGTCAACCAGCTGGTTAATTCTAGGTAAAGGGAAACTATCCTTAGGGCATGCTTTGTTCAGGTCTGAATAATCAACACAGGTCCTTCATTTCCCATTTGCTTTTCTCACTAGTACGGGGTTAGAAACCCATTCAGGGTAGAGGGCGTCGCAGACGAACCCATTGGCTTTGAGTTTGTCCACCTCATCTCTAAGAGTAGCAGACCTCTTCGGGTCCATACCTCTCCTTTTCTGTTTCACTGGTACATATTTTGGATCAATGTTCAACATATGACTTGCGATGGCGGGAGAAATCCCACACATATCAAGAGTGGGTCCAAGCGAAAACATCCAAATTAGCTTAGAGGTAATCGGTTAGGTCCTTAGTCATTGAGGGAGTAAGTTGTGATCAAATCTTAAGCACGTGTAATGGGCTGTCGTGGCTAACTGAAATGTCAATTGTTAGTTCAGCCAATGTATCTTTAGGCTCCTTAGGTTCTTCACCGTCATCTCTCGGATCTATGTCTTTGTAGATCCGACCCTGCTGCCCGAGCCAAGGCTTGGAGCTACTTGTCAATTTTGTGCTACCTAGATGCAGATAAAGTTGTCCATAACCTTTCCCTTCTCTCTCTGTTGGGCCTCTCTCAACTCATCTAATAACATGCATGACCTATCGCCTGCTTTCTATGTACAACCCCAACTCCTCTATCTGTCGGAAACTTCAAAGCCAAACATCACGGGACCAAAGCTGTCCGAAACTCCGCCAGGGCCGGTCGGCCTAGAAAAACATTATACGGAGAATCAACATCCAACACAATGAATGGTAGGATCCGTATCCTCCTACGTCCACCTTCTCCTAATTCAACTGGTAATTCAACAAAATCTATCGCGTCAGTGGCTGCACCATTAAAACCTTGAATGTGGGCTTTAGATGGTTTCATACTTTGCCTCCATCTTTATTTGGTCATACGCCTTTTCGAATATAATGTTAATAGAACTCCCATAATCAATCAATATCCTTCTCACAAACGCTGGCCTAATCGTGGCCAAGATGATCATCGGGTCAATGGTAGGTGCCTTCACCTGATCGACATCTCTACCGCTGAAGACTGTATCATCCATCATCATTCGCTGCTATTTCGCATGAATCCCTTTTCGAGTTTGAACAGAAATCAAATTCTTCATGTTTCAAGGGACTAGCATAGCGTTCCATTTCTTGCCAACTCTTGTCTATTGGATGAGGCCCATCGACTATCTTGTTTATGATTAGCCTACCTACGGTCTGAGCAGGTTCCTCGGGATGGCGTGGAGCCTGCCCACGATTGGGGTCTGACGTTCCTTGTCCGCCTTCCTACAGATTCTTGACAAACTGCTGTAACTTCTTTTGCCGAATCAGTTTTTCTATAGAATCATGGAGGTGTCTATATTCCTCGGTGTCATGCCTGTAGGTCTCGTGAAACTGGCAATACTTCCCAGTCTTCTTTTGTTCCTCGGTGGATTCTTTTAGGCGCGGCTTCCGGTATTGGAAGGCATTGCAAGTCTGACATTCCAGAATTGTCGCCGGCCTGTTTTATCGCAATGTTGCTTTGCACCATCTCTTTGCCAGGCCCTGGCGCACTGCCTTGCCTCGTCCATCTGGCTTACTCCCTTCTTAAGAACTGATGCGCCTTTGAATAAAAATGTTCCAGGGTTGTCATAGGTCTTCCTACCAGCCAATCACCAAAATTCGAGTCTGGATCTACCCCTCACATCACGCTCATGAGAAGAGCGTGGTCATTTGGGTTGTTAACTTCAGTAGCAGCAACGTGAAATATTTGCAAATATTCCTTTAAGGACAACCTTAGAGCCTGGATTACATTGGATAAAGACATCACATCCTTTAGGCGAGTGATATGGATTCTGAACTACTCCACAAATTTCGTCACTAACTCATCAAATCTGAAGATCGATCGCGAAGGAAGTCTGATGAACCACACGATAGCGATTTCAGATAGGGTTATTGGGAAACATCTACATTTAGTCGCATAATTTTCCCTAGCCGAGTCCATCATCCACTCGTATCTCATTTTCATGCTGTTGAGGATTAGTCTTCCTCTCATAGGCTGTAATAGTCGGCATACTAAACTTCCAGGGGTATTCAGCCTGTAGGATAACATCTGTGAATGAAGTATGACTTCTATCTATGCCCCAATCATCGTTGGATAAGCCATGATTTTCCCTCATCAGCTGTCTAACCATAGCTGACAAATCCGGGGTCTGGATGGGAGGTGGCATGTTGGACTCCGTCCGATTTGACTGTCGCGGCTGGTGCCTCCTTGATTGGTGATCTCCCAAACGAGTGTTCTAGGGAACTGCTTTATTGCAAGCCGGTCGGTCAGCTTCCACACGCGCTCTAGATCGTAAGTTTCTCATTCTAACTTGAGAGCAGTTTCCTAGGTGCAAGTGAGGGGACATGGCTCCAGGCAGGGAACCTGGACCATTCCGGTTGGATTGATCTACTGCACCTGTTTGTGCTGCTTCAATTCTATGGTGTCTACACATGGGATGTTCATCATACGAAGTAGAGCTGTTAGATGATGAGTAGGTAGCGGGACTTCCTCTAGCATTCTAATGCTATTGTTGAGTAAGTTGGGTCATGAGATTGGCGTTAGCTTGAATTTTCTCATTAAGATGTCTTCTGGTTTCCATGAGTTCTCTCATCAGCTCATTGAACTCTATTCCAGTGACAACTTTGTGTTGGTTTAGGATGACGGCGGTCCCTGCGCCTAGATTAGGTTGTTGATTGTTGTGTCATATTTGTTGGACGCTAGTAGTCATGTTGACATCCATGTTGTGGGAGGCCAATCTAGTACGCGGTCTTCTCATTGTAGAGTTACCAGTTGGAACTCTGACTAGAATCTATGAACTTCTTGTGAACGAACTTGGATCTTCTTTTGGGGATTTCTTCAATCCAATAGCGACAAAGTAGATCCTAACAGCTTGAGAATGCTATTCTCAGTGAAAGCACAAAAATGTTAGCACCAAAATTGGCCACTAACACTCAAGAAAAGATTTATGTAGAGAGATTAATGAAGATAATAAATTAAAATAGAGGAATGTATATAAAACTAACTACAAAAACAAGAATACCGAAATTGTAGTGGTTCGATGTAACTGCCTACGTCCACTATTAATATAATCTTTATTGCTTTTCTCAAAGATTTGAATACAGATACAATCTGTAAACTTATAACTCGAATACAAGTTTGAACCAATGGAAGCGAGTATCCAAAATGGCAGAGTATTCTTGGAGTTCTCCAAAAAAGGTCCTCTTTACAGTACCCTGCCCCTCTATTTATAGTTGGAGACATGCTAGTCACTATGCAGGCCCATGACCCGGACACCTCAGCCCAGAGTATGTAAATCGTGTTCACTGACCCATGTGTATAGAGCCCCTATGACCGAGCCAAGGACCTCCGAACCATTCTGGCCGCTCAATGAGTTCTTCGTGCTGGACTCGAAGCAAAGTCACCCATGACTCGAGGCAACCAGTAACGTAGCTCGAAGAAAAAGAGATACTGGTCATATTGCACTGTAGGTAACTTGCTAATTTTCTGGTTCGTACGACGAACGGCCGAACCACTTTAAGCTTCTCTTCATGGCTGAGCGGCGGTGATCGGTCCACTTAGCCTTTCTTTCATGGCCGAGCGATACACGCTATCTCACCAGACTGAAGGAAACACGTCCTCCCTTCCTTGGCCGAGCCATCTCATTTTTCATTCTTGACAGAACGATATACATTGAGTTCCTAACACCGTCTTTCTTTAGCCAAGAGACACATGCTATCTCACCAGACTGAACGACACATGTCCACCCTTCCTCAACTGAACCATGTATACAGGCCGACCCGCGTACATAGGTCGAACCATTCAGGTTGACTCAATTCCACATAGCTCCAACCTCCCACCGGCTTGAGTCTGGTCTCGATTCAATCAAAGCCTCTATAATTAGCATCTTGTAGCCGGGCCAAACAACCGGGTAACAACATCACAGATCACCGAACGAAGAATTTGGTTTGGTCTTCCTTCACCGCTCCAAACAAATGCCGCTCCACTTCTCTTCTTTACCGAACAAAGTTTCTCGTTCGGTCTTCTTCAATCACCGAATGAAGTTGCCATCTCTCCAGAACTCTGAAGCGGCAAATCCAAGCAACACCGGACCACTGATTTGGTCCTGCAAATCAGCTTCCTCCACCGAACCACTTTGCTGATTCGGTCTTCAGCTCCTGCTCCTGGGGCTTTGGCTTCCTCCTCCATGAGGTTCTCCAATGGCCTCTTCTCAAATTCAGGTATCATCTCTAATAGCAACTTGGACCGATCCCACATGTAGACAACAAAGGGTTGGATGATGAAGAAAGGGATTTGTCCATCGAAAAGTGGGTTTATTATATGTATTTATCGCCTTACAATGTGTATAGCTTTATTGTCAGCACATCGGACATAAAACCAAACTGATTATCTTATATTACAAATTCATTGTTTAATCTTTGTGTTATCACTTTTTTCCGTAATTTCATTATGTAACCTACTGTTTAGTTTCTCCATGATTAGCATAATTTAGTACACCTCCATTATTCTTAAATACCAATATTATCATACTCTTCGTAAGTAGAACCTTAATACAACTGTAAAGGTATCAAAATTTGATATATATATATATAGACAAACACACAAGTACTATGGTAGGTGCGATGCACGTGCATAGGAGGAATTGGTATTAAAAACACTCTTTGTAAGGTTTTTTTGATTTTACAGAATGACTTTGATGTATATGTAACGTTGCATTTTTTGCGTATGCATGAACAAATCAATCGTTTATCGAATGTGAATGAGATTAAGTTATTTATTTCGAACAGTTCATACATTGGTAGTGGAATTTTTTTTTAACAAACAGGAAAAAGTAGTTTCATCCATATATATTATATATATATATATATATATAGTATATATAATATATGTCAGTTGAGGATCCATATTTGAATATCGTAAGCCAAAAGAGATTAGATTCAGCTATGATATTTCTCAACTGAAAACTCATGCTGAAATTCTGTAAGAGATAACAAAGATTTAATTTTTTTATGTAAAACAACAACCACAATATTAGTATTGTACAATAATTTTAATGCCGCCAAAAGATGTAGATACGTTTCAAGAAATATTAAATGGACGGACCAGTTAAAGAGGAAATCAAAGCAACAGATGATGGAAATGAAATTCATTAATATAAGAAAATATCCACATTACATACATGTTGAAAAATAGAATGTTAAGAATACAATAATTAGTAGCAAGTTCATCCAAAATTTAAAGCTTATGCCCCATTATTTGACAGTTAGTACATCCTTTTACTTGTCTGATTTTGAACCTGTTGGTCACACACTTCTCATGGGGCCATAAAACTTGTCAAATATTGAACTTTTTGAATTGCACCGGTTAACTTCAATAGTGTGAGAATTATTATGAAAGGCATTGGCATTTTGGAAAAAGGGAAATGGTTCATCTATTGACGGCTTCAGTTCGGTAGTTTTGGAACTTTCAATGCTGATCTATATTAAAACAGGTCATCGAAACTTATTTAATACCAAATTGTCATACCTTTTAAAAACCTAATAAGTCACTCAATAGCTTTGACAGTTTGAAAGGCAAGGATTAAGTTATAAAAAGCAGTATCGTTTTAAAGTAAGTTCACAATGGTATAATTATGAGTTCCAATAATCTATGCACCAAGCATATACATTTCAAGTTCCCATTTTAATGAAAACTGAAACAGACTCTGATAGTCGTATATATTAGCTGCAATGTAATCGGTAAGCATTACAATTAAGAAACATCCTAATATTCAAGCAACTGCAAGTATAGATACAACAAACTTGGGTCATTTTATCAAGAATGATTTTCTAACATAATGGCACTAAAATTTAGTTGATACAACAATAACCAAATAAAAAAAAGTAAGATGTTTGACCTTACTGAATACGATTAGTTCCGCATATTTACTATTTTCACGTTTCAAATTTAGAAAACATCAATAAACCCTTTATATAATATAGTACCAACACATTTTTCAACTACATCATCTATTCATCTCCACTTTTTGTTGCTTTTTCTCTCCCCTATCTTTATATTTGATGGAGTATTTGCTTTCATCTCTAAGACAAAAGTCATCAGTACACCTACATATGATGTAAGAAATCTTTATTTTAAGAATATTTACATAAAATATTTGGTGCATTAATGCAAAAAATTATCTATGATAATTTAGTTCATTTGATATTATAGTTATAAGGATGATTGTAATTTATGCAACTATTTATATTCTAAGGAAAACTTAGCAATTTATTGTTTATCCACTTATTAAAGCCCATGATAAAATGGAATTCCAATTAAATGCTTTGTTATTAATATAGACAACTAGACCAAGTCAACAAATCAATGACTGAATCCATTAATAAATTGCAGATGCTTAAATATCAAAATTTGCTTTAATTTTGTTTCTAATTCAATGAAGGTACATTTTCATAAAAGCAAAATTGACATAAAATTTCTATTGTAAAATTAAACTTACCATATAAACATCCAAAGCAGATCGAATGATTGAATTAGTAACAAATATATACAAGAAAAACTCATACATTTATTTTTCAAAATAATTATTAATTATTGAAGACGATTTTTGTTGGAGTGGTGTATTTATCAATGATCAACAAGCACTAGTTTACCTTACTGTAATATTTCTCTTCATATTAAATATACCTATTTGTAAAAATAATTTCCAAATACAATGAATATCAGCCTAAAAATTAGAAATTTCCATAAGTTTGTTTGTAATAAAGTGACTATACCATATTTTTGCATGACAACAAAATCTTAAATTTGATTATCAAATACCAAAAAAATTGATTACAAGACCACATTACTTAATTTGCATGACAACAACATTTGTAGAAACGTTCAATCTAGGACTTAAACCACATGAGAACTAACCCACTGAATTAATCAATGAAAACATGGAATAAAAATGCTTATGTCATAATTTTATGAAAGAACTATCAAAGACGGTACATCCGGGGTTCTATTTTTAACGTGTTTCCTTTTTTAATGTAAAAATATAGTTATAAGAGCTCATTTGATACTATGTTTACCAAGATTTCATGTCATTTAATTGACTATTTTATGGTATGTTGACAATCGAGCATTTCATCGTTTACCCACTATAACAACCTTACTTTCGAAGCCGTGGTATTATAAAGATTTAATTAAAATAATCTATCAGTTTTTGATTTTGGTAATCATTATTTAGAAATTAACTTACTTAATTGAAGTCTATTTAATAATTGAATTGGTTTTAACAAATAGAATTAATTAATAAATTCTTTTCAAAAAATATATTAAATTGGATGAAGTGTCAATGTTAAGTGCAAATTATTTTTAAAGTGTTGATAGCTTTATACCATTGAAATAATAAGAGAATAAATTATTTGTGTTAATAAGTTTAGTAATTAAATTGAATGGACTACTATTGAACTGAATAAAATTGTGTAGTCATCAAATTATATATCGTAAAATTAATTGTAAATCAATTTAAAATTTAATGGGAATATAGTTTAAATAAATTAAAAGGAGTGTCTTAAAGGAAATGAAAAAAAGAATGCACATCCCTTAAACAATCAAGGCCCAAAACCCTTCATGCCCGTATTCTCCTTACTTCTAGTTGCTAACGTGTAAAACCCCAACCTCATCTCCTAATTCATTTTCTCAAATTGGCCCTGATTCCCAAATCCAAATTCACAAAAAAACGCATGCACTTCTGGATCGATGATGATTGACGCCATGAATTCGAGGCATGTATGGTCGACATTGACGTCGATGGAAGAGGAGGGGGCACGCGGAGGCAGGCGAGGCGCGCCTGGGAGCATGCATGGAAGCGGCCGAAGGCAAGCGACGTGTGGGCATCGCGACTTAGAGGTAGAAGACGAGCGCAACTTCAAGGCGGAGGCAAGAGTTTCTGGCGACGCAAGCATGGGGCGACGACACGTAGCGGCTAGGGTATAGGTGCTGGTGGTTGCAAATGAAATTCAAGCTAGCTAGTCACGTTGAGATGAGTTATTCTTAACTCAAAATTCTTTCTCTATACATTTTAAGATTTCATTTGCATGCCCTTGTTGATTGATTATGTGATAAATCTATGTTCTGAATGGTTGAAATTTCAATTGCATGCTCTAAATTATATTATACGCCATATGGTTGGGTTGATAATTAAGCGGATGTGATGAACTGAATTGGTTTACGGATCGATAATATAAAATAGACAAACATAATTCTATCCGTTTGTGAATTTAAAATTTTATAGTATGACGATAATTATACATCATCATGTGATCAGAGTTTGCCAGAAAGCAACTTGGATGGATAAATAATTTCATATTTGGAATGACATTTTTATAGAGTGTTGTTGGCTCTAAATATTGAATTTTGATGGATTTATTCTTTGAATTGTTTAAATGTTTCTAAAAGATTCGTAAAATGAGATTTATCCATTTTGATCCTTATTGGAATTTAATTTTAAAAAATAATTAAATTATATTATAATGGTGCTTAATCTAAAAAGAAAATATAAACTTTATTCAAAGCATTTAAAAATGAATGATATGTAATTATAATTTTTTTCTTTAAATTTACTGTTTGAAGTACATAATTATGGAAATGTTTTAGAGGGAAAGAATAAAATATGGTATTATTTTAGAAAAGTGGTTATGAAATTAATAAATTCAATTTCAAATAATTTTCGCTACAAAAGCTGTTTAAATGATTTTAGAAAGAGTTTGGGAGCCTTTGGAATTATATCTTCATGTGTATATGTATATACATATATATTTAAATAGATTTTCAAAACAAAATAAATTATCAACTATGAAAAATAAAGCTTTGTTTTAAATTAAATTTAACTAAGATTTTTAAGTTTTAGTATTTATGAAGTAATATTATATGTATAGGTTTGAAATAAAGTGAATTATCAATTATTTAAATATTGTTTTGGTTCAAAGACCTAATAAAGGAACCTTATTTTAAGACTTAAAACTTTGGAACTCTTTATATATATATATATATATATATATATATATATATATATGAGTTACTGGATTTCAAAAGTGATTTTGGAAATATTATATCTTGGTATATATAAAAAAAAACTAATTTGAAACTCTTTTACTTTATTTATTATGGATTTACAAGGTGAGAAGTTTAAAAGTGAATTATAGATAAATAATTTTAGAAATTACTTTCTGTATGATAAAATATTATTAATTACTTTTCAAAATACAAACTATTGTTCACTTTTATTGTATTTAGCTTTTGGCTATTTTCATGCAAGTTTGAATTGGATTTCTGTTGAATTTCGTGATTTTCTATGAAACAAAAGAATTTTAATAAACGACTGAACTGCCGAGTCGTATGAGACACTTTGTACAATTATTTCGATTACTATTATGATTTGTTAAATAGAGTTTGAATGTAAATTACTAACTTTTAGTAAGTACTTGAATTTACTATATGGTATGGGACAATTAGTTAAATTGTTGTAATTACTGGAGTGACAGTAATTAACATTTAGAGTTGTATTATCTTAGGGTGTTTGGATTTTAGACCGATAGATCCCCTAGAGAAGATAACTCATTTTTTTCATCGATTTGAGAATCAATATATTTTTAAATTTGGATAGACAGATCTCTTTCGGAAGATCTGTTATGGTGTAAATGCGGCTGTCTCTTTTGAAAGGCAGTTTTTTACATGCATCGTAATTCATATATACTAGAACCTATAAGTTTATTTTGTTTTATATAGTTAGACTATGTTTACCTCTTTTGGAAGGTAAATTTTCATAAGATAGATTAGGTACACGACTGCTCTTTTTTTGAGCAGTTTCCCTAATCTGCAGTCTCTTTCGGAAGGCTTCCTTTCTATGCAACGGGTCTCTTTCAATAGATTTCGTGTCACTTTATTAAACAGATAGATGACTACCATTATTATTTCATTATTGATGATTATTTCTTCAATGATTTTTAGTATGAATATTCTGTATCCTTTATGGCTCTGAGGAATTTGAATTGATTATCACCATATTTTGAGATGATAGCCTATGGAGACTTGATATATATATTTATGAAATGGTGATTTGTTGAATAGGCCTTATTTGAGTATTTGTTTTGGGCATGTTTTATTTATGACTTATTTGGTTATTGTTTAGTCAAAATTTATAGATCTTTATTTATTGGTTCGATATGCCTTTTTGGATTTTGGGTTTTTAGGCGTATTTTGAGATGACTTATTTTAGACTTAAGTCATTTATGGATATATGTAGTGAATTTAATTAACATGCCTTATTATAATTGGTTTTTCCGACATATTTTATATGGCTTATTATTTTAAGTCATAAAGTTATGATATTAGTATCTCACATGTTACTTAGATATAGTCTGATCCGTTTATTATTTTAGTACTCGGATCAGGCCTAGGCTTTATAGGTACAGGGACCATTGACCTTTGGATTTTAGGCTAGCATCAAAGTAGACTATTTTGATAGTTTAAGTTTACTTCATACTTATATATATTGACAGTTAAGAGTTTATGTCATCTATAGTTATACTAGTGACTTTGTACCTGATATAAGATTTAGGATTTGATGTATATATTTATGTGGGTCTAGTACTCATATTTTGTAGACTCACATTCTATTATGTATATGATGATGTATATTATTCCGCTATGATTTTTGACTCTGATTTTGATTTATCCATATTATATATTGTTCTAACTATTTTTTAATATGTGTGTTTATTACTCTGTATTAATACTGTACACGTCTAAATTTCCGTTCAGATCATCAAAAAGGTAAATAAGACGTGTCAGTGTTAGTATAAATATATATTCACAATCAATCGTCCTTAACTAGCGTATTCTCTGGATTAGCAAACGACGTTACTTGTAATGTTCTATGCTAAACTGGACATAGCGGTGGAGTCGTTACACCCACTCATGGAAAGCAATGATAAAAAGGAAATCAAATGTTATGTCTAATTATAAAAGTTTAAAGTTGTACCAAATGACCAAATCGATTGCCAAAATGATTATGTTATCCATAAACAATAATCCAAACAAAGAAAAATCAAACTTTCAATAATAAAAAGTCCAACAGAGCGAAGGTAAATTTTGAAGTAGTAAAATTGGTTAAAATTGATTGCAAACTAAATTTCCATAATAATAATTTTCAATGTATAGGCCGTTCAAAAAACCAGAGAAAACCAAATAATTGAATTACTAAATAATATAGAATAAAAAACAATATTTTATCCAAAATAACTATTGGGGAATATGTTTCTAGATTATAGTTTTATTAAGAGGTTCGAGTATCAATGTACTTTAGTAGCAATTTTCTGTGCTTATTAAACACGTATGTATGTGTAGGAATCCACGGGCATAATGAGTATTATTTTTAAAAGTAAAAAATTGTACGATTTTTTAGTAGTGTAAATAGTTAAATTTTTCGATATTGGGAAATGATTATATAAATTCATAAATGAAATTTAATGACAACAAAAATAATAGAAAAATTCAATCTAGAGAATTAACCATCTAAAAATTAGAACCAAGCCAAATCCATTTAATCAATAACAAATATACTGAATAAGAACTTATATTTAGATTGTCCAAAGAACCACCGAACCTAATATTGCTTAAGGTACAATTTTTTTGATAAACTACAGGTATAATTCAACTTGAATTGAAATCGCTTTCTTTAGAAGATACACAACATGAATTCTCAAATAAAATGAAGATAAGTTTAAGGCAATGATAATATGGTGAAATGAAACTTATTCAACTGTATAATTGTAATTTCAACTTAACCCAAGTTTCTATTTTTATATATAAGTTAAATACATCATTAACTCGAATAGTTTTACCAATTACACATTTTTCCTACGCATCTTACTGAATATTACAACTACAGAAAAATAAGATATTGTAGGTGCTGGTTATACAATATTTCTTTTATAGAACTTTTTTTTTTCATTTTTTCCATATTAAGCCTTACATATAATTACAATAAGATAATAAATGACTATAAAATTTGAAGTTATCCTGAAAATTTATTCCCAATGTTTTGACTTGAAGAAAAATAAAAATTGAGATTCCCAATGTTTTGACTATATAGTCATAAAACATTGGGAAATAAAAACATTGGGAATAAATTTTATAGTCAACCCAGGATAGTAACTATATAGTCATAAAATAAAAATATAATTCATACCTCCTTCCCAATATAGTCATAAAACATTGGGAATAAATTCATACCTCCTTCCCAGTATGTTTTGACTTGAAGAAAAATAAAATTTATTCCCAATGTTTTGACTTAAAAAAAAAAAGAAACTTACTAAACCACATGCAAATAAGGATATATTTGTCTTTTTCGATTGTACTCGCACATTTAGATTTCCTAAGCCATTTCCTCCTGTAACGAATCTCTTTCTCGACCCTGTTCCCCTTTCTTCCTCACGTTTCATTAGCAAAGCAAACAAAGGAACTGAAAAGGGGAAAATTGATCGAGAAAAAAATCACACAAATCGAGTAACCACCAAAAATTAATCATCAGTGATGTTTCAGTTTTGCTATCTTAATCTTCAATCCTGTTTTATAATCACACAGCGATAGTCAAAGCATCACAGTGTTCGATAAAGAGACCGATTATGACTATATTGGGAAGGAGGTATGAATTATTTGATTTGACTAAACCTCAATTTTATTTTTATTTTTCTTCAACTATCCTGGGTTGACTATAAAATTCCTATTTCTCCATATTATGTTGCCGCTGCACACAGATTGTGGTTCAGAATTGCACCACCTGCTGCAGCCTCTCACATTTGATTCACTGCTCACCGTGGTTAAAGCTTTTGTCAATGTTGACACTGCATTATGTTGACAACATATGAATAACTTTCACATCATCCGCCTAAGACATTTATGCCACCTCCATCGGTTTGAGTAGTTCTCTCATGATGCTTCAGGTGTGTCATCGAAGACCAATGGTGATCGGGAGGGCCATCAGTTGCGATTAGGAGATAGCTTTCCTCGTATTTTAATTTTTTACTGAGTTGTTTATTTTGATAAAGAATGTCGAAGATTGCAAAAAATGGATTGCTGGAAAGAGAAAATTGATAAGTTTGAATTTACGATGATGATAATGCTAAGAACGTGATAGGGGAACGTGCAACAGTAGTGGGTAAGAGTAAATAAGTTAGGGTTGTTATGGTAAATTGCCATTACTATACCATTACCAGTCAATCGGTTACTATTTTCGAGTGAAATCGGTATACCAGTTTAATCGGTATGGTAACGGTAAATTTACCATTTTCTGCGGTAAATCATCGGTAATATTTTTTCAATACCAGCGGTAACAGTAACTTTATCAGTCAATTTATAATACATGTATATTCATGTAACATGTTTTATTATAGGCATTTAGAACCAAACAAATGATTAAATGTAGTTTATTAATCAGGTGAAATAATGTTAAATACACTTCACTTCTTTTTCATTTATGTCTTTTATTACGTAACACTATAAATTGTACAATGAAGCACCGTTATAGTATGAATACATGTTATGTTACTAACCTTTTTTAGGAAAACGGTATTTACCATTACCACTGTAACGGTTACCAGATTATCGGTATACCAGTCATCGGTATACCAGTCTATCGGTAACGGTAACGGTAAGCTATTTTCGTTTACCAGTAAAAATGGTACGGTAACGATATTTGTGAAATGGTAACGGTAACCATTACCATAACAGCCCTAAAATAAATGTTGCCTCCAATAATTTTTCGTCATATAGTATCCCGCGCTACAAATTAGGTAATAAAATAACAAAAATAACCCTACCCAGACAAGGTCCAAACAATATTACCGTGGCCATTTTAGGCCTTTCAAAAAAGGCTCACTTTGACTCTTTTACTAAAGTATTTGCTTTATATATATATATATATATATATATATATATATATATATATATATATATATATATATATATAGTCTCACCGTTTCATGTATGCGCTACATGCCATAATTTGCTGCATATGAGTAATAATTTCACGCATCGACATTTTGATATATAGTAAACATATCAAATCTTATGTCATGTTATATCAGAGTTTGATACAACAAGACAGTCTGTCCCTTCCTTCTCTCAAGACACTTTCCTTTCTATCATTATTTTATTATTAGAAATGTTTACGAGTCATTCAATTCTTTTGCTTCTTAATGATTTCCACCCACATATGTATATTATCTAGACCTACTATTTTATATTATCTTACATATTTTGATGACATTTTTTACACTTTAGTTTTTAGATAAGCTCAACATTATTATCAAATTGGTTTATTTTCTCTTCGGTGCTTTCTTTTCAAAGCAGTTGTTAAAGATGAGTTTTCCACCAATGTAATCTATACTATAATATTATTATTGAGTTAGATTTCTAGAGCACACAGGCCTCCTTCATAATTTGGGAAATGAACAGTCGCCGTTTTTATTTCTTTCTATTCCAAACTTTGAAATTTGATAACTTTTTTCTACGTTAATTGGATTTAAGAATCGATTTCACTATCAAATCTTAAATTTGATATGCTTTCCAATGATATCCATTGTTGATAGCTAAAAATAATTTTTTTTAAATCATAGTTTTTCGGATTATTCATATTATTAAAGTTATTAAATCTGTTTGACTTTATTTCTTTTAACTAATCTACGTCGTTGATTGTTTTGAAAATTTCCAGCCTCTAATTCTACTTTCACAAATTGCAGTCAAGTATGATGAAATCCAACATTACCAAAATACAGCAACAATGCTAGATGGAATTAAAAATGGAACCAGAATGCTCAAAAGCATTAAATACAATTATATGCTTCTTATTATATTGAATTTGCTTTGACTGTAAAAGAAATACAATGATATTCTTCACATTGAAATAAATATTGTTGAATAATTGTTGTTAGTTCCAATACTTGAGACATACAATATGTATGCTTTAATTTAGCATATTTTTCATAAGAATCATTCAAAACAGAAATAAATCTATTTATCCTCTAATCTTATCATTCTACAGCAATATAATGCTGCATAATATGTTCCTAGACATATTCAGTTATGGGATCATCATCAACACTTGCGTTCTCATTAATCGTGTCAACGTTGCTTTTGGCATTTTTGGATCAATGGTCAACTTTAAATCAAATGTTGTTACCTGCACTGCTCTTATAGATAGTTATTACCGAAGCAGCAAATGGAATCAACGACATCACGTATTAAAGGAAATGATTGATAAAGGTATCTCACCAAATGAAGTTACATATAATACAGCTGACGCATGGAGCAACAATTGGTGCACACAATAAATTTATATGTGTATAATTTATATGTGTATTGTGTGGAAATTTTATCTTTGAAATCATTTTTGTTCGATATTTTGCAATTGTTATCAAGCACCAGCACTATCTGTATTACTATTTTCAAAGATTTATACACAAGTTTTAGACAAAATGCAAACTTATTTGAAAACTGATAAAAAGATCACTATTTCTTAATCAATGAACCATACAAATCATTTCAACTTGTTATGATGATAAGAGGTTGAGTGCGGTCTGTATGCGAAGCACGGGTTCGCACTAGTATATCTACATCTTTCACTAATATTTTATCGTCTTACCTTCAACACATTCTTTCGTTTCAAATTCGATGTTAACTAATCTATGTTCTTTGCTAACTAAATATTTTCTAACCTTTTGTTTTTTATGTCTATATTTTTGTAAGTATTTTGTTTAGCTACACTAATAATATTTTTCTTCATTTTTAATTTTCATTCTTCTTGAATCCTCATATTGTTTACCCTTTTTTTCAAAATTAACAAAAGAATGAAATTTCATGGAAACTCTCATTTGAGCGTAGAAGAACGCGGGATGATGATCGAGCAAGAACCCGAATATAACTGGAATTTTTTTTATAGTTGATATTTAATATGTAGGTTCTAATTGTTAGTGGAATAACGTTCGTGTCCAAAGCCTAAAAAAAGAAACACCTAAGTTCTAGAGTTCACTTTTTTCTTAGGCTAAAGAAAGGAAACTACCATCCAAAAAAAGTGAACGACTAGTTGATTGATAAAAGAATGAAGCACTCATGTTAGCTAAAGAACTAGGAAATGCCAAGGTCTATTGATTACTATGCAGGCTGTATATAATCATTATGCTATTAGACACACTCATTTAAAAGTGTTGAAAAGACGACGGAACTAGTGGCAAAAGTAGACATTAAACATAAAAAACAAAAAAGAATGAAGAACTATCAAACCAACTTCCCTTGTTAAGCATAAACACATATTTGCACTTGTTTCACATAGTCTCACCTAGGTAGCACAATATATCATCACAATTTCATCAATATAACAAAACAACAGTTAATATATATCTAATGGAATATGTGTATATTAATAAGTAATCTTTGATTATTATTAGTTACGGTAGGTGTATAATTAGCTTCCTAAATTATAGCCTACGATTACGATTGTACTGTGTATATTATGGACTATTGTCAATCAATCTAAGGCAGGGAAAAATATTCTTTCATGGTACTACAAGACCAAGGCATACTCCTTTCCTTCGCTTCCGTCATGCCCTAGCAGTGCTTTCACCCTCCTCCTTTTTTTCAATCTTCTCACCATCTTCTCTCCTTACCATCAACCTTCATGGTGAAAGAAATGCAGATTACGGATTAATAAATCTTTTTGAATTTATGTTGAATTGAACATGGATGTATGCGATATACAGACACATATATGATTACAGAAACAAACATAAATGCAGAAATAAAGTAAAAGCAATAAAGGAAAGAACACATCGGATTTTATACTGGTTCGGAATTACCCTACATCCAGTCCCGCAACACAAGTACGGATTTCCTTTCAAAAGCAATTGTACAATTACACCCTCGATTTCAAGGCTACGAGGTACACCCTTCAGAATCACAATCATTTGGGTAGAGATACTTGATTTTCGGGCCACAAGTTTACCCAATTGATTTACCAAGGCTACAATCACACCTTATCTTGCTTGATTGATTTTCAAGGCCACAATCACACCTTTTATCACTTAATATATTACAGAGAAGCCTATAATTCTGAATAGCACCGAGAACCTTGTTGAGATAGTGATAGAGAATCAAACTAGAAAAGATCGAGTTCGATTCAATGTTGATTTTGGTAGAGTAATGGTAAGAATATGTATTAAGAAATATGAAAGAAGAAGAGGAGTGAAAAACCAAAAAATCTGATTTAAAATTCGTTGAAACTAACCCCTATTTATAAAAGAACAACAGCCATGTCCATTCGTGAAGAGTTATGGCGAATAGACACTTCTTTTGAAATTTAAATTCTGAACTCAACTGACACCATGTCGACATGGTCACCATAGGCATGTTGACATCCCAAAGCAATTTTTGATGATTTGATTTTCTTTGAAAATAACCTTTATCTTATATTAAAACTATTTAAAACTTTATAAATATACTTGACTGTAGTTATAATTCATAAGTAAATATAGAGAATAATATATATAGAATTTAACTATAATTTTATATTTAAATATTAAGTATAAATATTAAAAGTTAAATATATTATATTAGAAGATAGTTTAAAATCAAGAGTAATTTGACTTTGAAATTAAAGATAATTTTGAGACTAAAATTATTTAAAATTAGGATAGAGGGTTTTGAATCTTTTAAAAGGAAAGTTTTGAAATCATTTTGAAAACAAGATAATTTTGTAAAATCATTTGAATTAAAATTAGTGGATACAAAACAATGTTCCACTAGATTTTTTGTAGGTTCCATCCTACTTAGGGTTACGTCCCTTTAACAGGCTCGAAGTGGATTCCATTCCATGAATAAATTGGATTTTAAAATGCCAGTGCTTTTCTATGAGTTTTAACAAAATTTCTAATTAAAGAATAAATTACTTCAATTCTTGAACTTTTAATAATCTTGATACTCATGAGTCTTCAATCTTGATATCTTGAATCTCTATACTGTACAGTCTTCATTCTTGTTACCTGCATGGTTAAATCCTGCATATATATATATATATATATATATATATATCTAAACTTATAATGTTAGTATTTATATTTTATAATCTATTCTAAGGTTGTTGTCATCAAAACCATCATCTCATGGACTAACAATCTCCCCCTTTTTGATGATGACAGCCTTTGTTTATAAAATATTACTTCTATCCTAATAACTCCCCCTAAAACTAATAACTCCCCCTTAATCTATGCCCTAATTACCATATTTTATATTTCTCCCCCTTTGTCATCAACAAAAACTAACTCCAAAATATACAACTCCCCCTTAATCTAATACAATATGACATGTGATTATAATGATAGTGTTATCATAAATAATCAACACTTAACTCTAAAAACTAAAAGTTAATCCTAAATTACTAACTATCCTAACTAAGAATCTATGATAATATTTATAATAGTTAGAAATCAAATATAAGAACATAAATTATTTATTAAGTATATTTGAACACACTCATCAAAACCAATCATGTTAGACAAGTCAAACAAATCAATCAAGTCAAACAAGTCAAACAAAATATACCAAACAAATCAAAAACTAATAATTCTATATTATAAGACAATAATACAAACTCCTCCTAAATAAAATACACTTTATGTAGTTTGTAATGCAGTATGAAATGTATGACAAATGCAATGTAGCATGAGATAATATGCAAAATGAAGTGCAACTTGTGATGTAAAGGATTATGATATGCATTGTAATTTATGATGTAATATGCAATGAAATGTGATATGAAATAGGATGCATAATGATATGTAATAAAATGACAATAAAGTAAAAAAATTTGCAGAATGATATGATGATATATATATACTATGGTAAGAGATATTCAGTCTATAAGATAAATATGAGTGATAAGTACTATCTAATTGGCAAGTGTGTATATATATATATATATATCTATGTGTGTGTTTGTGTCTATATATGTATGTATACATATATCAAACTATTTATTATACTTCAACCACACAAAAGTAAAACTCACCAATTACTAGACTTAAGTTAAGGAAACTAATGAATGTGACTGAAAGAGTTGTAAAGAAAGAGTTTGAAGGTAATAAATGATATTAAAACTATAACATAATTGTGAAAGGTGGTAATCAAACTTAATATTAAAATCAAATGCTAAGGAATAAGGACTTATACTATATATGATCAAATATGGTTTTTATAAAGATTAATATCCTCCTTATTTAATTCCCTTTTTTTTAAAAATAAAAATAAATTATTATTGGTTTAAATATTTAGAAACATGTTTAAACATCTTTTAAATTTACAAAATATCATAAAGAAATAAAATAATAAAGATTGAAAAAGTAAAATAAACATGTGTTATATTATGGCCTCTTACTTTAAAAAATTTAATTAATGACTAAAAAATTTAAACATGAAATTAATTTTTTTAATATAAGTTAGAAAATAATTTCTAAAAAGAATAGAGAAAAATACTTAATTTAAATATTATTTTTACATAATTTAAAGTCTCAAACAAAAAAGACAACATTTACAAAATGCAATAAAAAGTTTTTGCAATAAAATATATTCGAAACTTTATAAATCTAAAACTATAGCTTTTACCAAATGCTGTGTAAAGTTTCTGAAACTCTACAGCATTTCAAAGCACAGAAATGCTATAAAAACGAATTTTCAGTACTTACAAAATATTACAGAAGAAAATAAGCATTTTAGAAATGTTATCTAAAATTCCGGTCATGTGATGTGGTGCAATCTTATTAATTGAAGAAATATATAAATAGAACCTTATTCTAACATTCTAAATTCATTCTATTAATTTCTTAAAGATATAAAATTAGTATCTTAAAAGAAATAGAGTATGAGAAGTAAAAATAACATTAGAAAAGTTGAAATCATGAATGAAAGTATGCTTTTCTACTTAGTATAGTTGTAATAAATTAGTTATAGATTTTATTTGAAAGAAAACACATTTTAAAAGACTTTTTAAAAAAAATTAGACTTATATATCGATATTTATACTATGGTTCGTCGATATATGGACCAAAATATCAAAACTTGTAAAAGAGATAAATTTCTATACCTAACTAAATGCATAGATATATATATGTTCCTAAATGCAACAATAAAGATGAAATAATAGTAAAGCGTACCTATTTTTGCACTCCATTTTTCTAACTTTGTTGTTCTTCCATTTTCGTGAGTCACACCTTTATATCTTCCAAAATTTAACGACGAGATCTATTCTATTGCGACGGGCTCGTTTTTCTGATTAGCGTAGTATATTTATTTGCTGAATTTGAATACCGTATGAGAAAGATACAGATGATTTAATAGATTGACCAACTTGGCGCCAAAACTTTGAATACGAATTTTGAATGAATGAACACTTCAACCACTATAAATAGGCCCAACGGTCACCACTTTTTATTTCCTCTTCTTCTTCTTTCCGTTTTTCTATATACTATCAAACTTCTAGAGGGCATATCTCCTTCGTTTCTTAACGAAATTGGATGAAACCAGTGGCAAATCGAAAAGGAAGGCAAGGACTGCGATCTAGTAATAGTTTGGTGTCGAATTTGAATGGTATTATGATGCAACAGGCCAAACAGTAGAAGAAATGTAGAAGATCCCGTACACAGATTTTCAGTTTTGGATAGCCAACTTCAAACTGTCATATCTCACTCAATTTTGATCGGAATTTGATGATCCACCCATCAAAACGACCACGAGAACAAGAAATACAATCTTGAAAAGGAGTGGAAACAAAATACTCAAATTTATGGATGCATTTTGAAGAATATCTTTGACAGTTTTGCCTTCCTTTTTTCTTTGTTCACCAAAACTTCATTTGACCATAACTTGATCATTTCTTGACGGATTCGCACGAAACCAGTGGCATTGCGAAGCAGATGGAGAGAAGTACAGTATAAAATCAAGTTGTAGATGAGAACCAAAAGTTTTATGTTGATCTGGTACCCATTTCTTTGTCGATTTCCAATATATATCCACTTGTTCTTCTTGATCGATGAATGATTATCTAATATCTTTTAACCAACAGTCATTAGACATAATTCTTCTCCTGCAATAGAACATAACTTTTAAAGAATCAAGTGACTTTTCAAAATAACTAAATATAGTTTTAAACAAAAATATCATGATGATTCTGTGACATATTCATATGAAAATAGTGTAAATAAAATCCCCAAAAATAGCCATTTTAAAAACTTTTTAAATATTCATATTATGAAAACTTTGAAAACCTTACTCTGATACCAATTAAAAGAAATGCGGATTACGGATTTTAAGGCTAGGATTAACACTAGAGGGGGTGAATAGTGTTTATAAAGAATTACTAAATCTTTTTGAATTTATGTTGAATTGAACATGGATGTATGCGATATACAGACACATATATGATTACAGAAACAAATACAAATGCAGAAATAAAGTAAAAGCAATAAAGGAAAGAACACATCGGATTTTATACTGGTTCAGAGTTACCCTACATCCAGTCCCGCAACACAAGTACGGATTTCCTTTCAAAAGCAATTGTACAATTACACCCTCGATTTCAAGGCTACGAGGTACACCCTCCAGAATCACAATCCTTTGGGTAGAGATACTTGATTTACGGGCCACAAGTTTACCCAATTGATTTACCAAGGCTACAATCACACCTTATCTCGCTTGATTGATTTTCAAGGCCACAATCACACCTTTTATCACTTAATAGATTACAAAGAAGCCTATAACTCTGAATAGCACTGAGAACCTTGTTGAGATAGTGATAGAGAATCAAACTAGAAAAGATCGAGTTCGATTCAATGTTGATTTCGAGAGAGTAATGGTAAGAATATGTATTAAGAAACGTGGAAGAAGAAGAGGAGTGAAAAACCAGAAAATCTGATATAAAATTCATTGAAACTAACCCCTATTTATAGAAGAACAATAGCCATATCCATTCGTGAAGAGTTATGGCGAATAGACACTTCTTTTGAAACTTAAATTTTGAACTCAACTGACACCATGCCGACGTGGTCACCATAGGCATGTCGACATCCCAAACCAATTTTTGATGATTTGATTTTCTTTGAAAATAACCTTTATCTCATATTAAAACTATTTAAAACTTTATAAATATACTTGACTATAGTTATAATTCATAAGTAAATATAGAGAATAATATATATAGAATTTAACTATAATTTTATATTTAAATCTTAAGTATAAATATTAAAAGTTAAATATATTATATCAAAAGATAGTTTAAAATCAAGAGTAATTTGACTTTGAAATTAAAGATAATTTTGAGACTAAAATTATTTAAAATTAGGATAGAGGGTTTTGAATCTTTTAAAAGGAAAGTTTTGAAATCATTTTGAAAACAAGATAATTTTGTAAAATCATTTGAATTAAAATTAGTGGATACAAAACAATGTTCCACTAGATTTTTCGTAGGTTCCATCCTACTTAGGGTTCCATCCCTTTAACAGGCTCGAAGTGGATTCCAATCCACGAATAAATTGGATTTTAAGATGTCAGTGCTTTTCTATGAGTTTTAACAAAATTTCTAGTTAAAGAATAAATTACTTCAATTCTTGAACTCTTTATAATCTTGATACTCATGAGTCTTCAATCTTGATATCTTGAATCTCTATACTGTACAGTCTTCATTCTTATTACCTGCATGGTTAAATCCTGCATGTATATATATATATATATATCTAAACTTATAATGTTAGTATTTATATTTTATAATCTATTCTAAGGTTGTTGTCATCAAAACCATCATCTCACGGACTAACACATGGCTGACTCAAAGAACTCTTTTCACCTAGCCCTTTCCATGGCTAACATCAAGACACACATCAATGTCGTTCTTGGAATGCAGAACATCCTATGCTCAACATGGGTGCAACTCTTCAAAATTCATGCACGATCCTATGAAGTTCTTCAGCACATTATCCTGTTGGAAAAAGATAAAGAGAAGGCACTTCCTAAAATCGATGAGGAGGTAAAACTATAGGGCACACTTGATCTATGGTTCTACAATGGATATATTCAACCATCTCGAAGGATCTGTTGAATACCATTATCCAACCGAACGCAAAGGAAATGGATGCTTGGAATACATTTCATGGTATATTCCAAGATAATGAACATGCCCATGCCATCACGCTTGAGCCAGAATTCTCCACCACTAAGATGGGGGATTTTCCTAATGCTTTTGCTTATTGTCAACATTTTAAGAAAATTGCAGATCAATTAAGGAAGGTTGGAGCATCGATCACAAATAACTGTCTTGTTCTTCATATAATATTGGATCTCACCGAGGGATACAAAGGCGTCGGTACTATAATTCACCAAACCAAACCCCTTCCTTAATTTTATGAAGCCTAATCTATGCTTGTTCTTGAGGAGAAGGATGATGAAAAGATGGCTCCTACAATTTCGAATTCGACCATGGTTGCCGCCTCATCAAAGGATTTGAATGAATCAAATTCTTATAATGATAATTAGGTGCAACACCGCAGTGGAAAAAGCACCCAAAATCACAATAATGGAATAAAAAGAACAATAATGGAGGCAGTGAATGATGCGGTCCCAGCAAGGGTGGCCATGGTGGCGCTAGTGGCAGCCGTGATGGTAGAGGCGGCGGTCAGCCGGCTGGATAGCAGCAGCCATGGTAACGGCAGAATCCACGGAGTTACGATTGTAATCCATGGGGTTATGATCCTTAGAATCGGATGCAACACTGGGTTCCTCCTCCTCCATGCCCCTACCCAACAACTTCTTAGGCTAGACCAACAGGCCTAATCAGGGTGTTCTTGGACCAAGGCCTCAGCAAGCCTACACATTAGCAGCTGCAATGAATATGAGCTATCTGCCAACTGACATTGAACAGGCCACGCACAACATGTTTCTCTCACAGCCCGATGCTTATTGGTACATGGATACTGAAGCAACATCTCACATGACATCCGCGTAAGATAATCTCTCGTCCTATTTTAATTTGAGCAATGAACATGGTATAACTATCGAATATGGCCATTCTATTCCTATTCGTGGTTTTGGTAGTGCTAATTTATCTCCCCTTCATCTAACACTTGAGTTAAAAAATGTCCCTCATACTCTAAAAATAATTAATAATTTAGTTTCAGTTAGAAAATTTACAACTGATAACAAAGTTTCCATGGAATTTGATCCTCTTGGTTTTTCTGTAAAGGACCTTCAGACGGGGATGAAAATACTGAGGTGTGATAGCCGGGGCAAACTCTATCCCATCACCATCACCACAACTCAAGCCACCTCCCCATCAAATTTTGCAGCTTTAGCACCATCTCTTTGGCATGACCGTTCAGGTCACCCGAGAACTCCTATTTTAGACTATCTTAGGTGAAATAAATTTATTGAATGTAATAAGACTACTAGCTCAGTTTTGTCATTCTTGTCCACTTGTAAACATGTTAAATTGCCTTTAGTCGCTTCTCATAACTCTACTTTTATGCCATTTGATATAATTCATAATGATTTATGGGCATCTCCTATTTTGAGTTCATTGGGTCATTGATACCAAATTCTCTATTTGGATGATTATTCTAAGTTTTTATGGGCTTTTCCTATCTCAAAAATATCCCAAGTTTTGTAAAATTTTCAAATAAGTTTTGGGCCTTTGGGTTATTATTTGGAAGAGAAGAAGAAAAGAAGAAAGAAAAGATAGTCTCACATGATAGAAAATTAAGGACTATATTTGTATAAATATAGCTTTCTCATGTGGATGTTGGAGCCTTGGGGTTCCCACATGTTTGCGTTGTTGTGAGGAGAGAAGTCATGCAACACCACACGCGTTTGAATGGATAAAGCCGTTCGTAACAATTAGAAATTGCTCTCTACCACTATAAATAGTGACGCCCAGAAAACGTTAGACATAATTATGAATCTTCTTCTTCTTCACAGAGCAGTTTTGCGACACCAAAAAGTGTTACAAAACACTGCGCCACCATTACTCTGTTTTGTGACGTCTCCAAGGTGTTGCAAACTCAGAAAACGTCGCGGAATTGCTCTTTTCTTCCTCTTCGTTCTATTCTATAAAAATTGCATCATCAGAAACCATTACTAAAGTGTTCTTGGTTGGATCAAAGGCGTACAAACTTTGAATCCGAATATGTTGTTATAGGGCTTCATTGAATCCTGAAAGTCGATAGTTCGATAACCCATTTGTACCTTGTGGGTTGAACTATTGTCTGAAAGAATCTATTCCATAGATCCTTGAAGTCGGAAGTACATCATTATCTTCATCGCAAATGCCATCAAATTCGCCTCGAACTGCAAAATCCCCAACAAATTTCAGACAATAATTTACAACCATGGAAGGTTCGAGCACTCTTCAAGTTATGAATAGCATCTAACTCGATTAGAGCGTTTTGATGGCAACAATTTCACTCGTTGGCAAGAGACGATGAAATTTTTCTTGGTCACCGTCAAGTTGTTCTACATTTTGGAAGATGACTTGAAAGAAATCCTGGACGAAACTGATATGGATGATGCTGCTCTAAAAGCTAAACGTGCAAAGCGTATGTAGAGGCCTTATTCTGAATGCGCTATCTACCCCAGTCTACAATGCTCATAGGACCTTGGAAATAGCGAATGCACTCTGGACTGCCCTGGAGAATAAGTATCGCATATCTGAGGCCAGTAATAAAAAGTTTCTTATTTCTAATTTTATGGATTTCAAAATGGTCATAAATAAGTCCATAATTGGACAAGTAAGCGAAATCTTACTGTTGGTGAATCAACTTAAAGATGCTGGAATTGATCTCCCTGAATCTTTTGTTGTTAGAGTTATAATTTCTAGACTTCCGCATAGTCGAAATGATTATAAGAAAAAGATGAAGCATGTGGAAACGGATTATAATTTAGATGGATTACAGCGTCATCTTCGTATTGAAGAAGACTCTCACAAACGTGATCTAAATGATAATCCGCAAACTGAGTCCCATTCTATGGTAAATAATGTTGAAATTACTGATAAGTTAAAGCCAAAGAATGAGACACGGTTTAAGAAGAAAATCATTCCAAAACCAACAACAAAAAGAAAGGTGCTTGTTATTTTTGTAGCAAACCCGACCACTATGCCCGAGACTGCCGTATGCGGAAGAAACAACAAAAAGTGAACGTGGTTGAAGACTCGCTTGTGGCTATAGTGCAAGAGACGAACTCCGTTAGCGGCAATGATAATGATTGGTGGTTTGATACTGGAGCAACCATTCACATTTGCAAAGACCGTAATCTGTTCAAGAGTTACGAAGAAAATAAAGGAGAAACCGACGAAGTTACTGGAGCAAATAAGGTTCCAAGCAAAGTTCTGGGAAAGACACTATAAAACTTCTTTTCACCTTTGGAAAAGTTCTTACATTAGTCAATGTATTTTATGTACCTGATATGTGTAAGAATTTGGTCTCTGGATACCTTCTTAACAAAGGAGGATTCAAGATGGTGTATGAGTCTGATAAGCTAGTGTTGTCTAAGAATGGTAGATTCATTGGACAGGGATACTCTTGTAACGACATGATTAAGTTGAATCTAATACAGAAATCTTCTGTTTATATTGTTGATTCTATTAATTTATGGCATGGTAGATTAGGACATGTTAATTATAATTCCATTATAAATATGAATAAATTAGAATTAATTTCTGATTGTGATTTCGATACCATCTCTAAATGTGAAATATGTGTTCAAGCAAAAATACACTGAAAATCCTTTAAATCCATAGAAAGGAAAACTGGTTTTCTTGATTTGGTATATAGTAACGTGGGTGACTTAAAAAGTCATATCACCTATGGTGGTAACCAATACTATATAACATTCATTGATGATTATACTAGATATGCATATGTATATCTAATGAAAACTAAAGAATAGGCTTTTGATAAATTCAAAATTTACAAAGCAGAGGTCGAAACACAATTAGGAGTTAAAATTAAAATATTACATTCAGATCGTGGTGGTGAATATTTCTCAAATGAATTCACCTTGTTTTGTAAACAACAAGGTATAGTTCAGCAATGTACTGCCCCATATACACCACAAAAAATGTTGTTGTTGAAAGGAAGAATAGAACTTTAGAAGAAATGGTTTATACCATGATCATAAGTTCTAATTTACCTTATAATCTATGGGGTGATGCTATGTTATTTGCATGTTATATTTTAAATAGAGTACATCTTAAAAATAATAATATTTCCCCTTATGAATTATGGTTTAATAGGAAACGTAACCTAACTAGACTTAAAATTTGGGGTTGCTTAGCATATGTTAGAAAACCATACCCTAAATGACCAAAGTTAGGAAATAGAGCATCTAAATGTGTTTTCATAGGATATTCACTTAATAGTATAATTTATAGTTTCCTTATTCTTGACACCCTAGAAGTTATAGAATCTGTAGATGTAGAATTTTTTGAAAATCAAACTATTGAGATCCCATTGAGATCATCTAGTCCAGAACCTAGCATGGCTAATGATATCAATGATGATGATTATGCTCCTGCTTAAAACAGCAAGGAAGTATCAGTACCAGATAATAGTACTGAACAACGTAGAGGTAAAAGAGCGAGAATAGAGAAGGACTATGGTCCTGACTTCATTACATATCTTGTAGAAGGCAGTAAGGACGAAGTCCTTAATATGACTAAATATGTAATGAACGTCGATGACGATCCCAAAACTTATTCCGAGGCTATGAGTTCCAGAAATTTCAATTTCTGGAAAGAAACTATCAATGATGAAATGAGTTCCATACTGTTAAACCAAACTTGGGTTTTAACTGATTTACCTCCTGGTGCTAAACATGTAGGATGTAAATGGATATTCAAGAATAAGTTGAATACAAATGCATCCATTGATAAGTTTAAAGCCAGATTAGTTGCTAAGGATATAAGCAAAGACACGGAGTAGATTACTTTGATACATATGCTCCAGTTGCTCGCATATCTTCTATTCGCTGTTTAATTGCGCTTGCATCAATTCATAAATTAGTCATACATCAAATGAATGTAAAGACTGCTTTTCTAAATGGAGACTTAGAAGAAGAGATATATATGGAACAACCTGAAGGTTTCAAAACCCCAGGCCAAGAAAAGAAAGTTTGCAAATTAGTGAAATCTCTTTATGGCCTGAAGTAAGCTCCCATGCAATGGCATGAGAAATTTGATAAAGTTGCATTGTCATATGAATTCATTGTTAATGATGCTGATAAATGTATTTATAGCAAATCGGATAACAACAGTAGTGTTATAATATGTTTATACGTTGATGACATGCTAATATTTGGTTCCAATATATTCTGTGTGAATGAAACTAAAAAGTTTCTATCGTCTAAATTCGATATGAAATATATATGAGAGGTTGATGTAATTTTGGGAATTAAAATTGTTAGGAAAGAGGGAGAGTTATTGCTAACTCAATCTCATTACATAGAGAAATTCCTACAAAAGTATGGTCATTATGATGACAAACCAGCACCAACTCCTTTAGATCCTAGTATTAAATTAGAAAAGAACACTGGATGTACTATCTCTTAACTAGAGTATTCTAGTGTTATTAGGAGTGTTATGTACGCTATGCATTGCACTAGACAGACATTGCACACACTATAAGTGTATTGTGTCGATTTACGAGTAATTTAGGTTTCGAACATTGGAAAGCTATATCCAGAGTTTTAGCTTATTTGAAAGGAACCATTGAATATGGTATATCTTATAAAGGATATCCAACTATAATAGAAGGATATAGTGATGCAACCCGGAACAATGTAGAATCCAAATCCAAGTCTACTACTGGATGGATCTTTACATTAGGAGGCGCTGATGTGTCTTGGGTTTTCAAGAAGCAGACCTGCATTTCTGACTCAACAATGTTGTCAGAATTGATTGCATTAGCAGATGCATGTAAAGAAGCGGAATGGCTTAGGAATTTATTAATGGAAATCCCTTTATGGAAGAATCCATCTCCAGCGGTCTTGATTAACTGTGACAATCAAGCAACGATATACAATGTGTCTAATAAGACATATAATGGAAAGTCTAGACATGTGAGTCTAAGACATCAAATGGTGAGATAGTTACTTAAAAGAGGAGTTATAACTGTTGACTACATAGAAACGAAGAAAAACTTGGCTGACCCACTTACAAAGAGTCTTCCAAAGGAAATGGTTTCTATAAAGTCACAAGAAATGGGACTAAGGTCTGTGAATGAAGGTTGATCATCCTTAACAGAAACCCAACTTATGTCTTGAAAAGGATAGACAAAATTCAATGGGTACCAACAAGTTAAGAGAATGATTATGGAACACTAAATCGATAATCCCATAATATTTACTGTTGGATTCTGCAGGAACAAAGGATGGATATATATCCTTAATAAGTCTAGAAACCTCAAAAGGTGTATCGCATAAACACCTTACGAGACTTAACTATATGAGTATGGAAATTAGGCCGTTTCCTAGGAAAGTAAGACCGCTTTCTAAGTAGACTCATGAACCAGTATTTAAGCACATAGTCATTAACGTGTTGAGCAATACAGAACACTTTACCTATGAAAATCAATGTATGTGATTGTTCCAGCTTTATCATTAGGGATACTTGGTTCAAGATTCGTTCACCATAGAATATCGATAAGGCTTTGAATGGTTTACACTAAATAAAGGTTCAAATCTAAAAGATACCTTTTATTTATGTGTTGGTTTTCACCATGATGCAAAACTTAATCTTAGAACTACATAAGCTTGATCCCACTGGGGTATGTATAAAGTCACTCTAGTGATACAACCATCCTATTTATTAATTATTTCTTATTTTGAAAATTGGGGGAGATTGTTGTAAAATTTTCAAATAAGTTTTGGGGCTTTGAGTTATTATTTGGAAGAGAAGAAGAAAAGAAGAAAGAAAAGATAGTCCCACATGCTAGAAAATCAAGGACTATATTTTTGTGTGTGTGTGTGTGTGTGTGTGTCTATATATATATATATGTAGCTTTCTCATGTGGATGTTAGGGCCTTGGGGCTCCCACATGTTTGCCTTGTTGCGAGGAGAGAAGTCATGCAACACCACACGCGCACCGCCGCCGTCCGTCCGTCCGACCGAACCTGGCCGGGTCGGTTACGGGTTTAGGGCTCGAATTCGAAAATATTTTTAGATCAAATGTGAATAGTAACGGGCCATATTTCAGCCCGTTAAGGACCTAAAATCGAAATTCCTGAATTTGAATAAATGGCGGGAAATTTGTAATATTTTCTAAACATTACAAGAAATGAATAGATGCGACATTTAAATATTGAATGGATAAAGTCGTTTGTAACAGTTGTGAACCGTTGCAAACGGTTGTGACGCTTAGCGAATAGGCACCTCTCTACCACTATAAATAGTGACGCCCAGAAAACATTAGATAGAATTCTGAATCTTCTTCTTCTTCACAGAGCAGTTTGGCGACACCAGAAATTGTTACAAAACACTGCGCCGCCATTACTCTATTTTGTGACGCCTCCTAGGTGTTGCAAACTCAGAAAACGTCGCAGAATTGCTCTCTTCTTCCTCTTCGTTCTATTCTATACAAATTGCATCATCAGAAAACATTACTAAAGTGTTCTTGGTTGGATCAAAGGCGTACAAACTTTGAATCCGATTACGTTGTTATAGGGATTCATTGAATCCTGAAAGTCGATAGTTCGATAATGCGCTTGTACCTGGTGGGTTGAACTATTGTCTGAAAGAATCTATTCCATAGATCCTTGAAGTCGAAAGTACAACATTATCTTCATCGCAATTGCCATCAAATTCACCTCGAACCGCAAAATCCCCAACAAATTTCAGACAATAATTTACAACCATGGAAGCTTCGAGCGCTCTGCAAGTTATGAATCAGCATCTAACTCGATTAGAGCATTTTGATGGTAACAATTTCACTCGTTGGCAAGAGACGACGAAATTTTTCTTGGTCACCGTCAAGTTGTTCTACATTTTGGAAGATGACTTGGAAGAAATCCTGCAGGAAACTGACAAGGATGATGCTGCTCTAAAAGCTAAACGTGCAAAGCGCGAAGAGGACGATTTTCTATGCAGAGGCCATCTTGTAGGCGATGGTGTGCAAGTCAACTAGTTGTCATTAATTATAGTGAAACTTTCAGTCCAATTATGAAACTGACAACTATTCGCACTACGCTCAGTCTAGCTCTTTCTAAGGCTTGACCTATTCATCAGCTTGACGTTAAAATTGCATTTTTTCATGGTGAACTTAAAGAAACAGTATACATGCATCAGCCCTTAGGTTTCAAAGACCCAACCTAATCATGTTTGTCTATTGAAGAAATCTTTGTATGGGCTCAAGTAAGCTCCACGGGCCTGGTACAAAAGATTTGCATATTATGTTTATTCTATTGGGTTCTCTCACAACAAATTTGATAATTCTTTGTTCATCTACCAAAAAGTTACTGATATAGCTTAAATTCTTCTATATATGGATGGTATCTTCTTGATAGCTTCTTTTGATACTCTTCGCAAGCCTATCACGACAATTCTCAGTTTTGAATTTGTAATGAAAGACTTAGGGCCCCTGATTTATTTTTTGGGCATCACTGTCACTTGTCATGCAAGTGGCCTCTTTCTCTCTCAGAAGAAGTATGCCGAGGAAATCATAGGTTGTGTTGGCATGTCCTCCTGCAAGCCATGTCCTACGCCAGTTGACACTAAGCCTAAGCTTTTTCCTACCTCTAGCGATACTTATAAGGACACTACTCATTACCATAGCCTTGTGAGCGCACTGCCGTATCTCACTTTCACCAGGCCTAATATCTCATATGCAGCGCAATAGATTTGTTTATTCATCCATCACCCGATGGATGAACATGAATGCTCTCAAGTGAATTTTTTTCTACATTCAAGGTACTCTACATCATGGTTTGCATGTTTGTCCATCTTCGATGACCACTCTGATATCCTATACAAATGCCCAGATACAAGACATTCCACTGTTGGTTATTGTGCGTTTCTTGGTGATAATTTGATTTCTTGGTCATCTAAACGCCAAGATACAATATCTTGTTCTAGTGCTAAAACTGAGTATAAAGGTGTTGCTAATGTGATTTGTGAGTCATGCTGGTTACACAACCTTCTCCTAGAGCTTCAATGTCCTCTTGATAAAGCCACATTGGTCTATTATCATAATACTAATGCGATCTATCTATCTAGAAATCATGTTCAACATTAATGCACTAAGCATATCGAGATTGATATTCACGTTTTTCGCGAGAAAGTTGCTCGTGGATAGGTACGCATTCTACATGTCTCGTAAAGATATCAAATTGTAGGTATTTTTAGAAAAGGTCTTCCATTGGTTCTATTTGAAGAATTCAGGGACCGTTTCAGCAACGTCCTTTCGCGTCGACTGTGGGGGTGTAATAGAATAAGTATATATTAGTTAACAATCTTTGATTATTACTTGTTATGGTAGGTGTATAATTAGCTTCCTAAATTGTAGCTAGGATTATGATTGTATTATGTATATTTTGGACTATTGTCAATCAATCCAACCCACGAAAAAAAATCTTCTTTCAATATCATATTAAACCTAAAACTTCGTACAAAAGACCAATACACAATTGTTTACACCTCTAATTGTCAGTTCTAACCAAACATCAACCATTTACACTAAATATTGGGCGCTTACTGTCTATTTAATTAATCACCTTAACTCGTATGCACGAGGACCATATCCCACCTTGACCTAAACACTCCTATAATCCAAAATCAAAAGACTAGTCCAAGCACTCATCAACTGAAATACTTATTTACTGACCCAATTTGTCCATTTTAACTTCTTTCGCACACATGCAACGCACATCAAACATCGAACACTCAAGACATGAATGTATCTTGCATCTATTTTCAATTCTTTAATCTATTTTTAATTCCTCTCATATTAACTAAACTTTGTTGATGATAGAGTGATGAAATAACTTAACTCTTACAGCAAATCTTGTTCAAAATAAAGTAAGCTTTGGGTCTTACTTTCCATTGTATATGTTATTATATTGTCATGTAATGATTTAAACGCATTAAATATATAAAAGTAGAAAATCCTTAGGAAAAGTATAAAACCGATCATAGTTGTGAATTATAACCTTAAGTACTAAATCGTGTTAATAAATACTCATCCTTTAATTGTCCTAGTCAAGATATTTCGAGAATGAGATATTGATACATCCTTTAAGACTAATGTTCATAGCGCTCTCCATATGATTGTTAGTGAATTACTCATGATAATTGGAGGCATCATGGGATTACAAACTTGTGGTTGTTTGGAACAATTACATAACAAATCATCGAGAGTCTTTCTTAGATATATCATATATGTAGTCAAACAGAAGATCTCATGTGATGATGTAATAGAACATTATTTTGAGAACGCTGTGGATCTTAAGTCTTTAAACTATACTATGGTCGATCACTTGACGAAGAAGACCTTATGTCATATTGAGTATAAGTTGGAACCATTTAAAGTGAAGCGATATTCAAGAGAGGATCTATCTCACTCGATGTAGAATGTTAGTGTCATCATGATTTATAGTTAACTTAAATTCAGAAATCTATAGTCATAGTAAATTAGTTAATTGATAAATGTTATTTGTTTAAATCAATAACTTAGTTGATGTACTTTGCACTTAACTACATGTATTATTAGAGTTTTGGTCAGTGACCAAACTCTAAACATCTTAGTGATATAGTAATCACGAAGAGAAAACATGCACAATATGTTGTTGCTTAGAGGTATATATTGAATATTAGAAATAGGATTTCAACCAGGTAGTCTATAAACAGTTGAATTTGTGTCTAGTACTGTGTTTCAACAATATCCGTATAAGTTTTAATATTTAATTTTTTTAAATGTTACTAGGGATCGAGTTCATACCTAAGAGTCATAGAATAGTCACTGGCTGCATTTGCTAAAATTCAATAATATAATATAATATAATTTATAAGTGTTATAAATTAGTATAGAGTAAAATAGATACAAAATTTATATTAATTTTATTGTTAATTATTATTATAATATTGCCTTTAAATTTGTTAGTTGCATATAGAAATGTTATATATTTAATTAATTGCTTCGGTGAGTCAAAATAATAATTTAAATTACGAAGAATGTAACTAGATAAAATGAAAATATGTATAAATATTACACATGGTTGGACCCGCCATGTAATGGCATTTAAAAGGGTAAAATGTTTAAACAATTAATATATAAAGTTAATTACTAAATCTAATATTTGTTGAATGTTTTCGAGATCGAAAAATGCATCATGCCTTTTTATCTCTCCTTATAAATAGAAGGTCACTCATTTCATTTTCGAGGCATCCACTAAATTGTTGAAGCTCTAATTGGAGTTTGCAAACTAATCTAGGAGAAGAAGGAAATTTACTTCAAATCAAAGACATGAGGTGTATAATCGATTAGAATGCTATCTAGGTATGAATACTATTTACTTTTTATTAAAATCATATATATGATATTGATCATATCATTTTTGTCAAGCTAGCAAAAAGCGAATTATATACATTATTAATTTTAAATAGGTATCTAAATATATATTATAAATAGTTTAACAATTAAAAAGTAAATTCCTTTTTTAGTTTTAGCTATATCAATATTGTTTTAAAAAATATTTATTTATAATTCTATTATGTTTTTATATATATTTAATATATTATTTACACTATATATTATTTAATTTAATAATTAGATATATAACTATATTAGTCTTAATCTCATGTTTTAACTATTTTTTTAGAAAAAAACCTAAAACATTATTTTTATATATATAAATTTTACATACTATAATTATAGTAATTTTGAACTAGAATTTTTTTAATTTGAAATTTAAATTTAAATTGAAAACGAGTAAAAAGATTCTATTTCACCGTATATACGAGAGAGTGTATATATACATATCATATGATTTTATGAAATATTATATGCATTTATTTTGACCTGTTAAATATATTTTTATTATTTTTTATTGTAAGAGTGCTACTTTATTCAAGCAGAGCACTCGTTTTGATGTCTCAAAGGTTCGAACCCATGGCCTTTAGAACCTAGTCTAGAGCGCCATACCACTAACTAGTTGAACTAGTGGTCCATAACATTAAATATTTTATTATTTAAATTTAAATTTAAAATTATATAATAAATCCTAAAATAAATTAATAATAAAACTTATTTTTATAATTATAAAGGATCAAACCCATGATTATTAATTTAATAATAATTTAATTATTGGGTTGAGACCTAAGTTAATAATAAATTATACACACACACACACACACACACATATATATATGCATATGAGCTATTTATATATAATATAAGTATATAAACAATTATATGTTTATATCCTTTCGCATAAGCTAGCATGCACACACACATATTTTTTTCAGACCCTAATATAAGACATAATTACATTTCATTCTATTAATCATTGAACATACAATGTTCATGATACTAAAACGAAATTAAAATCAATAATTTTAGATGAAATAGTAATATTTTAAATTCACAATTAATTTTTAAATTTATATTTATATTCAAATTTAAAAAATTAAAATCCAATTATAATGACCAGTGTTAATACAATTTATTTTATGTATAAGAATTAACCGTGATAACACACTAAAAGAACCAACGCATAACGAATTAAAAATGATTTCTTTTTTAAATTGCCATTTTGCCCCATTGCCTGATACACTTAATCCAACAATGGTATCAGACTCTGTGTTAACATAAATATTTAATCAACGTAGAGTGTTATCCATCAAATATTCCATTAGATGGACATCTAAGTGAGGGTGTCTACGAAAAGAGGTTATATAATTAAGGAACGTTCTTATGAAAGGAAAACCTTTTTGACTATCATATACCTTATGTGCTCATCAAACGGTTCGATTCTATGGTATGCCCTGCATGTAAGGCCAAAAAATTTGGTTCTTGGATTGATCCAATAAACTTATTTAAATATTATGTTATTTAAATTTAAAATTTGACCAAATTTAAATCAAATTTATAAAGATTATGAATATAAATCTAAAAAGGATTAATTTTAAATGTAAAAGATAGAGGATATAATTTAGATTGAAAATGTAAACGATAGAGAATATAATTTAAATTCATAAAAATTGAATAAAATTTGATTCATATAAGTGATAATATTATGATTCATACGATTTAAATGTATAATAGTATTAATTCAAAAACTTATTTAATATAAATGCATAAATGATTATATATAAGATTAAATTAATAAATTATAAATGTAATGATAAAGTTGAATTCTTACATATAATATATGTATATAAAGAAGTTAAATAAATTAAAACCTATAGAGATGTAAGATAGTATACATATGATGTGGTGGCATATGACGTCACATAGCATTATGCTCATTTTCCTTAAAACATTGATAACACCGTGAACATTAGAAATTATGAATTTCAAATATTATTGCCTTTTACCATTACATTTAAGAGGATGAATTAACTTATGTATGGTTGTTGGTGCTCTTCAAACTATGCGTAATATTTTAGTAATAGCTATAAATGTTTCATGATTGGTGGCAACATTTTATAGTTTGTTCGTATTCACTAAGGGTTACAAAATGTATTTCATTCAACCACGAAATGGCCGGTTATTAGTATATATTGCACTTCATGTTTTTTTATCGCTTCCTATGGTTAGAAAAGCCAAATTAAAGCAATGTCTTGAACGATTAAGAATTATGCTAGATGTAGTTAAGAACATGATATCTACCATTTATACGAATCATAATTTGTTGGTACTCCCAAGGTTGTAATGACATGATAAATACGTTCTAACACCCAACCGAGGAATTTACGACATTATATATCTTTAAGGATTTTTAAGAGATAAAAATCTGGTGGGGGTCTCATTAGAAAAATATAACAAATCTTTCTAATAAGTAAAGTACATGCGTAATGTTATAATGATTTTTTGGATTTAGACGGTCACACAGCAGAGTAAGAGGGTTGATTTAAAAAAATTTGAATGTAAGATTTACCCAAAAAAATTTTTGCTATCATGAACATGTATGCAAACTATATTAAATCGTATCTAATATAAATTTAGTTTAATTTAAAATTTATTGTGCTAAATAAATTTAATTATATTAGTTGAATATCATTATTTTCAACATATGTATTAGTTTATTTTCATATGAGCATAACAATATGATAACGGATATAAATTTACAGATGACACACACACACACAATTGTTGGGATTTATAACTATATATTCATACATTTAGTATGAGCACGTGCACGCACATACGTATATATATATGTATGTTTGAATATTTTTATACATATGTATATATGTATGCATGTATTTATGTATAATATTTAATATAAAAACATATTACAAAGGCAATTATAAACATACAATTATATACACTCATATATTTTTACTAGTTATGTTCTGCTATAATTGAAATGTAATTATATAAATCATCTCTAATAATTTATAACAATTAGACATTATTATCTTGCAAAATTTATGTCCAACGCTATAATTATATGTTGTGTGACTCATAGGTGTGACCTCCATCCTCGGCTAATATTTGAACTATGAAAATATCAAAGCCAATGTGGATACTGTTAAGTCCAATAAAGGTCAAAAAATTATAGACTTACCGGTCACCTATGTAAAGTTCTACTTCATAATTTTTTTAAAGCTACATGCTTATGCGACAATATTTGTGCACCCTAGCCAAAATTGTGCCACTTAGACATACATGGTTAGATCATCAATCAAAACCCTAATAATGTTCTTACTTAATTCAATTATCGATTAACCGGATGTACTATTAACCCAAAAAATGGATCAACTCCCTGGGTTGAGTATGAACGCCCAGCCTTGTTTGCCAAGGCAAATAAAGTTGAAAAAAGCAATAGTAAATCATAGAAAAAATAAAAGAATAAGATATTTTTATAGTGATTCGACTGTTAACAAAGCTTATGTCCACTTTACATATTTTGTTACTAAATTGATTGTCGGTTATAAGTACCAACTGATTACAATTCTAACGGCTGAATAAAGAGATATCATACCACAATTGATAGAGGGAAAAGGAAGGATCTCAATTGTCCTTTGGCAGCCATTGTGAAGGAGAAGAAAGTTAAAGAATCTTCCTAACAAAGTTGCTTTAGTGATCAGAATAGCCAGCCCCTTTTTTGTTGAAAGTAGGATGGTATTATTGAATTTGGAGAGCACTTGGATCGAAGTCATCGCACCAGAAGCCTACAATTATCCGTAGGAAGAAGCCTTAAAAGTTTGATAGGATTCCAAGCTAACCTTTTGGATCAGCACCGATCCAAAGTGTTATGCAATTTTTGCACATCTTCTTCCCTATTGGCTTTGTTTCTTGCTTATGAGGTTCTCCATGTAATTTTATCACTTGTTGACTTATTTTGGTGATGATTTGCTAATGAGTTTGAATGAACTTTAGTTTGAGTCCGGTAAGTTCTCACTTCTTGATTCTCGACGCTTCAATTGTTACAAAACTTGGTAGATGGACTTAGTCGAGGTATTTGAACACATTAAAGGTGGTTTGGAGGAGTTTGGGGCCAAATATTTGGATCAGTACTGATCTAATTGGATGGATCGGTGCCAATCCAAAGTGTTCGCTTATTTTTGGGTCAAACTTCCTTGGCTTCTTTGTCCCATGTTTTTAGGTATTTTGACCAAGTTTCAAGTCGTTCAGGCTAAGATTGAATATTCTAACTCCTTATGAATTCTACTGGGTTAAAAACCTGGTTAACATTTACCCCCAGAGAATGCTTTCATTGGAACCAAGGAATGCATTGGAAGTATCGATCCGATCTTGACTCGATAACTTCCAGAGTGAATACGAACATCAAGTTGGGCAAACAGGACAAGTCGGATGTCATTCATGGTTGCATTGGTACCGATCCAATTGGGTCGGATCAGTACCAATCCAAATACTTAGGAAATTTTCTTAGTTTTCTCTTTTTTATATGTAAGTGGGATCAGATTTGCCATTTTACCATTCTCTATTTTCATGCTAAGCCGATCCAAATCAACTCTTACTCTACCGATCCGCCTTCTGACGCCGCTGGAATGCCACCACCGTCGATCCTCTGATCCAATGCCACTAATCACTGCCTCTAGTCCCTTTTTCCATTACATCACTTACCTCCAGCTATCGCCGATCCAATCATTTGCCGATCCCAAGGGTTTGTGATTCGAGCCACCTTGTCTTGAAAACTTCATCATCGCTCTCTTCAATTTCAAAGGTGAAGGTCGGTGAAGTGAGTTTCAATGCAATTTTTTGTTACTGATTGGTTAGGTGTGTTAGCAATGGTCATAGTGGAATATCCAAGCTATTTTGTGATTTAAGGAAATAAGATAGTAAATCGAGTCTGATGTTCTCCACGAAGCGATGCTAAGGTCTTGCTTCGGTGATCAACATGTTTTGCTATCTTCATCCTTAGAATCAGAATTAGCTTGTATCAAGCTTCATGGTCGATTTCGGCATGACACATCACAGATTGCAGATTGATTTTGGTTTTTCAAGATGTGATAATAACTTAGGATAGCATCCTGTGTGCAACTTAGATTGTTATCATCTTTTAGGAAACTAAAATCGACTTATGCCGATAACTTCTATCTTGATCAGGACCCATTAATCCAAGGTTGCTTGATTTGGACTAGACTTGTCATTGTATAGTCAGTGCTCCTAGAATAGGAAGAGCTTGCCATGTCGCTTTGGACAACAGATTCGTTATCGATCGTTGATCGATAACGGGTAAGTGTAGAAGAAATGATATTAACAGACAAAACAGATTGCTTTTCCCGATGTGAGTGAGCCATCTACACAGAATGGCCCACTCGCAACATTTAGGATGTCATACCTGTTATCGTATAGATTACACATCGTACACACTCAGGTTAATGCTTGGAGTCTGATCGATGATTGATACTCATCGATCATTTTCAGAATTCCAAGTACCGTCCATGCTAAAGGGTTTATAGTTAGAAATTATGCATACCTGACTGTTTTGAATGCAAGCTTTCTTATATAGAATAGCGCATAAATCTTCCCATCATAAGTCAATTGAGGAGAGTTCACCTGCTTCGGAAGCGGAGTCCTCGTCGATCCCAGCTAGTCCTGCTACCTCTAAAACTTCAAGACAGTACGACCTCCTAAATTTGGTTGGCCTTACTATCGAAGACACTCCTCCCAACCTCAGGGTTCTGCTGGATCCCTCGATGAAAGCCTCCTCGATTCTTACACACAGAGTGTCGCGAAGCTTTTGTTCACAATACGACATTCCATAGGACGATGTACTTATTCCAGCAAGAGGTCAATTCGCCCATCGGTCACCTTTTGGGTACGTGGCCTGCCATCGCTACATGTGCATGTATAGTGCAGTGCCCCTATTTAATCATTTTATGATAGCAACTCTTCATAATACAGGGCTGGCCCCATTTCAGATTCTCCCTAATGGCTATGTTATGCTAACATGGCTATATGTTCGGTTCGTGCGAACGCTCAGTCGTTCCTCGAGCTTCGCTGAGTTGTAGTATCTTTTACTATTTAAAAAGAGGGAGGCCAACCTTTCTCTTGTTTACAATGAGGCACAATGCAACCCAAAGCACATACATGATCTCCCTAGCAAAGTCTCCTCATCCAAAAATTAATTTTTCTTTGTCAAATGTCCGGAGGGGTTCACTCGTTTATGGACTGCTAGGGATAATGGGCATAAAATTTGTTTTAGCTGTTAAAAAGTCTTCTAAGCGATCGTCTATTCTTTTGCAGTCCTTTCGAGGATTAACAAGGATCCAACACTCGTGCCTGTTCTCGGTGCCCTTAAGGTGGTCGATGCTCGAATGCGCACGATCAGATTTCTGCTCATCGACGAGATTCTTCGTCGATGAGGGATTTTACATCCTAAGAGATCAGTTGGGTTTGCTAGTTCCCCCTTTTGCTCCAAAGTTCGGGCTCGCTTAGTTTCTACCTCCCGCGATTTTGAAAGAGATTATGATGAAGAGAAAAATAGGGACTCATCTAGTGAATCATCAGAATCTTTTAAGGAAACCCAAATTGAAATTGGGACCGTCAGTCCGCTCATGAGGCCACCGATCTTGGAGGAAAAGGAAGAGATGTTGGTTCATCGGGAAGGTAAAGCTTTGATAATTGTGAGAAAGGAGAAGGGAGGAGCCGATGAGGGACTCTCTTTAATCGATGAGGAAGAAAACTCTGATATAGATATTGATGAAGGCGATGTTGATTCCAGTGACAAGTCCCCGGAGTTGGGTCCCAAGCATGCTCCATCACCCCCCTTTAAAAGAAAATTTTGAAGAAGTACCTCCTAAAGATGAACCTGCTTCTAGTCATTCTCTGGGAGTTGCCGAATTTGACTTCAGAGATGCGAGTGACATCTATGTGGATGTGAAGGATCTAATGAGTGATTCTACTTTAGAAGGGTTGCCTTCTCAGCCCACCTAAATTATTCCCACCGAAATGAATATCCCAACATTAGTCGGTGATCGATCCGGTTTGTGTTTTCTACTAGGGTTGTTAAACCATAGCACACAGTTCATAGGACCGTGCATTTCATCATTATTCATCTTGAATTTTTATCCATCAAATGTAAATCTTTTTGTTATTTACTACATGAATCATATTTTGGGTCTTCTATAATGATCTTAAATGAGCACTCAAGTCTCAACATCCGCAAAGACATTCATCCCGATATTGCTCCTCCCGTGAAATCGATGAAGAGAAATAGAGGAGAAAAGAAAACGAGTAGAGAAGCACCGACGGACTGGGAAGGATCAAGACCGTGATAGGGGGAGTAGCCAAGAAAAAAGGAAAAGCCCGATTCAACGAGGAGACCCATCTAAAAAGTCAAAGAAAGATCAAGAACGTCTTCCTGCTTTCACTTTCGGGGTTGTGACCTCATCCACTCATGCTGCTACTACCCCTCTTCCAATTTCAAGGCGAGCTCCTTTCATTCTCCTTGCCAGCCCCCCTATTCTACAGGCTGCATTTCCCCGCATATTCCTAAGGGGGGTTGTTTTCGACAAACCCAATCAAAAATCGGTCCACGTAGAATCTTACTCATCCCATCTTCAGCCGATCCAAAATGGCTTGGAGCAGGCTGAGGGGTGGGAGTAACTGTGCATGCAACTTTCTACCATTAACCAAAATAATTTCCAAGAGATCCTCTCATTTGAGTCTTAGAATGATGAATTTGAGAAGCAGCTTGTGGATCGTGCCTTGGAAATTGAAAGGTTGAAGAAGGAGAGAGACGATGCCTTGAAAAGGGAAAGTAAAAGTGCTTCTTTGTTCGAGGAGCTGAAGCAAACGAACGAATGAACCATTCTTATATTCATAGATGAGATAAAAAAGTGCCATGCCAATGAGGTGGCTCTAAAAGAGAAGTTAAGTGCAAGTGAGGCGACGATCGAGACAGAGAAGAGGGTCGTAGCTGAACAATCACAAGAAATTGCCTCTCTATGCGCTCAAATTTTGGCTTTAGAAGTCGAGAAAAATCAATTAACCATGGAGAAGGCTAGCACAGAGACAACCTTTTCGGAGCTCCAAGATACTTTTGCAAGAAAAATGGAAGGCTTGGATGCCACTATTCTTGGTTTCTATGTTAACTCCATGCTTCATCAAGGCAGCCTCAGTTATTTGGGGCCATCGTTTCCTCACACGTTCGCAGTGGTTTGGAAGGAAATTCTGGCCTAGTTCGATGACATGGGTGGTGGTTATTCCAAGGAGGAGCTGGTTCAGGCCTACCTGAATGAGGAATCCTGTCAATCTCTAGTGGAAGGCTAGAGAATCTTAAAGATGGAGAGGGAGTGTGGATCCACCGTTACTACGGCCACCACCATAGCTCCCACCGATTTCCCTTGGGAACGGGCGAATCATCGTCGTATTTCCATACCAACGAGGAGATCGCCGCCACTTCTTCCATGATCGTGCAGCCGTCGAAGGAATGCAACAACGAAAGCTTCGTAATCGTTGCACACGGCCAAACCCCCACCACAGGCAACTTTCTCCACTTTTCCATGCTCGAAGATTTTCAGTTCAGGCCTGATGAAATTGCTAAGATATTCACCTTTATTCTGATATTGTAGATCAAACTTCTCCTCTTGTTGGATTTCCTTCTCATCACAACGTTGGGTCTACTGCTATTTTAACTACGTCAACCATTGTCTCTTCTTCTAGCTCGCAGCCTGGTCCATATTCTAAGAAAATTGAGGCTCTGCGTGATTTGGATGACCCCTCTATTTTTCAAGAGGAGAGCTTGGTAGCTACTGGTGCACAAGAGTAGGTAGACCAAGGCAGCCAACTAGAGCAAGCGAAAACAGAGCAGCCGAGGACTGAGGAATAAACGATTGCGGTGAAAAAGGAGAAGGTTAAGGTATAGAGGAAGTCATCTTAAAGCTCTCACCCACCTCGCAAGAGTAAGTGAAAAGGAGGCTCTACCAGTGGTCACTCTTTGGAGGGTGACGGTGCTCCAGGAAAATATAGGCACAAGAAACTGCAGATTAGAGGCGGGAAAGCAGACCGAGGCAACGGTGAGCAGATGTCCTGATTTGACCTGTCTTCCGCTTGTTGTTTTGTTCTTGATTACCTTTTGTACAAGTATTATTCTTATTGTTGTTTGCATAGCAAAACTTTGTATTTTCCTTTTTGTTGGCCGATATTGTGTGGGTATGACCTTTACATTTTGACTTTGCACAGAAAATGTCATAAGTAACACAATGATGAAATTTTGATTGTTACTTTACCTGTCTACCTATCTGCGTTTCATGCACTTATGTCAATTTTATTTACTGCTATTTTATCTAGTCCTGTAATTACCGCCAAAATTCTTTATTTGGAGTAATAGAAACGTGAAGTACTTGGTTTTGTTTTTGAGCATTTTTATTTGAGTATCGGCGTGTGCCCCCAGTTCATGGGGCTGATTACTTCAAACACTTAACAAATGACCGCTTATTCTGAGTGATTTTTTGGATGTCTTGATCAGACCTATTTTGAGGTTCCTATCTTCGAGAACTTGTGATTTTAACAGCTTGATTTCAGATATATTGTTGGTCAACGGTCGGAATTCTCTACCGACACGTAGTTGTTTGAAATTGTTGGATTCATACCCGTTGCTCCCGATAGTGGGAGTGGGTTGATTCTTATTGTTCCTGCAATGGACGAGTTTCCCAATATTGCCGGAGCAATATCGGTACTTAAGAGTGTGCGTGTCTTATGAAATGCGCGGCTTTAAGAGTATGCACGGCTTATGGGGTACGCAGCTTTTGGGATCGATATGACCTGTCGGCCCTGAATGGTTTAGAACTTCTCAACGGTACCAATCTTCGGGCAACGTGAGAAGTTTATGCTTTGAGAGCATGATTCCACGGCTCAAAAGGTAATGCACGGCTTCAATTTAGGCCTTCCCGACGTCGCCGGAACAACATTGGTTCTTAGAAGGTAGGGATCGAGTTCCGCCGATCCAACAGTTTGAATCGATTTTCTTCCGTCGACCCGACGGGTAAGTGTGGCATACTTGAGCGTGGCTCCACTATCTCAAGAAGCAATTGGACAGTTTTGGGACGATTTGACTCCGTCGACTCAACATGATACTTTTATTAACATGGTTTATTGGTTTAGAAAGCAAAGCAATTTTATTAAGAAGAGTTGGGCAAGTTCTACCTATTTACAATGCCTTCGGTATTCCGGGATGGTTCATTTGCTGAAAATAAGAAGTACATAAGATAGTTTCATATAAAGTAACGACGCGGCAATTGGTTGTTCCATGCTTAGGGAATTTGGATTCTGTCAATGGTTGTCAGTTTGAATGTTCCATCCCCTAGCTTCTGACTGATGACATACGGCCCTTCCCAGTTTGGTCCAGAAGTTCCCAATACGGGATAGAACCATTTGCAAATAAGGTCTCCCACTTCGAAGGTTCGGTGGTGAACTTTGGAGTTGAAGTATCGTGCAACCCTTTTTTGGTGAGCAGCGGTCCTTAACTCTGCTTCTTCCCTCTTCTCGTCGATCATATCAAGCGACTCGAGTAGGAGATGCTCGTTTTTCCTATGATTTAAATTCTATCTTCGATGAGAGGGGACTACTAGTTCACCGGGGATCATTGATTCTGAACCATACACCAAGGTGAACGGGGTGTGCCCGATTGTAGCTTTGTATGTTGTTCTGTAAGCCCACAGTAAGAGTAGAAGTTCATTAACCCAAATTCCTTTAGCTTTAGTTAGCCGCTTTTTGACGGTGGACTTGATGATCTTATTTATTGCTTCCACTTGCCCATTTGCCTGCGAATAAGTGATCGTGAGAAAGCTCTTCTCAATTTCGAAGCATTTACAAAAGACTTTGAACTCGGTGCTTCCGAATTGGGTCCCATTATCAGTGATATTTTCTAAAGCACACCAAACCTGCAAATAATGTTTTTAGTAACAAAGTTAATGACTTTCTTTGTGGTAATGTTGTCCAGTGGTTTCGCTCTGGCCCATTGGTGAAATAGTCAATGGAAACTATATCATATTTAGCCCATCCTTTAGCTATGGGTAATATGCCAATCAGATCAATTCCCCATATTGCAATTGGCCATGGGACGACCCTTTGTATTAGCTATGTGAAGGGAGTTCTTTTGATCTTGTTGAATCTTTAGCATCGGCCGCACCATCTAGCCTAATATGCTGCATCGCGGTTTACTGTTGGCCAGAAATACCTGTATCGGAGGACTTTCTTTGCAAGGGTTTGCCCCCTAGTATGGTCTTTGCATTCCCTTTCGTGAACTTTTCTCAGGATTCTTTGAGCTTCACCATCGGTTACACACCTAAGAAAGGGGTTAGAGAACCCCCTGCATTAGAGTATCCCATCCTGTATTATGAACCGTAGTGCCTTCCGAAGAAGCTTTTTCTGCCGGTTCCTACCCGCGGGAAGAGTTCCTATAAGAAAATACTCTTTGATGGGCGTCATCCAAGTTACTGGTTCAATGATTGTTTCCAAAATCCAGTTGATATCCATTTTAATTATGCTTAGAGTGGTCAGGGTTTCAACTGGGACGAGTCCCAACGATTGAGCTTCTCTGGAACTAGACAGTTTAGCTAAGTGGTCAGCCTTCATGTTCTTCTCCCTTGAGATGTGAGTTATGGTGTAATGTTCGATGTCATTCGGAAACTCCTGCACTTTAGATAGATATGGGGCAAGATTCTCCCCTCGAGCCTGGTATTCGCCTTTCACGTGATAGACGACTAACTAAGAGTCGCTATAGATGTGTATGGATTTTATCTCTGACTCTTTCATAATTTTTAGCCTAGCTATCAATGCCTCATACTTTGCTTCATTATTTTATCACTGGGAATTCTAATCGCAAGGCATAGCAAATAGCTCCTCCTTTGGGAGTATCAAGCACTACCCCTTCCCCTAAGCAGAATAATCAAACGCACGATCGACGAAGAGTTTCCATCATGTTTCCACTTTCGGTTTAATTTCTTCTTCATCACCCGTATGGTAAATTCGACGATGAAATTTTCCAACCCTTTCCCGTTGATTGCCCTTCTAGGATGGCAAGTGATTTCATATTGACTCAATTCGATATTCCATGTGATGAGGCGCCTAGAAGTCTTGGGGCGGTACAATACTTGATTTAAGGGTTGATCAGTCAATACTTTGATTGGGTGTGCTTGGAAATATGGCCGTAGTTTCCTGGATGCGATCAAGAGAAAATATGATAGTTTTTCTAATTTTGGATAGTTTTTCTCGGCTCTAGTGAACTATTTGCTAATGTAGTATATGGGTTGTTGGATCCAAGCTCTTCACGTACAAGAGCAGTACTTGATGCGAGACTTCTAAGTAAATGAACAAGTCCACTCCATCTACTGGCTTTCATAGGGTTAGCAGGGTTTACCTATGTCGCAGCAACTCTTTAAATGTGGTTTACAAGCCTCATTCCATTTGAAGTTCTTCTTTCCTTTCTTTAGTGCATCAAAGAACGGTATTCATTTGTCGGTGGCTTTTGAGATGAACCGGCTTAGCACTGTGACTTTCCCATTCAAGCGTTGCAACACTTTCCTGTTCTTTTGGGCTTCCACTTCTCATCGGGCAATATTCTGCTGGGGATTTGCTTCGATGCCTCTAACGCTCACTATGAATCCTAAGAACTTTCTAGAGGCTACCTCGAAGTAGTATTTGAGTGGATTGAGCTTCATCCTATATTTTTGGAGTATTTCAATCATTTCGGTGAGATTATCCAAGTGATTGGAAGCTATTCGGAATTTAACCAATACGTCATCCATATAGACTTCCATGGTTTTTCTGATCTGATGCTTGAACATGACATTTACTAATCTTTGGTAGGTTCCCCCAGCATCCTTTAAACCAAATGGCATCAATCTGTAGTAATATAATCCTAGATCGGTGATGAATCTAGTGTTTTCCTGATCAGGTTCGTGCAATATGATCTGGTTGTATCCCGAATATGCATCCATAAATGATAGCAATTCGTGTCCAGTAGTCCTGTCTACAAGTTGGTCAATTCTAGGCAGGGGAAAGATGTCTTTAGTGCAGGCTTTGTTTAATTCCGCGTAGTAGATACAATTTCACCATTTTCCATTGGACTTATTGACCGAAACCAGGTTAAATACCCATTTGGTGTTGGTCGCATCACGAATAAAACCATTGGCTATCTGCTTGTCTACTTCTTCTCGCAGGCCTTGGACCGTTTGGGGCCCAAGATGTTCCTATTCTGCTTCACCTGTGTATATTTGGGATCAATATTAAGTGTGTGACATTCAATTTTCAGTGATACCCCACATATATCGGAATGTTTCCAAGAGAACACATCCAAGTTGGGGTGAAGAAATTTAGTGAGTTGCATTCGCATCTTGTTTCCAAGGTGCAATCCAATTTTCAAGACCCGCGTTGGGTCATCCATATCAACTGGAACAGACACCGTCAATTCTATCAGTGCTTGCTGATCTCCTCTGACCTCTTCTTTCTAGGGTCCAAAGCCTTGTCGAATCAGCTGTGGTCCCTAAGCCAGGGGCGGCTCTGTAGTTTCTATTCAGTAAGTTCGTGAATGTGGAGAGTCCTCCCCATATTCTTCCCCTTTTCATTTCTTTTGGATTCATGCAGTTCTATGATATAACACTCCCTGGTGGCGTTTTGGTCTCCTTTAATCACTCCAACTCCATTCTCCATTAGGAATTTTATAGCAAGGCACCACTGAGCCACAACAATTCTGAAATCTACTAGTGCGAGCCGTCCCAAGAAGGAATTGTATGCGGAGGCTTCATCTGCGATTATGAAATTTAGATGAGGGTGACTCTTCGGTCGCCTTCTCCAAGTTCTACAGGCATGTCCTTTATTCTGATAGGTTGTTTGGGTTCGCCGGTGAATCCTTGAATTTTTGTTTGGTAAGCATATACATCTTTCATACCGATCATCATCTTATCAAAGGTTTTTTTGAAAATGATATTCACAGAACTGCCGCTGTCAATCAATACTCATTGGACTATGGCAGATACGATCCCTACTGTCATGTAACACCCCATATTTTTAGTAACTATATTTAGGATATTTATTTAGCTAAATTAAACAAAATAATGTGACGATTAGGGGATTGAGATTTGATTTTAAAAAGGGGTTGCCGTGCCATATTACTGATGAACTAAAGAAGAGTTAAAATGAAATAGAGGAGGGGTAAAATAGGAAAGCGATCATTCTAACACCCTAAACCTTTAGCTGTGTATGTTCTACACTTTCATTTGCAAAATTTAAAAAAATACTAGCCGATCACCATTAGCCAGAACAAGAGGAAGAAAGAGATAAATGAAGAAGATTAATCAACTTAATCCACTCAAGTCTCAAACTCCTTAATCTCAAAGGCAAGGTGAATAATGACTATATCTCATTTTTTATTGTTTTTAGTTTTAAAAAGAATCCGAAGTATTTTGCATGATTATGTCATATTTTTGAATGATTAAATGTTTATATATGCATGTTGATGGTTTATGCTTAATTATATAAGTTTAAGGATATGTTTTAATGTAAAAACCCTATTTAATGACAATCAAATGCCTTGCGATTTTAGATTTAGATCAAAAACGATATTTTAGAGATGGGTTTCAATTTTTATTATTTTCTGAATTAATGTGGATTTTATGTTAATTTTCTAGTGAGGTAAATGATTATTTGGGTTTAAAACTATTTACAGCTAAATAATGTATGTTTTGGGTTTGAAACTGATACGTGCTAAAAACATATTAAAATCAATTTTCTATAATCTTTGTAGAATTTTCCTAAGTGTTTTGATGAATATATAAAATCATTTAAGGTATGGGACTTAAATGTTTTATATATTCATAAAAGGAGAAGGGGTATTTTGTAAATTATTTAAATTAATTACTTCTAAAATTTTGGTAGAACTTCTAGAAAAGAAAGTTAGCAACCAATCATATTTTGACAAACAAGGCAGGTTGAAATTCTTTTTAAAGTAAAAATCAGTTTTTACATGCTTTTGGCTTGTCTCACCTCTTTCGGCATAGGGGTACCCACCAAGTACTTCCGCTTCCATTACCATTGAAACCAATACACATAGATCAATAACCTGGTACAGAGTGAGTTGGACTAAGGCGAAAGGTACTGGGTCGAGACCAAAGGTTCCGATGGGGTCGAAGCATGACTTTGTTTTAAATTGAAAATGCGCCTGCATTACTTTCGAACGGCATGCTTTCGACTTGTTTTGGCTTTCGGCTGAGTCAAATGTTTTAAAGGAAATTTTTCGAATGGGTTGCCTTTTGTTTTAGGTAAATGCTTTCGAATGGGGTCGAAACCTCTAGCTGCCGCTTTTCTACCTTTCAAAGTTAATGGTTTTGGAAGGTACACTTTGTTTTGAAACTTAGCGACTTCTTCCGTGCTTTCGGAAGGTTGGTTTCGACACCAACACTTATTTACATAGAAAATGCTTTCGAAAGACTGCTTTTGACTTAAATGTTTTATGACCCTTTTGCTCCGTTGAAGGTAAAACCCAAAGGTTTCAAAGGAGTTAATTTTAAACGGTTTCGAAAGGTGTTTCCAATTGTTTTAAATTGAATCCAATGCTTTCGAAAGGTTCGTTGTTTATAAGGTTTTTAATGCTTTCGAAAGGTTTTAAAGAAATGTTTCTAAGAGGTGATTCCCAATGGTTTTGAATGGTCTGAAAGGAAAGATTTTCAAACTGTTTCGAAAGGTAGTGTTTAAAGGTTTTAAGATAGGATGTCTAAGGTTTTATTTCTTTCGAAGAAATGGTTTTCAATGGTTTCGAAAATAAGATTATGAATGATTTCGAAAGGAATGTTTTTCCTTTTTGTGCCTAGGTTTTAAAGAAGGGTTTACTTGGTTTCGAAAGGTGTACTTTCAATGGATTCGAAAGGGGTATTTCAAAGGTTTAAATATTTTCATCAACAAAGATTTGACTAAAGTATATATAACATGGCAAGGTGATTTTGAGTAAAGCATAAAGTATATATTTTCCTTGTTTAAGTTTGATTTAAAGGTTTTAAATCAATTTGTGAAGAAAAGGTTTTCAAGGAAAGTTTAAGGAAAGACTACCCTAATTAAAACGACTCAGATATTAGTATACCAAATGGAACTGGTATAGGTTTGCGCCCTATACATTAGCTATTATCCCCAGCTAATTTAGTCCAAATTCCAGTGTGTAAGGCTTTGTCATAGGTAAGACTAAAATTATGATTACACGTAGAAGGGAATATATATTTGTACAGAGGAAGTTATTGGTGAGCCCGCAAACCCATTAGGATCAGATGATCCTGGGAGAAGATAAGTTAAGGACAAACTATCCAGGAAGGGAGTATATAACAAGTGTTATATTATTTTTTATATTGTCTGGTAGTCCCGAGTCAGCCAAATGTTAGTAGTTAGCCAAACAAAACTATTGTGTTCGAACAAATTGTTCATTTATTACCTGATATGTATGTTTACATAATAATACTTTACAATTTTAACCAGTTTTGGTTGTAGGAAATGATTTGTAGAAGATATATTCTTAAAAGGATATTAGTGAGGGGAAACCCATTCCGCTAAGAGGCGTGATCTCACTTAATATCAAATACCGAGATTTATAGTATTATTCTCACCAGGATTTATGTCTGACTCGAAGTTTATGTTTTCTCCTTAAACTTTCGGGTGCTCAAAGTTGATTTTAGTAGGAAAAGGGTCGAGATTTACAGATTTTTAGTAGGCCGGCGAATAAAGCTTCTAGAGATAGGCAGGGGGCTGACGGATAGCTATTTAGGAGTTATTGCTTTATTTTATTTAATTCTCCTGTGCTGTATTATGTCAGTATAACTATGTAGTACTTTGGTCAACCAAGGGGGCATCTTTATATGTCTCTCTTGGCGTATTTTTTAATGATTATATTTGATCTTTACCTGGGAAATGATTATGGGATTATGTAATTTGGATATGGAACACGTTTTATGAAATGTAATCAGAAATATTGTTTTGTGAAATTTGTGATTTTATTTCATATTCAGGTGCTTCTGATATTATGGATACCATTAACATTACCATATCCGGTCACCAGAAGTTAATAGTATGGATGGCTGTATCATCTGTAGTGCTTAGCTTCGAGGATTCAGATATGGATGTTACAATTTGGTATTAGAGCATAGGTTTATGAAAAACTTTAACTAAAAAATGATTTTTGAAAACATAATCCTGTGGAATTAGAATAAGATCGAGGTATGGGATAATGCTATGGTTATTTACTTGTATTTTCTATACATAAGTATATGTTATATCTCTATTCTCCTACCTCTCTTAGGCTATTCTTCTATATCTCACGAGGCTTGAAAACACAAATGGATGCTATAAGTGGAAGAGTGAATCTTGGAGGAAGCACCACCACAAATGGTAATGCCAGACCGAATACTAGAAGGAACCAGGGTCAAGCACAAGCTGGGAATGTTGGTGCAAGAGTCCCACAAGTGGATATGGCAGCTATGTATCAGTTTTTCATGAACATGATGCAAGCAGGAATTGCTGCTGGAGTGGTTGGAGGAAATGCTGGAGTAGGAGTTCAGAAAGATCCGGTGGTCAACAACTATGCTATCCTGAGCAGAGATTACATTAGGCTTGGAGGGAAGCCATTTACTAGAACTAAGGATGCTGTTGAGGTGGAGAACTGGTTGCTACATTGTGAGGATCTTTACAGACTTGGGGATCAATGATGATCAGAAGAGGAGGCATACTTCAAGACAACTTCAGGGAGCAGCTTTATTTTGGTGGAATAGTGTGTCGGCTGGAGTGAATGAGAAAACGATGACATGGGCTAAGTTTAGGAGGAGGTTCCAGGAGAGGTTCATGTCTGTGATAGCATAGTCTGCTTTGCTCAGAAAATTTGCTAAGTTGGAGCGAGGGGAGATGTTTGTGTTGGAATATTCTAGAGGGTTCGAGGAGTTGTCAAGGTATGGACATGCTACTATGGATACTATGATGAAGAGAAATGAGATTCATAAGGAGGTTGAATCTTGAGTTAGCAAGGGCAACATTGCATCATATTAAGGATCCTTGTGACGTTGTGGTAGAGATGACTTGAGGCATGAGGAGACGCTTGCTTCTCTGGAGAAGAATAAGACAAAGGAGGTCTGGTGGGGTAGAGTCAGAAAAGGAAGTTCTTTCAAAAGAAGGGTGCACAGAAAGGTGGAGTAGTAAAGAAGGGAAAGTATGAGGTTGTTTGATTCAAGTGTGACAAGAAGGGACATTATAAGAATCAATGCAAAGAGCCTGCTAAGGAATGAAGGGGCAAGGTGTTTGCATTGGTGCCAGCTACATCAGGACTAACAGTGCAGGAGAAAGGGAAGGTAGTGTTGGGAGGTACGCTTCAGATTCATGGTATGTCTGTTAGTGTTCTGTTTGATATTAGTGCATTGCATTCTTTTGTATCTTATTGTTTAGTAGGTAAGCTTAACCTAGAACCATCATACTAGTTACTTCCTTAAGGGTTGCAAATACGATAGGAGGGTATGCGGCACTTGGGATGAAGTGTGACCACCTAGAGCTTGATTTGTTAGGTCATACCTCTTTGCACTTTGCACGTATATGACTTTGTAGGGTTCGGAATTTCTCTGGGTATGGATTGGTTAAGTAAGTATGATGTTAGGATATTTACCATGATAGGAAAATATCACTTAGATACCTTGATTGTAACGATCGGATTGTATATACCATAGAAAGCTCCAGCTGTGCGGTGAATGCTTTGTTGGGTGTAGTGGAGTTGAAAAATGAGTCGAATCGTGTTTTCATGGTCAGAGAAATCGTGGATTTTTTGAGCCTGTATAAGATTGTCACCGAAACAAGCAATTGAGTTTCAAATCAATTTAGTGCCTGAAGTAGAACCAGTGAGTGGGCCACCAAGTAGGATGACCCTTACCAAGATGAGAGAGTTAAAGGTGCAGTTGGTAGATTTGGAAAGTAAGAGTTTTATTAGACCCGGTAGTTCACCTTGGGTTGTAGCCGCAGTGTTTGCCAAGAGGCGGAATGGATCGTTGAGGTTATGTATCAATTATTGTAAGTTGAATAAGACGATAAATAATCGATATCTGTTGCCTAGAATTGATTATTTGTTCAATCAGTTAAGTGGAGCCAAAGTATTTTCTCAACTGGACTTAGCAATAGGTTTCCATCAGCTTAGAGTAGCATAAGATAGTATTTCTTTGACTGTGTTTAGAACTAGATTGGATCATAGAATGGTTAGTGACGCCGTTCAGACTTACTAATGCAACGACATTCTTTTTGGATTTGATGAACCGGATTTTCCAAGAGCACTTGGATAGGTTCGTGTTGGTTTTCATAGAGTATATCTTGATATACTCTAAGTATGAAATGGAGCATGAAGTTCATCTTAGAATTGTGCTTGAGACGCTGAGGCAGCATTAACTGAAGGCGAAGTTTTCAAATTGTCATCTCTGGAATAAGGAAGTGAAGTTTATTGGTCATGTAGTCTCAAAGAAAGGGTTGTCTGTAGATATGACTAAGATTGAAGTAGTGAACAATTGGAAGACACTCAAGAGATAAAGAGTTTTCTTGGATTAGCTGGGTATTATCATAGCTTCATTAAGGATTTTTCATGGATAGCAGCACCGATGACCAAGCTAACCCGAAAGGATGTGAAGTTTGTTTGGACCGATAAGAGTGAGGAAGCATTTCAGAGCTTGAAACATTTATTGACCCATGTACCTATATTAGTTGTTCCGGAGGATAATCAGGATTTGGTAATTTGTACAGATGCGTGTGGAACAGGATTTAGAGCTGGGTTGATGCAGAAGGTTAAAGTAATTACCTATGCTTTTAGACAGCTTAGATCACGTGAGGTTAGATATCCAACGCATGATTTAGAACTAGCTATGGTGATATTTGCATTGAAGGTATAGACACATTAACTTTTAGGAGAGAGGTTTGAGCTTTATATGGATCATAAGCCGTTGAAGTATTTATTCTCTCAAAATGAGCTGAACATGAGACAGCAAAGATGGTTAGAGTTGATTGCTGCTTATGATTTTGGAATTGAGTACACGCCAGGGAAAGGAAATATGGTTGCAGATGCGCTCAGCAGAAAGCATCAGAATACAGTGTTGCCATTGATAATAGAGTAAAAAGATATGGAAGCGTTGTCGACTTGCAGAGTGTAGAGGATATGTGAGGCTGGGTCTAGTGGAGAATCTGTTAAGTTATCTTGTTTGGAAGTTTGACCGATAATGATCGAAAGGATTGCTTCTAAAAAGATGGAGGCTCCATTTTTAGTTGAATGGATTAGAAAGTTAAAGGAAGGAATGGAGAATGATGACCTGAAGAGCTTTAGTCTTGACCAGAATGGGTGTTTGAGAAAGAAAGGTAGGTTATGTGTTCCGAATGTGGGAGATAAAAGGAAGGAAATTGTGGAGGAATGTCATCGCTCGAAATTCATTATTTATCCAAGAGGAACAAAGATGTATCAGGACATGAAGCGGAGTTTCTTCCGAGAAGGTATGAAGAAGGATATAGGTTTATGGTTGAAGCGGTGTTGAACTACCAACAGGTAAAAGCCGAATATCTAAAGTCCAGTTGGTTGCTTTAGTCATTAGATATTCCAGTATGGAAGTGAGGTCTATTTTGATAGACTTTATAGATGGGTTGCCAAGATCTAATAGGGGAAATGAAAGTATATAGTTTTAGAACCTCCATTCTAAAGTTTCGATGACAACAACTCTACAGTCATATATATATATATATATATATATATATATATTTCAAATATCTTTATGCAGGGATAATTCGCTTCAAGCAAGCAGATGATCCTGATAGGAAGACATAAGGCAAAGAAAAAATGATAAGTTGGTAGTTATATATATGATCTAAAATGATTATGTAAAATCACCTTAAGTATACATACACACACTCATGCACAGAACTTCATAATACATAGAAAAGGCCAGACGTCTGATTTGAGAAGCGAGACGTTTGAACTTGATTATGGAATTTTTTTATATACACAGAAAAAACCCAAGGTCAGATGGCTGACCTTTCACACCAGACGTATGACTATTGGTTCAGTTTTTTTAAAAAAGGTAAAACTGTCAAATCTAAAAAGGTGTTTCTATATCTCTTCTCCAAATCCCTTCATACCCGAATAGAAGCAACTCTAAATCAAAAGAGAGATAGAAGCAATGATTTATCGTAACTCTTTACAACTATAAATATGTAGAACAAGATTGAGTTTGAATCACTTATCTTCTCTATCTCTAAATCTCAATTCTTACTTTAGCCTTCTTGTTTTCAAAGTATACAATCAAAACTATATTCATTTTGATCTAAATCCTTCTATATTCTCAAGCACATACACGTGTACATTACAAGGATATTATAGGAAGACATTATACTTGTAGACAAAATCAGTGTTACTTAGAACACACACTTGTCAAAGAAATACTCTTGTATTAAAAGCATATTCCTTTGGGCGAGCGAGGACAATTGGTTAGTGAAATTCCGAAGGGGAGCTTCGGGACTGCACATAGGACGGGAGGTTCAAAACAGTATAAAAATTCTAGTGTAATTACTTCTATTTTATCTGCTTTATCATATTGTGTGATCCACACTTTCATACACTTACTTGTCATATACTACATATGATCCATATAGACTTTCAATTGGTATCTGATCAAGGTTAGTTCAAATCACAGTAACATGTATTTGAAACCTGCTAATATGGCAAGTATTTTCAAGAAGGTCAGTCAACTGCACGTCCTCCTCTATTCATCGAATCTAACTATGCATATCGGTCAACACGTATGAGAATTTTTATGGAAGCAAATGGTTTAGAAATATGATCAGCAACTCAAATTAAGTATTTAGCACCTGAAACAAATATTAGCACATGGACAGATGCACACCACTGCTTCTGATAATGCTAAAGCTATGAATGTATCTTTTTGCTCCCTTGATAAAATGAATTTTAACGTGTTATGTTATGTATCACTGCTTATGATATATGGCGTACTTACAAATTACACATGAAGGTGCAACTACAAACAAAAATAAAAATTTAAAAAAATCAATTCTCTTTTAACATGAAATAAAAATGAGTTGATCGTTGACATGCACTCTAGATTTCAAACTATACAACACGACCTTGTGGCACAGGAGTCAAGTTTACTGATTTTGATTTAGCATCTCGAATTCTCAACTCTTTAACAATTGAGTGGGAAATAAAAGCATTAGCTACCGAATAAGCTAATGATCTTTCTGAACTCCAAGTTGAAGAATTGATTGGAAATTTAATGTCGTATGAAGCTAACTTGTAGGCCAGAAAGAAACAAAACCATGAAAAGAAGAACATAGCATTTCAAGCAAGCAATGAAGATTTGGAACTGGATAAAGATGAAATTGTATTCATTTCCAAGAACTACAAAAAATTTAAGAAATTCAAGAAAATGACGAGATTCCAAAATAGCGGAAAATCAAACTCATCAAATCAAGATCAAGTGCTTCGAATGTGATCAGTACCGACACATGAAGAAGGATTGCCCAAAACTCAACAACGATAAAAAGAAAAATAAATTTGAGAAATTGAAGAAAAAGAGAAAGGCATTTTAATTCACATGGGATGACTCTGATTCTTCTGCTTCATCTGACAGTGACGCAGAAAGTGATATGGAGTGAGCAAATGTATATTTCATGGAAAATACTAATGAGGTACTTTCTGAACTATCCTATGATGAATTAATGGAAATTAGGATTGAATTAGATGATAAGTACAGAGAATCAATAAAATTAAATAAAGAATACTTAGGAAAATTAAGTAGACCAGAACTAGAAATTGGATTATTAAAAGATGAAAAGACTATTTTAGAAGAAGAATTAGATGTTGTACAAAAAGATTATAAAAAGCTGTTAGCTAAAAATAATCTTTTTCTACAAGAACTAGAAAATTTTAAAAATGACAAAGAAAAACTTGAAAAAAAAAAGAAAATTAATTTACTAAATCAAGTATAACACAAAAATATAGAAATCAGTGAACTCTTAAACAAGTTAGATAAAATCACTAATAATGTTACAAAATTTAACAAAGGAAAGCAAGACTTAGAGAGCTTAATTAAAATTTCCAAGCCATTCAAAAATCGAAATGGACTAGGACTAAGGATAATACAAAACCTACAAAGTATAGTAAGATTTATTCTAAGATCAAAAAACCTTCCCCCAAAAATGAGAAATTGATCTCGAATTCAAAAATGATTAAAATATGGGTTCCTAAAACAAATAATAACTTAATTAAAAGAAATATATATATATATATAATTATATAAAAGCAGTTCATAATAATAATTATATTTCAAAAGGAACCGACCATCTTGGGTATGGTTACCCTCATCTACTAACACTTAGGACCCAAAAATAAAAACGGTACCAATTTAAACTTTCTTATTTTTACAGGTACCCAAGTACAAAAATAAAGAGAAATGGATATTAGATAGTGGATGCTCCAAGCACATGACGAGAAATGGCCACATGCTGTCAAATATAAAGTACATTGATGGTGGCATTGTAACTTTGGACGATAATTCAAAAGGGTTCGTCATTAGCATTAGAGAAGTCATCAATATCGGTATCTCTATCTCTCCTATTATTTCTAATGTTTTATTAGTAGAAAACCTAAAACATAATCTTCTTAGGATAAGTCAGTTGTGTGATAAAGGGTTCGAAATAAAATTTGAGAAAGATAAGTGTAAAATTCTCGATCAAAGCAAAAGTCTACTCTTTGGAGGATTTAGAAATCGTAATATATATATATATATATATATATATATATTAAATATGAACATTAGAAACAATTCAGATTTATGTCTAGCCGCAAATCATGACGATCTTGGATTTGGCATAAACGTGTTTGTCGTATAAATTTTAAATATATTAACAAACTAGCAAAAAATGATCTAGTTAGAGGTCTTCCTAAAATTAACTATAAAATTAAATTTTTATGTGATGCATGTCAAATGAGCAAGTTAAACAAAAGTTCTTTCAAATATAAAAATAATATATCCACTAAGCTATCATTAGAAATGGTTCATTTAGATTTATTTGGACCAACCCAAGTATGGTCAATAAATCATAACAAGTATGTGTTTGTAATTGTAGATGATTTTTCAAGATATACTTGGACATTATTTTTAAAACATAAAAGTGACACATTTGGAATGTTTAAAATCTTTACAAAATGAATTACTAACTTAATGGATTTAAAAATTAAAAATATATGCAGTGATCATGGAGGATAATTCGAAAATGAATTATTCACTGATTTTTGTATCCAAAAAGGAATAAGTCATAATTTTTCATTTCCACGAACACCACAACAAAATGGTGTAATTGAAAGTAAAAACAAAACTTTACAAGAGTGTGCACGAACATTACTAAATAGTAGTGGTCTACCTAAACATTTTTGGGCCGAAGCTATTGCCACTGCGTGCTTTGTATTGAATCATGTCACACTTCAACCTATACCTAAGAATACATGTTATGAAATGGTGTATGGAAAGAAACCAAAAGTTTTGAATTTTAGAACTTTTGGGTCAAAATATTTTATTTTAAATACAAAAAATAATCTTAGAAAATTTGATCCTAAAGCCGATGAAGGAATCTTCATTGGTTACTCAAAATGCAGTAAAGCTTATATAATTTATAATAAACGAACAAATATTATAGAAGAAAGTTTACATGTGTCTTTTGATGAAAATTTCCAACAAACTATTAAAAAAGATGAAGATGAAATTTTAACTAAAAATCAAACTAAAAATACAAGTAATGTGAATGATTCATCCTTCGATAATAATGAAAATGTTTTAAGATCACCCACACGTATATTGAAAAATCATCCTTTGGATAATATAATTGGAGACTTAAATTCTCGAGTCACTAGAAATCAATTAAATCAAATGAGTCACGTTGCTTTTGTCTCAAATACAGAACCAAAAATTATAAAGAAGCTTCTAAAGATGATTCTTGGATCTTAGCGATGCAAGAAGAATTAAATCAATTTAAACGTAATCATGTATGGGAACTCGTTCCTAGACCATCAGATCAATCCGTAATAGGAACAAAATGGTTTTCAAAAACAAAGTAGATGAAAATGAAAATATTATTCGTAACAAAGCAAGATTAGTGGCTTAAGTTTATAACCAAGAAGAGGGAATTGATTACGAAGAGACGTTTGCTCCCGTAGCACGTCTTGAAGCAATTCGTACCCTATTTGCTTTTACGTGTGATCACAACTTTAAATTATTTCAAATGGATGTTAAAAGTGCTTTCTTAAATGGTTTTATCAAATAAAAAGTCTATGTGGAACAACCACCGTTATTTATTCACGAAAAATATCCAAATCATGTCTTTAAACTTAAAAAGGATTTATACGGTTTAAAACAAGCACCACGTGCTTGGTACGATCGGCTAAAAACACAACTACAAAATTTTGGATTTCAAATAGGAAAAATAGACACTACACTATTTATAAAACATAAAAATAAAGATATATTAGCTGTACAAATATATGTTGATGACCTCATACTTGGATCAACTAATGAAAGTTTGTGTAATGAATTTTCTGAAATAATAAAAAGTGAGTTTGAAATGTCATACATGGGTGAATTAATTTTTTTCCTAGGATTACATATAAAACAACTGGACAATGGCATTTTTATAAGTCAAGAAAAATATTGTAAAGATTTACTAAAACGCTTCGGAATGGAGAACACATCTAGTAAACTAACTCCAATGAGTACAACATTATGTTTTGACAAAGGCGAAAATGGAAAAGACTATGATCAAAAATCATATCATAGTATGATCGGCTTCTTATTTTAACTAATAGCTAGTCGACCCGATATATTGATGAGTGTTAGTTTCTACACTCGATTTCAAGCTCAACCTAAGAAATCACATCATCGAGCAGTAAAAGAAATTTCGCATTACTAACCTACACCAAAGATTATGGCTTATTCTATCCTAAAGGTACTGCTTTCGAACTCGTATCATATACTGATGCAGACTTCGGAGATTGTAAAACGGACAAATAAAGCACAAGTGAAACCTTACATTTTATCGGTCAATCTTTGGTTTCATGGTTTAACAAAAAGTAAAATTGGGTTTCACTCTCGACTTGTGAAGCAGAATATATCTCAGCTGCCTTAGCTTATTCTTAAGTAATCTATATGCAACAAACATTTAGAGATTTTGATAAAATAATTGAAAAATCTCTAATATACTGCGACAATACTAGTGCTAACAACTTATCTAAAAATCCAGTAAACCATTCTTGAACTAAACATATAGACCTACGACATCATTTTCTTCGAGGTAATGTAGGAAAAAGAATCATCTCTCTTTAATTTGTTAACGCCGACAATCAAATTGCTGACATATTCACCAAACCATTAAATGAACAATCATTTGTAAAACTTAGACGAGACTTAGGAATTTGTACATATAATGAGTCAATAAGCTAAAGTAAACTATATTAAAAGAAGATAAAAAATAACTAACCATACGTTTTTCTTATTATAGGCTTTCTAAAATAAATATTTATAGTTAACAAACCATACATTCTTTATGTTTTGCCTATTTTTTATTTTTTTTCTCCTCTCAATAGTATTAATGGTTACTCAAAAAAGCTAACAAACAAAAACTTTCTTTACCTTTCCTTTTGTAAACCTTCTAAACACCATAAGTTGTTTTAATAAAAACAAGTTCTTTTTAACCATATATTTAACAAACAAAACAAACTTTTTCTTAAATAGAAAATGAAAAGCGCGCGCGCGCGCACACACACACACACACACATATAAATACGTATGTGTGTAAAAATTATCACAGATAAAAAATTTCAATCATATACACTTTCATTTTCTAACAACTAAATAAATTTTCAATAATGTCGTCCGATCACAATTTAACTTACTCAACTATTTATTTCTCGTCCCCTTCGTCGGGAGGTATCCTCATCTTTATCAGGCTTCGAAGAATTATCCATTAAGGATAGTGGGACAAATTTTTTGAAATTTATGCATTTACCCGACGAGCCACCAAATTTCATTACTTTTGAACAATGGAAATTATTGAAAGAAACCGAGCATCCGATGCCACCACATCCACAACAACAATCAACTTCTGAACAACATCTAGAGTATCTTTCCAACCCTGACATATTGACACTAATCATAATGAGTCATATTGTGATATCCTAAAAATTTCTACCAAAATTAAATGTGATAATTCCCTTTTTAAAATTATTTTAACTTGATAAAAAGTGTTATTTTCAAACAATAATGTTAATGGGTTGTTTTTACATATAGATGAATAAATTTTTAAATAGAAATATTGATTACAAATTGAATTTGGGTTGTTTAAAATATATATGTATTGTTGACTTGATTTTAAATTAGATTTTCAAATTTAAATATATATGCATTGTTTAAAGAAATTCATATGCATTTAAATAAGTATTCATAATTAGTAAATTAAGAAAAGGCTTTTTATTTCACATTTAAATAAATAAAAATTATGTTACTACAAGTGTAGTTAAAATTAAGTAACTATAGTAACAAGTGTTATTATCTTAAGGCCTTATTTTACAAGTGTCACGATTTATTTTCATTTTATTTGATTTATAATAAACCATAAATTAGCTTATATAAACATTTGCCTTCTTCCCTTCCATTCTTTTTCCTATTCCTTTTCTAAAACTGAAGTAAACTTCAACTGAAACAAAGATAAAAAACAAATCTGTAAATCACTCCTTAAAACCAGATATGTAATTCATTTTTAGAGATCAAAATCCATCCGTAATCAAAATCATGCAAAAAAAATTTCAAGCTTCAAATTAGTATCTTGTAATAGCATTTTCAGTAAAAAAAAAATCAAGCCTGTGCATTTCTGCAAATCTAAGATTTTCAAAGCTTGAGCATATTCTTTTCATAGCTTGAGCATTTCTGCAACTCAGTTTTCAAATTTCAAAAGAAAGCACTCAAGTTTTTTTTAAAATCAAAGAAGCATCCCAATTTCAAGCTTTTTAAAATTCAAGAGCCCTGTTCTTCATTTCCATCAGGTGAGTAACATCACTTTTTAAAATTTAAGTATATAAAATCTGTTGCACGTTCATATCTGGAATTAGTATGTTTGTATGTGTACATGTTGGTGTATTTCTGTGTATATATATGAATGTGTGGATGTGTATATGGTTGTTGTATCAATGTATTAACCGTGCTTAGTTTCAGAGCTAAGATTTTTAAAAAAATCCATTTTCTCTTGATCTATTTTCTGTTAGGATTTAAAATTTAACAAAAGTTATTTGTTTAATCATAGATTAATGATTAAAATTTTAACTAATTTAAAATTTAAATTGAATGTCTCTGGAAACCAAAAAGAATAGAGCCAATTTATGATAAGTGAAACTTTCAAACATATTAATTCAATGTTTCAGGCTTTGGATCTGAAACCTCATCCAAGAACATGATTTTTAAAACTAATGCCATAATTTTTGGTTTGAGTTTGATCGAGTATGGTGGAATTGATCAGAAAATAGAAATCTGGTGGTTTCTGATGATCTCAGAGGTCTGGAGGGTCAGGGTTTTCTCTGATGATGCAGTGGTGATCGGAGAATAGAGGAAAAATAGAAGATGTGTGTGCAGATGATTGTGGTAGCGGCGGCGATTGTATTTGGTCTGTAACCCTAGTTTGGATAGGTTGGGAATTTTTGTTCGTCACGGCATCTAGAGTGGATTGAGTTCCACCATATTCTGGGAAATAGTAGAGGGGACGTTGATGAGGACATGGCCGGAGGCGCTGACACCTTGGTGGTCGGAGGCGCAAGAACGAGGTGAATCCTGGTCGCTGTCTTTGGTTCCAATTTTGGGTTGTCTTCTCGAATTTGATTTCGAATGGAAATCAATGGGATCAAAGTTTGAATGGTCTGGGGATGTGATTGCCGACTGGGGGAGAGTTGCGAAGATGACCAGAACTGGTCAGCGCCACCGTGCATGTGCACGGTGCACTTATGTTTAGGGTGAAGTTGGGTTGAGCAGTGATTTGTACTCGATTTTTTACTCGAGTTGTTTAGGGAATTGCTCGAAGTTTGGAGTGTGTTGGCTCAAAGACGTTATTTGTGGCTCGGGTCAGTGATGTGTTATAGGTTTCAAACCCGTCTGTTTTAAAATTTAAAAGGAAAAGTAAAGATTTAAACAAAGTTTTAAAACAAACTTTAAATCTGTATTCAAATTTAGTTTGTATCCTAGTTTGGAGATTAATAAGTTTTTAAAATTCAAATTGTTTAAACAACTTTAAATATCAAAGTGTATTTTAAAAGGATTTGAATTTAAAATGAATTTGGTTTTAAAACTCTTGTAAATTTCCTTTATAAGATAAGTATTCTTTAACATGAGATTTAGAAGGGTTTTTAAATTGGTTTTAAACTTTGTTAAAGTTAAATTTGTATTCATTTAAAAATCTTAAATTTAAAATGAAATTTAAAAGTAAATCTAAAAGTAAATTGTTTTTCAAATGCATTTGTTAATGATAATTTAATCATTAACAAGAATAAAGTTTTATCTTAAAGTTCATTAAGATTTAATGATTTGGAACAAATTAAATTATTAAGGTAGTTAAAATGGATATCAATTAACTTAATTAATGATTTGGATTAATTTATTTAGTAATTACGGATTCAAATTAATTAATTAAGGTTTAAGTAAATTAATAATGGAATAATTAATTTTGTAATTAAGAATCATTAATCAGATATGATTTATTTTTTAATTAATGATTAGAAATTAATTTATCAAGTAATTAAGAATTAATTAAGTTACACTTAAAACTTAATTAATTAAATAATTAGAGATTAATTAATTGGTTATTAAAGATTTATTAATAATTAATAATGATTAATATAAGTTTAATTACTTAAGAGAAGTAATTAAAGAATTATAAAAAGTTAATGAAGATTATTAACTAGGGATTATTAGATTATTAATTAATGTGATTAATTTTAATAATTAATTATATTAATTAATTTAAGATAATAATTTATGGAATTGTTTAAGTATAATTACTTAATGGAAGTAATTAAAGGGATTAATTACTCTATGTAATTAATTAATATGATTAGTTTAAGTTAATTAATTGGTTTAATTAATTTAAATAATCATTTGATGATGGGATTGAGTATAATTACTTAATGAGTCTTATAAAGTTAGTGAAGTAATTAGTAATGGTAATTACAGACTGTAGTTAATTGAAGATTGAAAGTAGCTTTCGGTTGATTACCTGGTGTAATTAATATGAAGAATAATTACTTAGCAGAAGTAACTAATAAATAATTACTTGGTGTAATTAATTTAAGAATTGACTAATAAAAGTTATGGAAAGTTAATTAAGTGATGTAACTAATTAAGAGTAACTAATTATAGAAGGAGATTAATCAAGGGTGATTAATAAATATAATTAATTAAAGATTAAGCATAATTACTTAAGGTAATTAATGAGGTGTAATTACTTAGTGAAGTAATGAGTGGATATTACTGGATGTAATTAATTAAAAGGAAATTACTTGATGGGAAGTAACTAAAGGATAATTATATGGTGGAAGGAATTAAGTGATAATTACTCAGTGTAATTAAAGGATCAATTAATATAATTAATCACGAAGTTGGTTTAATTGATGGAGTAATTTAGGAAAGTTAATTTCTGATTGTCATTAATCAAGGTTGATTAATGAATGTAATTAAGCTAAAGGTTAATTATTAAATGAAATTTAAAAATAATTAACTAATGAAAGTAATTAGAGGATCATTAATTAATGTAATTAATGAAAGTGATCAATCTTGCTTATGAATGATTGAATGATAATGAGTGCTTTGAATTGGTTGATATCTCTGCTATAAATTGCTTTATGATATGATATGTTGGACGGATGGTAATAATGTGATTATCTATCAATTATGAATTGCTGTGTAAAAATGTTATCCGGTAATTAAAGTTGAATTGTATTTAATTGGATAACTTGGGTTTAGATGACATTGGATTCGAAGAGACCGGAGTCGGGTATTAGTAAATACCCGAAACCACTTCGATTCTTTATAGATCGATATGTGGAATCAATAAGCTGGAATGAAATGATTTAAGTAAATTGGACTATTTAATCTAAGTTTTGGTACTTAGAAATTTGCGAGTGAAATAAGTAATGTCTATAACAATTTGTGAACTTGTAATTGATACAAGTTACCCGGGTTATATATATATATATATATATATATATATATATATATATATATATAAGTTGTATGCTTTTGTCATTCATGTTAGATGGGTTTACTCACGCTGGTTTCCAGCCTGACCCGGGTGTTACTTTGATGTAATGCTCGGGTCAGACCGAGCATTACAGATTTTCAGGTTAGGACGTTCTGGAGTTCAAGAGACGAGCTGGGTGATAGGGACGTATGGAGAGCATTCCGCTGTATTATATTGTAGTGTATAGGACAGGTTGATTGTACCTATCCAGTGTGTTATGTAAATGTTGTAACTCTGATGTATTAATGTAAATTAATTGATACAGTTTTTCCATTGTATTACTATTATTTTATGTGATATTATATTTTGATCCGCTGCAAGTGAGAATCTGTGTTTTGGTGTTTCTGATTCTTATTCTTCTCCTTCTTCTTCTTTCTCTTTTCTTCTTACCCTTTAACTATCTGGAATTTTTGGGATCGAAATTTTCGGGTCGTTACATTTGGTATCAGAGCCGAAGGTTAAGTGAGAACCTTGGCTCCAGTAGGTTTACTCATTGAGGATAGGGTCAATGGTACCCTAGAATGAGTTGAGTGTGTATATATATAAGAGAGCGTACTTGTTATTTTCTTATATAAAGATTTCATAATAGTTTCAAAAGTAAATGAATCTTATATAAGTTTATTAAGCAATAGTTTTTCTAATATATTAAGGTAATTGGTTGTAGTATTCATTGAATTAAGAGTAATAGTAAGAATTAAGTGGTAATAGAAATACAACTAAATTGAAATTAAATGAAGATAGGTTTGAAATGGATCCAAATTGAAAATTTAAAACTTTGAATTTGTAGAAGTGTTTCCAGAATAAGATAATTTAAATTATGAAGTTTAAAATCTAAGTCTAGAAATTTGGGAATTTGTTCCAAGTGTTTCAAAGAAAGAATAAATAGTATTATTTGAATAAAAGTGCTTGATTCAAATAAGAGTTGTTTGAAAATTTATAGGAGTTTGTTTTGAATTTAAAACCAAAGGTGGTTTAAAATTTAAAGTAACTTGGTGCGTAAAGGAAATAATATGTATATCTGAGGAATATACATAATAACATACATGGTTTGAAATAAACTCTAAATGTTGAGTTTTAATTTTTATTTGAAATGAGATGTGATACCCAAAATGATAAGTTTTTGAACATATAAGTGGGAAGATTATTAATGGGAAGTTTAATTTTTGAAATGGAAATTCAAATTGGGTAAGTTTGACTAGATTAAGTAAATTGAATTTAACTTTGGGAAAGTTAAATAATTTAATAAGCAACCTGAATTGGAAATTTCAAGATGAAATTGGGATTTAACTTGGAAAGTTAAATGGTTAATTGGAATTGGGATTGAAGATGTATAAGTTTAAAAATTCAAATGGAAAATTTGAATTGGATTGTTTTGAAATGAAATTGAAGTTCAATGAGTTCAAATTCAAATGGGAGTTGGGATTAATTCAAATTGGAATTGATATGAATATAAATTGGTTCAATTTGAAATTTATTTGAATAATTTGGAATTGTAATTAAAGTTGAATAGGTTTAAAATCAAATGGAATTTGATTTTAATTTGGAAAGAAATTGAGGTTAATTCAACTTGAATTGGGATTAAATCAATTTCAATAGAAACTGAAGTTATTGAGTCAATTTAAATGGAAGTGGAAATTTAAATTGAATTAATGGGAAATTAATTGGAAATGGAGGTTGGGAAGTTGAACATTTTAGCTCTGGACTATTTTCAATATAAATTGTTTTAATATAAACTTATTTTTCCAAGCTATTTACTATATACAATCTTTCTTTTTAAAGCTAAACTATTTTATACATATTTTACAATTATTTTTGAAATATTTAACAAATTTTCAACTGTTTTATAAACTAATTACTGTTTTTCAACTACTTAATAACTAATTATTGTTTACAACTAGTTTACAACTACTTAACTATTTTACAAACTAATAATTACTTTTCAACTACTTATCTATTTTAAACTTTTCAAGCTATTTTCTAAATTTAAGTTGGACAGAGTTCAAACTGTTTATTATTAAATATCCATTTGAGATCAGAATTGAGGTGATAATCCAAATGAGGATTTAAGCAATTGTGAGTAAGTGAATGAAAATCCAAGTGAATGTGAGTAGAAAAGGAGATTGATTTGGCTTATAACCAATAAAGATAAATACATAGGATGTACGTATATTATTCTATTCGCATAGTGATTTGATTCGGATTCGAGCATAGAATTTTGAGATAGTATATCGATCTCAGTTAGGATTTTTCACTCGATTTTTGACGGTGAACTTGGATATGGATTGTTGATTGGTTCTGGATATTTTCTATCATAGTTATAGCTGTGTAAGGAGATGATGGTTTCTGATCAAGAAACCAGATCTGAGTCCGCACTAGAAAGACGGGTGGACGATACTAGTTCGGAAGTGAAATTGTGTGATCAAGTGAGCGATCAGATTGATATAGCGTACGGATGATATGTGTACATCGTACGGATTTGAATGAAATTGATACTGGAAATTTGTGGATAAGAAATGTGAAATGGTTTTTGAAATGAATGGAATATTTTGTGAAATATATGATGAAATAAAATGGAAATTAGATATTTCCATGATAGAAATTTACTTTATGAAAGAAAGTAATATGGTAAGTGACTTTATAGAGTAATCAAATTTGAATATTTGATTTGGAATAAACAAAGTTATATATCTTTGTTATATAAAATGAATCTCCCCTTGTTGAATCTATTGCCGGAAGAAAAGGATTTTTGAAAGTTTTTGAAGTTTGAAAAGGGAATTTATACAAGTTTGAAGTGATCCAAAGATTTTTAAAGTTATATATATATATCTGTGTGTGTGTGTGTGTGAAGGATCTTATGAGAATAATTTTGAGAAAGGTTTTTGGAACCTTTGGATTTGGAAAGGCTTTTTGATTTTTGGGTAAAATAAATATTGGAATTTGAAAAGCCTAGTTTGAGAATTATCAATTTTGGGAATCGATTTTTTGTAAAGGAGATTTGGATGAAAATCATAAAGGGTATGATTTTAAAGATACTATAAGAGTATAGTATAAAGTGTTTTGAGATTGGCTCTGGGGGAAAAAGGCGCTCCCTTGAAATGAACTTCTCAGGAGTGCCACAGGGTGGTACTGCCTTGAACCCTAAGGGGGGGTTCTAAAGTCGATCCTGTGAGGAGTCCGGACAAAACTACTTCCTGAGGATTATGTGTAGTGTGTAGCGAAAGTCGATGGCGTCGATGCCTACAGAGGCATTTGAGTTATGTTGTGATGAGAGTTTGACTCGATGTCACTGCGATCTACTGTAGACCATAACGAAAGTCGTGTGTGCTGTTGAGAGCCAACAGTCTACGTTTGATTTTATATCGGTAGACTGCGACCTATGGTGACATAGCGAAAGTCGTGTGTGCCACTGAGAGCCAACAGTCTACGTTTGATTTTACATCGGTAGACTGCGGCCTATGTAGGAGTGGAGAAGTTTCATTTTTGGCAGCGAAAATCGAAGGCGCTGATGCCTACATTTACATGGACTTTTTCTGTGATGGCAACGTAACCCTGGAATGTAACTGCGATCTGCCGCAGGTTCCATGGCGTAACCGAGGGGCGCGGAGTGCCTGTAGTTGCATGGACTTTTGCTGCGATGTCAACGTAGCCCGGATGTAACTGCGACCATGGATGGGGTGATGATTTCCAGAGCATTCTCGCCAAAGATATTTCCTCTATTTTCAAAAAGATTTTCTATATTTTAAGTAAAATTATTTTCTAAGTATTTTCACCGGGTGTTGAAAACGGGTTTACCGAGTACTTATAGATTTTCAGTCTTACGCCTGATCAACGTATGACCGAATTTCTATGAGAACAAGGATTGACTGATTGAGACATCGAGTTATAGAAAGTATTTTTATAAAACTGTTTTGGCAATATATATAGATTTTTTTTAAAATTTGTTTTAAAAATTCTTAATAAAAGAGTTTGTAGTAAAATTTATCAAAGAATAATTTTTTTGATAATAATCATTTTAATAAATTCTGGCTTCATTCCTTTTCGAGGACGAAAAGATTGAAAGGGGGGAGGAATGTGATATCCTGAAAATTTCAAGCAAAGTTAAATGTGATAATTCCCTTTTTAAAATTATTTTAACTTGATAAAAAGTGTTATTTTCAAACAATAATGATAATGTTTTTTTTTAATATAGATGAATAAATTTTTAAATAGAATTATTAATTACGAATTGAATTTGGGTTATTTAAAATATATATGTATTATTCACTTGATTTTAAATTAGATTTTCAAATTTAAATATATATGTATTGTTTAAAGAAATTCATATGCATTTATATAAGTACTCATAATTAGTAAATTAAGAAAAGGCTTTTTACTTCACATTTAAATAAATAAAAATTATGTTACTACAAGTGTAGTTAAAATTAAGTAACTATAGTAACAAGTGTGATTATCTTAAGGCCTCATTTTACAAGTGTCATGATTTATTTTCATTTTCTTTGATTTTTTAATAAACCATAAATCAGCTTATATAAACATTTGCCTTCTTCAGCTTCCATTCTTTTTCCAATTCTTTTTCTAAAACTAAAGTAAACTTCAGCTGAAACAAAGATAAAAAACATATCTGTAAATCAGTCCTCAAAAATAGATATGTAATTCATTTTTAAAGATCAAAATCATGCAAAAAATAATTTCAAGCTTCAAATCAGTAACCGTAACAGCATTTTCAATAAAAAAATCAAGCCTATGCATTTCTGCAAATCAGAGATTTTCAAAGCTTGAGCATTTTCTCTTCAAATCTGGAATCAAGCATGCATGCAATCTGAGATAGCAACGTAGTTTTCAAATTTCAAAAGCAAGCACTCAAGTTTTTTTTAAAATCAAAGAAGCATCCCAGTTTCAAGCTTTTCAAAATTCAAGAACCCTGTTCTTCATTTCCGAATCAGGTGAGTAACATCACTTTTTAAAATTTAAGTATATAAAATCTATTGCATGTTAATATCTGGAATTAGTATGTTTGTATGTGTGTATATTGGTGCATTTCTGTGTATATATACGAATGTGTGGATGTGTATATGGTTGTTGTATCAGTGTATTGACTGTGCTTAGTTTCAGAGCTAAGATTTTAAATAAAATCCATTTTCTCTTGTTTCTGTTAGGATTTAAAATATAAACAAAAGTTGTTTGTTTAATCATAGATTAATGATTAAAATTTTAACTAAGTTAAAATTTAAATTGAATGTCTCTGGAAACTAAAAAGAACAGAGAAAATTTATGATAAGTGAAACTTTCAAACACACGAATTCAATGTTTAGGGCTTAGGATCTGAAACCACATCCAAGAACATTATTTTTAAAACTAATGCCATAATTTTTCGTTTGGGTTTGATCGAGTACGGTGGAAATGATCAGAAAATAGAAATATGGTGGTTCCTAATGATCTCATAGGTCTGGAGGGTCAGGGTTTTCTCCGATGATGTAGTGGTGATCGAAGAATAGAGGAAAAATAGTAGATGTGTGTGCAGATGATCATGGTAGCGGTGGCGATTGTATTTGGTCTGTAACCCTAGTTCGGATAGGTTGGGAATTTTTGTTCATCGTGGCAACTTGAGTGGATCGAGTTCCACCATATTCTGGGTAATAGTAGAGGGGACGTTGACGAGGACGTGATCGGAGGCGTTGACACCCCGGTGGTCGGAGGCGCGAGAACGAGGTGGATCCAGGTCGTTGTCTTTAGTTCTCGTTTAGGGCTGTCTGCTCGAATTTGATTTTGAATGGGAATCGATCGGATCAGAGTTTGGATGGTATGAGGATGTGATTGTCGACTGGGGGAGAGTCACGAAGATGACCAAAACTGGTCAGCGCCACCGTGCATGTGCACGGTGCACTTATGTTCAGGGTGAAGTTGGGTTGGGCAGTGATTTGCACTTGAGTTTTTACTCGAGTTGTTTAGGGAATTGCTCGAAGTTTGGAGTGTGTTGGCTCGAAGACGTTAATTGTCGCCCGGATCAGTGATGTGTTACAGGTTTCAAACTTGTCTGTTTTAAAATTTAAAATTAATTTTAAAATGAAAATAAAAAATTTAAACAAAGTTTTAATACAAAGTTTAAATCTGGATTCAAATTTAGTTTGTATCCTAGTTTGGAGATTAATAAGTTTTTAAAATTCAAATTGTTTAAACAACTTTAAATATCAAAGTATATTTTAAAAGGATTTGAATTTGAATTGAATTTGGTTTTAAAACTCTTGTAAATTTCTTTTATAACATAAGTATTTCTTTAACACGAGATTTAAAAGGGTTTTAAATTGGTTTTAAACTTGTTAAAGTTAAATTTGTATTCATTTTAAAATCTTAAATTTAAATTTAAAAGTAAATTTAAAAGTAAATTGTTTTTCAAATGCATTTGTTAATGATAATTTAATCATTAACAAGAATAAAGTTTTATCTTAAAGTTAATTTAGATTTAATGATTTGGAATAAATTAAATTATTAAGGTAATTAAAATGGATAATCAATTAATTTAAGTAACGATTTGGATTAATTTATTTAGTAACTAAGGATTTAAATTAATTAATTAAGGTTTAAGTAAATTAATTAAGGAATAATTAATTTTGTAATTAATAATCATTAATTAGATAAGATTTGATTTTTTTTAAATTAATGATTAGGAATTAATTTATCAAGTAATTAAGAATTAATTAAGTTACAGTTAAAACTTAATTAAATAAATAATTAGAGATTAATTAATTGGTTATTAAAGATACATTAATAATTAATAATGATTAATATAAATTTAATTACTTAAGAGAAGTAATTAAAGAATTATAAAACGTTAATGAAGATCACTAACTAGGGATTATTAGATAATTAATTAATGTGATTAATTTTAATAATTAATTATACTAATTAATTTAAGATAATCATTTGTGGAATTGTTTAAGTATAATCACTTAATGGAAGTAATGAAAGGGATTAATTACTCTATGTAATTAATTAATATGATTAGTTTAAGTTAATTAATTGATTTAATTAATTTAAATAATCACTTGATGATGGGATTGAGTATAATTACTTAATGAGGTTTATAAAGTGTAATTACTTAGTGAAGTAATTAGTAATGGTAATTACAGAGTGTAATTAATTGAAAATTGAAAGTAGTTTTGGGTTAATTACCTGGTGTAATTAATATGAAGAATAATTACTTAGTAGAAGTAATTAATAATTAATTACTTAGTGTAATTAATTTAAGAATTGACTAATAAAAGTTATGGAAAGTTAATTAAGTGATGTAATTAATTAAGAGTAATTAATTACAGAATGAGATTAATCAAGAGTGATTAATAAATATAATTAATTAAAGCTTAAGTATAATTACTTAAGGTAATTAGTGAGGTGTAATTACATAGTGAAGTAATGAGTGGATAATTACTGGATGTAATTAATTAAAAGGAAATTACTTGATGGGAAGTAATTAAAGGATAATTACATGATGGAAGGAATTAAGTAATAATTACTCAGTGTAATTAAAGGATTAATTAATATAATTAATCAAGGAGTTGGTTTAATTGATGGAGTAATTTAGGAAAGTTAATTTCTGATTGTGATTAATCAAGGTTGATTAATGAATGTAATTAAGTTAAAGGTTAATTATTAAATGAAATTTAAACATAATTAACTAATGAAAGTAATTAGAGGATCATTAATTAATGAAATTAATGAAAGTGATCAATCTTGCTTATGAATGATTGAATGTTGATGAGTGCTTTGAATTGGTTGATATCTCTGGTATGAATTGCTTTGTGATATGATATGTTGGACGGACGGTGATAATGTGATTATCTATCAATTATGAATAGCTGTATAAAAGTATTATCTGGTAATTAAAGTTGAATTGTATTTAATTGGATGACTTGGGTTTAGATGACATTGGATTCGAAGAGACCGGAGTCGGGTATTAGTAAATACCCGAAACCACTTCGATTCTTTATAGATCGATATGTGGAATCAATAAGCTGGAATGAAATGATTTAAGTAAATTGGACTATTTAATCTAAGTTTTGGTACTTAGAAATTTGGGAGTGAAATAAGTAATGTCTATAACAATTTGTGAACTTGTAATTGATACAAGTTACCCGGGTTATATATATATATAAGTTGTATGCTTTTGTCATTCATGTTAGATGGGCTTACTCACGCTGGTTTCCAGCCTGACCAGGTGTTACTTTGATGTAATGCTCGGATCAGACCGAGTATTACAGATTTTCAAGTTAGGACGTTCTGGAGTTTAAGAGGCGAGCTGGGTGACAAGGATGTATGGAGAGCATTCCGCTGTATTATATTGTAGTGTCTGGGACAGGTTGATTATACATGTCCAGTGTGTTATGTAAATGTTGTAACTCTGATGTATTAATCTAAATTAATTGATACAGTTTTTCCATTGTATAACTATTATTTTATGTGATATTATATTTTGATCCGCTGCGAATGTGAGAATCTATGTTTTGATGTTTCTGATTCTTCTTCTTCTCCTCCTTCTTCTATCTCTTTTCTTCTTTCCCTTTAACTATCTGGAATTCTTGGGATCGAAATTTTTGGGTCGTTACACATATCGAGATTTGTCTATTCGAAATAAACCACTACTTTCTCACAATCAGATAATTTTAAACAAGAAAGTAATTCGTCTTGAACATTACTTCTCCACTCGAATAAAAAAAATTGAACCAACTCTTGAGAATGTGGTATCAACTATGGGAAAGATTTTGAGAAAAGTCCGTGGGCGGTCTTCCTCTCGATCATCCTGGCCTCCTTCTCTACCACCACTGTCTTCTCAGTCTTTACTTCCAAAACATGCAGTTGGAATTTTTGCTCAATTTTCATAAAAAGAAATTATGTAGGAGGTGCCAAAGCATGGTGGAGATGATCATGGCAGTGCCGACCTTTTTTAGTTTATTTTGCTTTTTTATTTCTATATTTTCTTATGGAATGTTTAAAATGGTTATTGGGTTGCTGTTTTGTGGACTACTGCTGGATTATTTTTTTATGGGTTTAGTTATTTTCAATTGTATATAATCTCTTATCCTTTTTGATAATTCCAAAGGGGGAGAAATTTGTATATAATCTTCATATTTGCAAAGTGAGTTCATATATGCATGGGGAGATCATAAATGTTTCAACGCAGGGAGTAAATTCATTTATTAATAAATTAATTACGTTCTATAGTTGTCATCATCAGAAAGGGGGAGAATGTTAGAACATTCATTCTATAGTTTCGATGACAACAACTATACAATCGTATATATATATATATATATATTTCAAATATCTTTATGCAAGGATAATTCACTTCAAGCAAGAAGACGATCCTGACAGGAAGACATAAGGCAAAGCGCAAATGATAAGTTAGTAGTATGTATGTATATGGTCATAGAATGATTATGTAAAATCTCCTTAAGTATACATACACACACTCTTGCACATAACTTCATAATACATAGAAAAGGCCAGGATCAGACGTTTGGTTTGAGAAGCCAGACGTCTGAACTTGGTTACTATAATTTTTTAATATACACAAAAAACCCAAGGTCTGACATCTGACCTTTCACACCAGACGTCTGGCTGTTGGTTCGGGATTTTATTTAAAAAGGCAAAACAGTCACCTCTTCAAAGGTGATTCGATATCTCTTCTCCAAATCTCTTCATACCCGAACAGAAACTACTCTAGATCGAAAGAGAAATAGAAGCAAAGATTTATCACAACTCTTTACAATTATAAATATATAGAACAAGATTGAGTTTGAATCGCTTATCTTCTCTATCTCTAAATCTCAATTCTTACTTTTGCCTTCTTGCTTTCAAAGTATACAATCAAAATTATATTCATTTTTATTTATACCCTTTTATATTCTCAAGCACATACACGCGTACATTACTCAAGGAGATTATAGGAAGAAATTGTACTTATCAACAAAATTAGTGTTACTTAGAACACATACTTGTCAAAGAAATACTATTGTATCAAAAGCCTAATCCTCCGAGTGAAGCGAGGGCAATTGATTAGTGAAATTCTGAAGGGGATCTTCAAGACTAGACGTAGGACGGAAGGTCCGAACCAGTATAAAAATTCTGGTGCGATTACTTTTATTTTTATCTGCTTTATTATATTGTGTGATCCTCACTATCATACACTTACTTGCCATATACTACATACGATCCATATGGACTTTCGTATGGGTCATAGTGGAAAAATTACCCAAGAGTGCCTATTTCATTCCAGTTAAGTCAACCAGGATGGAACCTGTTTTTGCTAAGTTATTTATGAAGAATATAGTTAGACTTCATGAAATTCCAAGTAGTATAGTAAGTGTTAGAGATTCCTTATTCACTAACAAGTTCTGGAGGAGTCTGCATGAGATTTAGGAACCAAGCTCAAGATAAGTACCGTTTACCATCCACAGACCGATATGAAAACGGAAAGAGTTAAAAGAGTTTTGGAGGATTTGTTACAAGCTTATGTGTTAGATTTTGGGGGATCATGGGAAGACTATCTACACTTAGTTGAGTTTTTGTTTAATAACAGTTATCATATTAGTATAGGGATAACACCATTTGAAGCTTTGTATGGAAGGCCATGCAAATCACCAGTTTGTTGGATATAGACCGAGGATAGGTTGGTTTCTGGTCCAGATTTAGTAAGAGAAGGTGTAGAAAATATTGTATGGATTAGGTTAGGATAAAGGAAGATCAATCCAGGCAGAAGAGTTATGCGGATAGAAGACGGAAAGACTTAGAGTTCTCTCTTGGAGATCATGTTTTTATTAAGGTATCACCGATGAAGAATGTGATTAGATTCGAAAAATCAGGGAAGTTTGCACTGAGATTCGTAGGACCATTTCCTATTGTAGAGAGGATCGAGAAACTCGCATATAGAGCAGAGGTACCGAATGTTTGGCAGGAGTCCACGATGTCTTTCATATTTCTCATCTAAGGAAGTGTGTTAGAGATCTGAAGTCTACTATAGTACCGTCTTAATTGATTTAGTATTAGAACCAGACTTGACTATAGTTTGAAAGCCGATTCGTATAGTCGTGACAGATGAGAAGAGGCTTAGGAACATGACAATCAGATTAGTTAAAGTCCAATGGAGTGACGATAAGAGAGACTGTACTTGAAAAACTGAGAGCAGGACTAGAGACACTTATCTTGATTTGTTTGATGGTATGTTTTACATTTTTGATTGATTTGTTGTGTTCCTTACCCAAGGACAAAATTCTTTAAGGAGGGTAGATTTTAACACCCCACATTTTTAGTAACATTATTTAGGATATTTAATTAGCTAAATAAAATAAAATAATGCGATGATTGGGGGATTGAGATTTGATTTTAATAAGGGGTCTGTGTCATATAACCATTGAACTAAAGAAGAGTTAAACTGAAACAGAGGAGGGGTAAAATAGGAAAGGTATCATTCTAACACCCTAACCCTTAGCCGGTATGTTCTACACGTTCATTTGCAAAATTAAAAACAAATAGAGGCCGACCACGATTAGCAAGAACAAGAGGAAGAAAGAGCTAAAGGAAGAAGATTAATCAACTTAATCCATTTAATTCTCAAACTCCTAATTCTCAAAGCTAATGGGAATAATGACTATATCTCATTTTTTCATTGTTTTCGGCTTGAAGAAGAATTCAAAGTATTCTGCATGACTATGCCATGTTTTTGAATGATTAAGTGTAAATATGTGCTTATTGATGATTTACGCTTAATCATATAGGTTTTATGATATGTTTTAATGTAAAAACTCTATTTAATAACATCCACATGCCACGAGATTTTAGATTTAGATCAGAAACGAAATTTTAGAGATGGGTTTCAATTTCCATAATTTTCTAAATTAATGTGGATTTTGTATTAATTTTGTGGCGAGGAAAATGATTATTTGGGTTTAAAATTATTTACGGCTAAATAATGTATGTTTTGGGTCTGAAATTGACATATGTTATAAAACGTATTAAAATTGATTTTATGGAATTTTTGTAGTTTTCCTAAATGTTTTGATGAATATATAACATTATTTAAGGTATGGGACTTAAATGTTTTATATATTTGTAAAAGGAGAAGGGGTATTTTGTATATATTTAAATTATTTACTTCAGAAATTTTAGCAGAACTTTTATAAAAGAAAGTTAGCAACCAACTAATCATATTATGATGAACAAGGCATGTTAGTTGAAAAGAAATTCTTTTTAAAGTTAAAATCAGTTTTTACATGCTTTTGGCTTGTCTCGCTTCTTTCGACACTGGGGTTCCGACCATGTACTGCCGCTTCCAGTGTCATCGAAACCAATGCACATAGTATCAATAACTTGGTACAACGTGAATTGGATTAAGGTGAAAGGTACCGGGTCGAGACTAAAGGTTCCAATGGGATCGAAGCATGACTTTTTTTTAAATTGAAAATGAGCCTATTTTGCTTTCGAAGGGTGTGCTTTCGACTTGGTTGGCTTTCGGCTGTGTCAAATATTTTAAAGGAAAGGTTTCGAATGGGTTGCACCTTTTGTTTTAAGTAAATTCTTTTTAATGGAGTCGAAACCCCCAGCTGCCGCTTTTCTACCTTTCAAAGTCAATGGTTTGGGAAGGTATACTTTGTTTTAAAACTTAGCCGCTTCTCCACTGCTTTTGAAAGGTTGGTTTTGACACCAACATTTCTTTGCTTAAGAAATGCTTTCGAAAGAGTGTTTTCGACTCAAATGTTTTATGACCATTTTGTTATGTTGAAGGTAGAACCCAAAGGTTTCGAAGCAGTTAATTTTAAACGGTTTCGAAACGTGTCACGTGTTTTAAATTGAACCCAATGCTTTCGAATGGTTTGTTGTTTACAAAGTTTTTAATGCTTTCTAAAGGTTTTAAAGAAAGGTTTCTAAGGGGTGATTCCCTAATGGTTTCGGAAGGTCTGAAAGGAAAGGTTTCCAATTGTTTCGAAAGGTGGTGCTTAAAGGTTTTAAAGATAAGATGTCTAAGGTTTTAATGCTTTCGAATGATTGGTTTTTCAATGGTTAGGAAAGGAAGATTATAAATGGTTTCAAAAGAAATGTTACGGCCTTTCAGCCTAGTTATAAAGAAGGGTTTACTTGGTTTTGAAAGGGGAACTTTCAGTGGATTCGAAAAATGTACTTTCAAAGGTTTAAATGTTTTCATCAACAAAGATTTGAGTAAAATATATATAACATGGCAAGGTGATTTTAAAGCATAGAGTATATATTTTCCTTGTTTAAGTTTGATTTAAAGGTTTTAAATTAATTTGAGAGGAAAAGGTTTTTAAGGAAAATTTTGGGGAAGATCACCCTAAGCAAAATGACTCAGATATTAGAATACCAGATAGGACTGGTACAGGGTTTCCTTATACATTAGTTATTAGCCCCAACTAATTTAGTCCAAAATTCCAGTGTGTAGGGCTTTGTCATAGGTGAGACTAAAATTATGATTACAGACAGAAGGAAATATATTTGTACAGAGGTAGTTTATTGGCGAGCCCGCAAAACCATTAGGATCAGGTGTCCCTGGGAGAAGATAAGTTAGGGACACACCGTCCAGAAGAGGAGTATCTAACATGTGTTAGATTATTATTTTTGTATTTTTTGGTAGGCCCGAGCCAGCCATAGGTTAGTAGTTAGCCAAACAAAATTATAGTGTTCGAACAGATAGTTCATTTATTACGTGATATGTATGTTTACATGATAATGCTTTAAAGTTTTAACCAGTTTTTGTTGCAGGAGATGATTTGCAAAAGATATGTATTAAAAAGGATATTAATGAGCGAAAACCCGTTCCGCTAAGAGGCTTGGTCTCACTTCATATCAAATACCGAAATGTATAGTATTATTCACACCAGGCTTTATGTCCGACTCGAAGTTTATATTTTTCCCCTTAAACTCTCGGGCGCTCAAATTTGATTTGATTAGGCCAAGATTTAAGGTTTACAGGTTTTTAGTAGGTTGGCGAATAAAGCTTTCGGAGACAAACAGGTGGTTGACGGATAGCTATTTGGCAGGTGCTGTTTTAGTTTGTTTGATTCTGTTGTGTTGTACTATGTTAGTATGACAATATAGTACGATGGTCAACCAAGGGGCATCTTCATATGTCGCTATTGGCGTATTTTATAATAATTATATTTGATCTTTACCTGGGAAGCGATTATGGGATTATGTAATCTGGATATGAAACATGTTTTATGAAATGTAATCAGAAATGTTGTTTTGTGAAATCTGTGATTTTGTTTCATATTTATATGCTTCTAATATTATGCATACCATTAACATTGCCGTATTTGGTCACCAGAAGTTAAATATTATGGATGACTACAGCATTTGTAGCGCTTAGCTTTAGGCCTTTAGATAGGGGATGTTACATGTCATGATCATGGGATCGAGAATTAAAGCTTCAATCCCTTCGGTGTCTCGATTTTGGAATACTATATCGTCGTTCAGAGTGCTCTACTGCTTGGCAGGGATCTATCTTCGATCGCGAGGCATGAATCCTTCAGACGTGTTTTAATGAGCTCTCATATCGCTCAATTTCTCCCTAACTCCTCTATGCGGGATGAGGTCCTCCAGATATCGTTCCAATGATGAGTCTCTGGTCCATTCACCAAGATCTCACTTCGCTTGTTCTGGCTTGGTTTCCTTGATCCTCAAGAGCTTGGTGAGCCGCGGGTTGGTTAGGATTTTTCAATTTTCTCCCTTATTGCTGAAGCTTGTTTTCCGAGATCAGCTCCTCAATCAAGTTCTTTAGGTGATGCCACTCATTTATGTTATGGTCCTGTGTTTTATGGAAGCGGCAGTACTTCCCGAAACACTATGTTAGAACCTAGAATTTTGATGTTTTGATTGTGACAACTATATAAGTAAATATTATATGAACTAACCAAACTTGCAGGAGAAGATATTGTTTTTACTTGAGAAATAGTCTACCAATTTACTGACTAGATTCCGGATTGAAGCTCCAACGTACTATTAAGTTTAAGGTCTGAGTTTAGTAGTAAATTCATGTTAAAATCTCTCCAAAGTGGTATATGCACGCACACAATTTAGACTTTTTCATCAACATTGTTGATATGCCATAAAACACTAAATTCAGTCGACGGAATAGCATGATTCAACCGGATGAATATTATGCATTTGCACAAATTGATTTGAATATTGAGACGGCCGAGCATGCTAATCCAGCCAGCTGAGTTGGTTCATTTTTGCACTGTTTTCTTCCTGGTTCGTCTTTAAATCCATTCAGCTGGCTGAGTTGCTCCATTCAGACGGCCGAATCTTCATGATGCTATATTTTGAAAAGACACTTCAATTTAATGAACAGAAGAAACTCTTGATTCAATAGTTGCTTCCATATCTCTTCATGGCTATCTTTCACGAACGATTACAACTCTTCAATCTTTATAAATAGCCATGAGTTTCATTGTTTTAATCACAAATACTAATTCTTACCCATGTTTATAATCTATCTTACTATTTGAACTCTAAGCATTCAGTACTTCATTTTGATCACTTCTTCATTCAAGAATATTTCATTAATGATTTAATAAACTTTCTATCTTCATGAATTATATGATATACCACAAAGGAGAAGATTATAGAAAGGGTTTACTCTAAATACTTATCTGTGATATTAAAAGAGCACATTCAGTCAAGATAATTCTCTATATTACTGAATTCATGTCTGGTTGCTCAAACGGTAGAAGTCTTATTCTGTTACTTAGGCGGTTGAAGTACTGTTTGGTTGCTTCGACAGTGTAATACATGTTCCTTTGGGTTAAGTGAGGGTTGATAGTTAAGTTCCAAAAAGAGTCTGGAACTGGACGTAAAACGGGAAGTTTGAACCAATATCAAAATCTCTGATGTTATTTACTTTATTATTTTACTTTTACATTTACATTCTGCATAAGTAGATAGTTTATTTAGTATTCCATATTACATGATCCTTAGTCACTTTCATGCTTTTGATGTTCAGTTGCTTCCTTTTTAGGGGGTTTCTTGCACTCCTCAATCAACTGTGTTGCGAGGTAGATGTTTTCCTAAGTATCATTGAGCGGGATGTAATCTTTGGGCCTGAAGCCTTTAATTCGCTTATCATTACCCTTTCATTTGTTGGAATTTTGATTTCTCCATTTCTGATTTTCGTCTTTTCCCGCACTTCCTTAGTGGTCCCAGTGCTATTTATGCCTTGGTTCGTCGCTATGCCATTCTGCCCAAAGTTCATTGATTATAAGCAAGTAGATTTCCTTTCTAACTCTTACGCCTCTTCCAATCTTAAGTATCGACTCGCCTTATAGTTAAAGTCCTTCCTAGTGGTCGATTATTTCATTTTGATCCATTTTCTAAACACAATCTCGGGGTGGATGGCACGGACCAAAGCCATAAAACCATATCCTCGTTCGGATTGCTTACTTCTATCACTATAGTGTTGAACCGATTCAAGAAAGACTTCAGAGATTCATTTCGTCTCTGGAATACACCGGACAAGGACATCACATCTTTAGGCTGCGCCGTGTGAAGTTTGAATTGATCAAGAAATCTTGTTGCTAGCTGATCGAATGTGGAGATGGATCTTGGTGGAAGCCTAGTGTACCACATGGAAGCAATTCCCTCTAGAAATATCGGGAAACATCTACATCGAATGGCATCCGAAGCATTCGCTCTATCCACGTACCAACTGTACTTATATAGATGGGGTTTCAGGTCTCTCATTCCGTCATAGGATGGAATAGTTGGCATAGTGAAATTTTTTGGGTACCGCTCATTCAAAATCTCATCGGTGAAAGGAGTCCGACTTGGAACGGATCCACATTCATCATCCCTTCTATTCTTACTCTTATCTAGATGTCACTTGATCATGTTCACGATATATGCCTTAGATGTTTAGCAATCCGAGGGTCTGCAGTCAGTATTTACACCGAGTGTTTGGCTTTGCAAAAAATCTTGGTGAGTAGGTTGAAGCCTAGGCTCTCCTGTCTTCCAAAGAGCCACTCCCTCAAGATTCCGTTGGCATGTGGTTTGCCTATTTGGGCCAATTTGGATATCCCTGGTATTATCGAATGCATTGGCATTTCCTTCCAACTTGTCATCGTTAAGTTGCTCTCCATCTTCCGAATCAGAGAGGTCCATGGCTAAATCCTCTTGTAGGGTCTTCGCTCCTAAATTTAAGTTCATAGTCGGTTTCCTCACGGTCAGTAGAGCGCTTATGTCTCCTTCTATGTTGATTCCCACGATTCTAGCTACCACTCCTTTCCACAGCTGCTTCCCCTTCCTTCTGTTTAGGCAAAAACAGAAGAATTTTCTTGTTCTACGACAGCCGTGGGTTTTGCCATGGTTCTTGGAGTAGGATGTGATTGTAAGGTCAAGAGGGCACCAGTTTGTCCATAAGAGCTCTCTAACTACTTTCCATTTTCAAATTTATTTCGTCAACCATTTTATTCAATTCATCTCTAGTAATAACTTCACGTTGATTAGAGGATCCTAGCACCTGATCTCCTACTTTGGCGCCATTTACTTTGATTTGTTGCTGATTAATCACTTCTACGACAATTACCGCCACTATAGATTTTCCAGAAGCAGTTCTCTTTCTTCCCAGAGAAATTGATTCTTAGCAACGGATCTTTCGAACAGAGATTAAGGATCTAACTTCTGAACCTATCTAATTCAAAGTAGACAGCAAGATCTTTTCCTGAGTTGGGATCTCAGTGAAAAAACCAAAATGTTAACCCAAAAAATGGATCAACACTCTAGGTTGAGTATGAAAGCACCAACCTTGTTTAGCAAGGAAAATAAAGTAGAAGAAAGCAACAGTAAATCGCATAAAAGAACAAGCGTTTTTTTATAGTGGTTCAGCTGTTCACAAAGCCTACGTCCACTTTAGAACTTTTATTATTGAATTGAATGTCGATCACAAGTCCCAGCTTATTACAATCCTAACGGTTGAATAAAGAGAGATCAGACCATCATTGATAGAGGCAAAAGGAAGGATCTCAATAAAGTTGAAGAATCTTCCTAAAAAATTTGCTTTAGTGATCAGAATAGCTAGCCCCTTTTCTATTAAAGGTAGGATGGTATTTATAAAATGTCAAGAGCACTTGGATCAAAGTCATCACACCAGAAGCCTACAATTATCCATAGGAAGAATCCCCAAAAGTTTGATAGGATACCTAATGTTTTGGATCGCATCGGTACCGATCCAACGAGTTGTGCAATCTTTGTACCTCTTCTTCCCTATTGGCTTTGTTTCTTGTTTATGAGGTTATCTACATAATTTTATCACTTGTTGACTTTTTTTGATGATGATTCGCTAATGAGTCTGTCTGAACTTTGTTTGAGTCCGATAAGCGCTCACTTCCTAATTCTCGATGCTTGGATTGTTATGAAACTTGGTAGATGGACTTAGTCGATGTATTTGAACATACTACAGGTGGTTTGGAGGAGTTTGGAGACAAATATTTGGATCGATACTGAACCAATTGGATCAAAGTCGATCCAAAGTGTTTGCTTATTTTTGGGTTAAACTTCCTTGGCTCTTTTGTCTCATGTTTTTAGGTCTTCCAACCATGTTTCATTTCGTTTGGGCTTAATTTGAATATTCTAACTCCTTCTGAATTCTGCTGGGTTAAAAACCTGGTTAACATTTACTCAACCAAATATCTCCAACTTTGAGTTAAAATTCAATTAGGGTGACAATAATCTTATACATTAAAGGTAATAGATTTTCACTTGAGCTTTGCTTCACTTCTAATATCTAATCTTGTACTCAATTATGGTCTTAACACAAAGTCATGTCATGTGACCAACCTTTGTCAAAGTAGGGTCTTGATAAACAACATACACAACACTCTCAAATCAAAAAACCACTGCATATCATTATGTGAGATCTTATATTTTGACTTAGATATAATTAACCCTTAGAAGATTCTTATTGAGGAATTCTGTAGTTGATCAAAAATAACTTTAAATATGCAACCTGTTATCCGGCATTTTGACTCGGTCATGTTTAGACAGACTAGACAAGTTAGACACGAATGTTATCAAGGCCAATTGCCCGGAGCGATGATTGTGATATCCAAAAATCAAGTGCAGGCAATATAAAGCGACGATCAATGGATACCTAGAGATAAATTCTTCGGAATATTCTAAGTGTGGAATAATGCCTCCCCTAGGCGGGGGATCGGTGCCTATATCTTTCCCTAAAGGATTGGTACATATTCTCAATTTTTGACCAATTGGGTGAGATCGATATAGAGTGACAAAGGTCTCACGAGGTTGTATTTTAAATCTCAAGTCATTTGTAGTTTGTATGCTCAAGTTTTGGTCAAATTACTTCCCCTAAGAAAGGAATCGGTATAAAAGGGATCGGTATAAATGGGATCATACGGAAGGGATCAACATATTTCAGCCAAACAAGTGCAACTCAATGGAAAATAATCAATATCTCAAAATCTATATGTCCAACGCATATGAAATTTTGTGAGTAAAATGTGGGGTCGTAGGAAGCCTACCTTAGAGATTGTACCCCAATCAGAGGATATTGGAGGGATCAACCTCTAGAGAGATCGGCTGAAATTAGAATACATGCAACACAACTTCACGAAAAATTGATATCTTACAAATGGTAAGTCAAAATGGCACAAAATTTGGAGGTCAGGTATCTAACATCATAGAGAACCCACAAGAGGGACCACATCCCATTTGCACACCAAAGTAGGGGTCGGGGCCGACTCCGATTGTGGCACCCACTGGGCCTTAAAATTCTTATATAGCCCATCTTGACCTGGAGGTTCTTCTTCCGAAATTTCTGCCCGATCTTTGCATGTATGCCCCTATAAATACAACAAGCATGACATCAGAAAAGTGATCCTTCTTTCTACTTTCAAGGCTCTTCATTTTTATTCTTTATCATTGTACTAATGGATCCCAACTGATCCAAACATTATTGTAATCATAATCAAGTGCAAGATCAATAAAAATATGAAGTGGACATAAGCCAAGATTGCCGAACCACTATAAAAATCTGTGTGTTCATTTATGATTTTTGCTCTTTTTTAATTTCATTTTCATTTAATCTCTACTAGATTCTATTGGGCGTTGATGCCCAAGCCATGGCGTCAACACAACCTTTAGGCATCTCCAACATTCATGAGTAAGTAAGTCACCATCTATCATATGGAGAGCATCAATGTGACGACCCATATTTCAAAAGGTTTAAATCGACAATAATCCACACATGTCCAACTTAAACAGTCTAAAACATAGAAAATCAATGGGGATAGTTAAGAAAAATAAGAAATGAAGAAGAAAACAAACACAGAATCTCACAGTGGAAATACAAAATACAATAATCTAATAAACAGTTCATAAAGCTGTTTGCTATACATTTGATATAATGTATACAACATTTATCGGAGTTATATATATACATCAGGGATAAAAAATCAATGCATCAAAATAACATGATGCAGGGAATAAAAATAATACTAATATACCAAATCTTCATCTTCGTCCACCGAAAAAACGATCTTCAATGTGCTGAAAAACTCAGGGCCGACCGCGACTATCAATCCAAACAAAAGGTGCACCCATCGAGTCGAAAATCACAATAATAATACGAGGCATCAACGTCGCTAGAGGTAGCTAACCTCATTGGCAGATAGGCTCCCATTTTAGTCATTTTAATAATGACACAAATGTCAAGGCTATCCATCATCGTTTTCTTACTTCATTCCAGTAAACGTTTGCCAATTCAACCACTACATTCTGGATATCATCCACCATGTACACGGTTATCAAAGTAGTTTCAATATTAACAGAGAGTATGCTAATAAGAGGCCTCAGTCTCTTTAACAACCAAACGTCGTTTTGCACACCAGTTGGTTCTTTTACATTTCATAACGATTCATATTTGACATCAAAGTATCATATTCGCTTCAAAATCAAATCCATTTTGAAATCATCATATATACTCAAAATATACCATATCATTTTTGCCTAAATATTTCGATTTAGCTTCCCAACTTGTTTCGAATTTCAGTTTAGGTTGTAACTTCATTTTAACCTCATTCACATTTAAATCAAAGATTTAAATATAAACATTCCACCCTTGACCAGTTTAAATTTTAAGAAAATAGTTTGAATAGTTTTAAAATAGCTTAAATAGTTAATAGTTTAATAGAAAATAGTTTGAGTATTGAAAATGGTTATATAGTAAAATAGTTTGAAAAACCACAATAATTTGAATATTGAAGAAGATAGATTTTAAATAGTTTATATTACAATAATTTATTTGAAAATAGTTTCAAAGTCAAACTGATTCAATACCAAAATTTTCAATTCAAACCCATTTCGATTTAATCAGTTCAATTTCGATTTCAAGTCGAATTTTACTTCGATTCTAATTTCAATTCAAATAAATTCGATTTCGCTTTCGAATTAGTTCAATTTAGCTTTCAATTCCAATTGATTTCAATTTCAATTCCAACTTGAATAAATTTCAATCTGATCCCAATTCAACTTTAAATTTCAATTCTTAATTAATTTCAATTTCAATTCCAAATTAATTTAAAATTCAATTTCAATTTCAATTCCAAATTAATTCAATTTCAATATCGACTATTCGATTCAATGATTTAATTTCAACTCAATTCTCAAATTTAAACCATTTCGATTTATATCAATTTCACATTCGATTTTTAAAATATCGATTTAAGTCACTTAAATCAAATTAACTTTCAATATTTAATTTAAAATCCAAATCTTTAAATATAATTCAATCTCGAGCTCAATTTTAAAATATCATTTTATATTACTTTTACTTAGCAATATTTAAAGTTCGAATAAAAGTCCAATCTTTTAAAAAAAATCAATTTCTGGAATTCAAATCATATTTCGATTTTAAATTCAAAATCTCAACTTCGATTATTTAAATAATTCCTATTGTTAAATTTAAATTTCAACATTTCGAGCTTAAATTCGAAATAATTCAATTTCATAAATTCGATTTTTCTACTTCTAAAACAAATCATTTTAAATAAATTCAAATTGAAAATTTTCAAAATCATCTAACTTAACCAAATCCGGTGTCCGTGTATATTTTTTTATCCTATGGCCACATGAATCAGTTATTTCAATTTAATTCAGGAATGGATATATATATATATATATATATCATTTCAATCAAAAATAAATGTCATAGGTATAATTTTTTCAACCTATTTCTTAATTTATTTGAAATGATTCAATTTATAGTTTATATACTATAAATAATATACAGGATGATAAAAAGATATATTAAAATAAATAAACATCCAAATCATCTAAAATATCAATCAATTTTTATCCATCACAACCAACATCCAAACAGTCAATAATCACAACAATTAACCAATTTATCAATAATCGAAAGTTTTTACTAACAGTTTAATTCTAATTTAATTTAACTATCAATCCAAATTCTATCAATTAATTCAAAAGTAAAATTAAATGTCAATTAAATTTATCAACAATAATCAATAAATTTAAATCACTTCATGATATAAATTTAACTGCATAAAAATTATTTTACTCAATTGTGAGCATATAAAACACTCACCTTAATTTGAAAATAAAAATATTTTCAGCTTCAATTTTTTTTTAAGTCCTCCCCATGCTGAAGACGACGACAATATGGTTACAACACAATTTTTCTCGCCCGAATCGGACCTCGTATGGAAGACTTACTGTTTTGTTAAACATTTGAAGTAATTAAAAATTTGATTAACATAATAATTAACTGAAATAATAATTAAACTACCCTTACCTTCTTCCTTAACGTGAAAAGCTACCGGGCACAAATGAAATAGTGCATGTGGGCGACTCAAAGTTGCGACCAACTTCCCTACATGTGCACGCCTCCGCAAGCCACCAAGCGTCGATCCACCTTCACCAAGCTCTGCCGCGCTCACTCATTCACTCGCGCCATCATCCAGTCGTTCGAACAAAAATCATGAAACCCTACGTTGTGACTCCATTTGACTGCGCCTCCGCGAGCTTCAGCCACCCAACAAACGAGGCATTAGGTCGCCGCTTGCTCTTCCCCAGCCACTCGACTTCGGTTGCTATTTTTCCGATTTTTTGTGTTGATCGAGATTTTGATTTTGTTTTTTTATTTACTCAATCGATTTGATGTTGCAAATGAAAATGAAGAAGAGGGAGGTCGGAATGAAATGCCGTGTTGAATGAGTTAAGGAAAAAACAAATAATTTCATATTAGAAAATATCTAACCAATAGCCACGAAATTTCAAACTCCAAACGACTTGTGCCGCCTGGCGTTCATGATGTTTTACCCTCATTTCGAACACAAAGGAACTAGTCTCGAGGCCTAGTTCAATCGTGTGTGGAAGATAGCTTTCAAAATCGATAAATTTTAATTGAATTCCTTAAATTGATTTCTATGCATTTCAAGCTCGCACGTCTAAACGACAAGACCAATCGCTGCGAAATTTGAAATCCTATAATCATTTACTATTACGGATCCGATGAAACTGGTTTTGATGAAATCCGAGACAGTTACCAAAATTGCTATTTTTACTCGTTAATTATAATATAAAATTTTCAATTTTCTAATTATTCATATTTGAATCCAATTTTAAATGTTAACCATCTTCATTCTTATTTACATAAAATTTAAATCAATTTACGATATCATTTTCATTCATGATAAATTTAAAATTCAATTATTCAAATAATTTCTAATATTAAATTTAATTTTTTTTTTAATCCTCCAATAAATTACAATATAAGTCATTAAATTTTATCTTTAACCATTTTTATTCAAAAATTATATTAAATTATATAACTTAAAATAGTTAAAAAAATACGGGTCGTTACAATCAACGTACACTAGTGTCGCATGAGAATCAATATCCCTTTCTTGAATCACCTTGATCACGAACATTTAAGGATAAATATTTGTTTATTTATACGAATTCATTACTTATGATCACGAACACATTAGCAACTGCAATCGCTTAACTATATACTCCAAAGGATTTCTTACTATTTATTTAAAATGTAATCATTAACATTTAATTATACATACATCCATCCATACATAAATACGTACATTCATGCACACACACACACGCACATATATACATATACATATAAGATATATACATACAGAAAAGATAAAAACTGAAAAATGCTTTCATTTCAAACATGATATGTAAATGATAGTTAACTATAGAGTTATATAATCAAATTACATAATTACTCCTTGGGAACACTCTCGATTCTGTCACTTATACTTAGGGTCAATTATGGTGACTTAAACTATACCTTTCAACCAATCGTCCACCAATAGATTGAGAAAGTGCCTTACTGAGTGGATATGCAATACCACCATTTGAATTTATTCGTTTGACGAACATTTTTTTGTAACTGATAAAAATTCTTACCATGATGTGCCAATGGTGAATGAATCTCGATTTTTTTGAGCCTTTATATTCATTTTGTAATCCAATTCCATCATTGATATCACAATTGAAAAATATTGGACCTTCCATGGTCGAATCCCTCAGCTCTCAAACAAATTTGCGTAAAGCATACTTCTTCCTTTGCGGTATTATGAAAGGCAATGTATTCGTGCTTCATAGTTAAATATGCTACAATTTCTAGTTTGGAACCATTCCAAAATATGGTCCCTCTATTGAACTTGAATTCAAACTTCGAGATTGACTTAATTTTATCGATGTCACCATGAAACACAAATTTGGATATCCAAACTGATTATCCCATGATTTTATTTGGATTTAAACATGCATAAAGTGCATAAGTGACATGGGTTCTAGTACAATGTAGTATACATGATGATCCTATTATCAATATATAAGGTATCCTTCTTGTATGCTTCCACCCTTCACATTTGAAATATGGAGTCCTTTTTATAAAGGATAACTCCAAGTCGTATAGGAAAAATTTTCTTCAAAATTCATACTAAACATTTTATCATGGTGTTTTGTACTTAGATTAGGACAATCCCAACACCGTACTCTATTCCTTAATATGCATCTTTATACCTAGTGTATATGATACCATCGCCTAAATCTTACATCTATAAATGTTGTACACAACTTTACTTGATTGGCTGTAACATACGTATATCATTACCAATAAGTATTAAGTCCCCTGAATGTATTTTTATTAGAAATGTCGTAGTACCTTATTTATTTATTTATTTCTATTATGCTTTCATTATGTTTTGACTTTGATCAAACTATTTGATTATCTTGTCAAAAACACTTGTTCTAACTACTTGATTTTGGTTTAAGATCACGAGAGATCTTATAAGTATATAAGCTTTATTACCACTTTCTCTGTACTTATGAACCATTAGCAGCAACATTCAAATAGTCTCTTCAAAATAATAATTTAGCCATACCATTTTAACATCCATATTGCATGTCACATAGTCAAGTATGCGATAATTTCAAGTGGAATCTGAATGAACATAAGCATGATGATCAGTGAAAGGTTTCATCATAATCAACATTTTGAATTTGATGAAATCATTTTTCCCAATAACCTTGCTTTATGAGTCTACACTCTTCCATCTGCATCAGTTTTCTTGAATTAAGATTCCACTACAATCAATAGGTATCATTCCTTTGAGTACATACTGAAATCCAAACTTCGCTAGTGTACTTGGAATCCATTTTGGATTTAAAGACATCAAACCATTAGGTAGAGTCTTGTACCAACCCTATCTTAAGGCCTAAAGCTAAGCGCTACAGATGCTGCAATCATCCATAGTATTAACTTCCAATGATAAAATTCGGTAATATTAATGGTATCCATAGTATCAGAAGCACATGAATATGAAATAGAATCATAGATTTCAAAAATAACTTTTCTAATTACATTTCAAATCCATATTTCATATTTAGTTACCTAATGACAAAATGAATCCTAGGTTTTAATCAAATATAATTATTACAAATTACGCCAAGAGCGACATTTGAAGATGCCCCCTTAAATGGTTAGAGTACTAGATAGACATGTCTGCCATAAATACATCACAGCGGAAATAAAACTAAATAGCTCCTACATAGTTAACTTTGTCTCATGCACATCTTTGAAAGCTTATTCCTCCAACCTACTAAACCTGAAAAACCTTAACTCTTAATCTACTCAAATTAAATTTTGAGCACCTGAGAGTGTAAGGGGGAAAACATAAACTTCGAGTCAGACATAAAGCCTAGTGTGAATAATACTATTACATCTCGATTTATTGATATTGAGCGAGACCATGCCGCTTGCAGAACGTGTTTTCCTTCACTAATATCCTTTTAAAAGCATATCTTTTGCAAATCAAAATCCTGCAATCATACTAATTATAACAATAATAGCAAGTGTGTATATATATGCAAATTAATCAGGAAATCAATGGACCATGTGTCTATATTATAGTTTTACCGGTCGACTCTTAACCACTGGCTGACTCGGGTCTACCAGATATAATCAATAATCTAACTTCTGTTAGACACAGTACATGGATGACTTCCCTAAGCATTCCTTTTCTAGGATTAACTGAACCTAATGGTATTACGAGCTCACCAGTAACCTATCTTTGCTCTGTATGTTCCCTTCTATGTGTAACCTCATTTTAGTCCCACCTATGACAAGCCCTACACACTGAAATTTTAGATTTATTATATGCCTTTCGAAAGCATTAGGTTCAAGTAAAGAATCGTGAAAACTTTTCTTCGAAGCCTTTACATTTATTCTTTTTGAAACCATTGGGTTTAACATTTAATATAACTAAGGGTCATGAAGAACTTAGGCAAAAGCATTATTTTCAAAAAAAATTATCCCAAGTAAAAGAGAGAGGATAGTTTCAAAACCTCCTTTCGAAACCATTTTCTTTAAAACCATTTAAAAACAGTTGTAGGACCTTTTTTCAAAAGCATTGAGAAGGCAGTTTCAAAGCACAAAGGCAAAGCAACCTTTAGAAACCAATGTTTTAAGGCTATAAAGAAAAGCGGCCTTAACTAGTTCGAAAGGTAAGAATGCGGTGGCATGGGTTTTATCCTTTCAAAAGCTTCTTTTATAACGTAAAGGCAACAACTCATTCGAAAGCTCTTTTATATACAAGTTAAGTCGAAAGCTAACTCCGACCCCTTCGAAAGCATCATTTATAAACGAAAATAGTTATTTTTGGAAAAGAAAGCAAGGTTGACTGGGCCCCTACAAGATTATTGTGACGGAAAGAAATAAAAAAACATGACATAAAACAAGCATTATGTCGTGGAAAAAAGAAAGCAAAACAAACAAACAACAACAAAAACAAAGGGAAATCACACGGAGAACACAATCAGACCATAACTAGAAAGAAATGCAAAAAATCAGGTGAGTAGATGCAATTCATGGAAACATAACATGCACAAAATCATGCACACCATAGCTCATGCACACAGCAGCAAGCTCAATTAGAAAATACCCAAAAAATAAGCACCATAACTCAAGATGATGAAGAGAGAAACCATGTCTTGAATGTCGGATCCCCTGCACTATTTGTTTCATTAATTTCACCCAGAAAACCTACGTTGAAGTGACCTCATTGCTAAAACATCGAGAATTTTGTTCCATCCAAACTGCCCTGAAATAAATCTTGAGAACAAAAAAATAATAATGTACCATTCTTTAACTCTCCACCTTATTGCCTTTCTTAACACATTCCAGTCATGTACCCAAGAACCCTAAAATACCAATCTTCTGCATCAAGGCACACTGTGTTGCATAGGAACCCACAATCAAAAAACAGGCGGTCGACAGATTCAGCAAACAAGTTGCAAAAAACACACAAGTGATCAACATCCATACCAACAGTCACTAGTTGATCTCTTGTCAGAATAGATTTATTTAAATTCCTCTAGAACAATAGGTCGTCTTTAGCGGTGGAATGTGATATCCAACATATTTTTGCCCAGAGATAAGAAGGCAATGTCTTAGAATGGTTGAGGAGATCATACACATTACCAATTTTATGTGGCATGAACCTTCAATACACTGTTTCCTCATGTCTAACATGTAACATTAAAAGACGTGTAGGTATAACTAAAGCTAACAGAGACAAAGATTCATAAGACAAAATAGGTAAAAACAGCAGAAACTAAAATAATAACTTATTTAAAATAAAAATTCATAATTGCTTCATAAATAAGTCAAATACCAAACACAACAAAACCCATCACATCTTATGGAATGAAAACTCATAGTCTCAAAATCAGAGTACATAATATACCTCAAAATAAGCCAATACATAAAAAGAAATAAAACTAAAATAAAAGAAATACATAGTAGAGAACTCCTCCAAGAAACTGCCAAGCAACTGCAATCTACTACCCTCTCCCTTGATTGCCTATTGGGGAAAGAGGGGAAAAAATAGAGGTGTGGGTCAGACAAAAATTCTGGTGAATGATAGTAATTACTAGAGTCTTTAAGCAAGATAAAAGCAATAGTCTTTACAATAGTTCTAGCATAAATAAGGGAAGCAATAAGAAATAGGAAAGAGATAAAATGGAAATAAATACGATTAAATACTGCTCAATTTATAAGATAGGTTAATTTTGATTGCTTGCACTTGTCCTTGATTTCTGCTTTGATTAGGTCGAATTCCTAATCCTGTAATTAAGATGTAACCCTAATTCTACCATTTTTGATCGGTCTGCTACTCTAAAGACCTTACTGTAGACCAGATGCTACATAACTCCCTACACAGCAACCAATGATATCAACAAAAGATGCATAAAGCACCCACTGTGGATCCGAACGATATATATAGCTCCCTACACAAAAGGCAGCGGTGTCTACGAAAGACACCCATACTAAATGCTTGGAACTCGTAGCGATTACTGAGCACTAGAATGGAAGTCGCACGCGTAACTGCCACCATGCCCATGCTATCTTTTGCTTCACCTATTGGGTCTTCTTGTTACCTCAAACTCCAGCATAAGCATACCCCTTATCTCACTTCAGGCTAATATGAGATCACCGTGTATCCATAGAAACTATAGGAGAAATGCTATTGGTACTGGCCCATCATCCAAACAATATCTAGTTGCGCCCTTTATCTAAACCCCCAATGATTTGGACTTCTATTTGACCAATTACTACCATTCTTAGCATAAGCGTGCCCACATCTCACTTCAGGCTAATGAGAGACACCGTTTCGTCTAATAGGAAATGCTTCATGGTAAGGATTCTACTTTCATCTTTGCTTATTAACTTAGAAAAATTATTTAAATAAGCCTTTATTATCATCTTTGCTTTCTACGCTTATTAATTTACCTCAAGTCTTAAATAAGCCTCATTCTATTCTTTTTCTTACTATAACCTACGTTATAATCATGTTATTACTTAACCTAAGGTTTAAGTGTGAAAATAAGATTCTTTCATCTTTTACTCTTTTTTAGTTATATTTCTACGTTATAACTAAGCCAATAAATTAGTCCAATTCTAATCATAATTAGGCATAATTTTAGTCCAATTCTATTTATATTACAGTCCAATTCCATTATTTATTACAGTCTTTATAATTTACATCTTATTTTATTTATTCAATTTTCTTACTTGTATAATCCATATTCGCATTTAATTTATTCTAATCCATACACGAAGAAAAGGAGGAAGAAGAGAATAGACGCTTGCATAAAATCCTAAATGTAGAAGAAGATGTAAATAATAAATAAATAATGGTAAATAAACATAAATATTGTAAATAAACCGTAAATAAATAAAAGGCTATGCTTAGCAGTAAAAATTATATTTAACTGAAGAAGAATAACTAAAAGGAAATAGACTGAAAAATAGATTTAAAACAGTATTCCAAAATCGTAGTAAAACTATAACTATTGAAAACCCTATTATTTTAAATTACTTAAAGAAATCTGAAAATAATTACAATCACTCACCTCTGGTCCTATGCTCTTCCTTTGGTCTTCCCGGATCCACTTGGAGTTGTAAAATAATTTAATTTATAATGATTTTCTCCTTGGAAATATTAATCCATTTAGGATCCTTTCTGGAAAAGTGAACCCAATTGGAGAAAACCTAGAATGAGAAAAAGTGTTAGGTTTAGAGGTCTATTTATAGGGATATAAGTGGATCTCGGACCATTGGATTTGAGGATTGAATAGGATGCAACTATGTCAAAGGCTGAATAGGAGCCATCAGATGCAAAAATAGATAGACCGGATTGGTCAGAAGAATGCAAAACGCATCATTAATAACCTCTGGAATGTTCGAACGAACATTCATTCGTAATTAGCAGAGACGGGTCGACCGAGCGGTCGACTGCCTTAGTGCCCAAGTCGACCGGCCGGTTGACTTGCCTTTATATATGTATGTATGTATGTATATGTGTATATATATATGTGTATGTGTGTGTATTTATATGTATATATATATATATGTATGTTTGTATATTCCTTCTCGATTTTTGTTTAATTTGTTTCTCGTTCATATTAGCTCAGTTTCTGAGGTTCTGTGTATGGAAATTAACCAGAAAATTACCATGGACACAGTGGTGCAACTCGCGTGGCTCAATCCTGATAATTTTGCAAAGTTATTTTATTATTTAATTACTTAACGAATTAATTATTGTTGGTTAAATTTTGGATTGTTACATTCTCTCCTCCTTAAGGGATTTCGTCCGTAAAATCTCTTAGGATAAAAGAATGTACTAAATGTTTTCATCCAATTCTACAACCAACTACTCAATCATCAACCATTCATCCATTATCCTTAAGTTTTTCTAATGCCACTTATGATATTTATGCAATTAGTGTAGTGTAAATAACCCTAATTAATGCAAAAGATTAGGTGGTCCATTGATTCAATTGACCTCCTTTTATGCAATCATGTCCGTGTCATGTATCAAAATGAATGCAAAAATTCCTAATGATAACTGATAGTTCTATATGCATGCTATAATCATCATCCAAATGCAACAATCATGTGATAAACATTCATTTATGGTAACCATGGAAATAAAGTAAAAATGCGCACACATTCATATGCATATGCTCTAGTGTCTAGGTCGATCCCTAAGGAATAATTAGGCACATGTACCTATATGCATCCATTAGCATCCAGTAGCAAACACTTGCAACCACTAGCATACATCATTCATAACATGTTCTGTTAACATGTTTACATCAAATCCTACCATGCATAGGTAAAATCCCAAGTTCTACCCTCCCAAAGGATAATAAAGGAAAGAACCTATTCAAATCTAAAGACGGAAAAAGGAATTATAAAACTTACTATAAAAAATATGAGGATAGGAATAACGAATCTTCTCTTCTGCTTCCCAAGTGGCATCTGCAACATCATCTCCCCATTGCGCCTTCACATGTGGAACCTTCTTATTCTTTAGTTGCTTGATGTCTCTTCTAACAATCTTCATAGGGATACGCCAAACAGAATCTTCCCTTTCTACCTCCACCTCCTCAAACTGACTAGGCTCTACAACCTCCGCAGAGTCATGTAAGCACTTTCGCAAGTGCAAAACATGGAAAACGTCGTGCACTCCTGCGAGCCTATCAGGTAGCCTTATCGATAAGCCATCTTCCCAACTCTCTCTATGATAGGGAATGGTCCAAAAAATCTTAGGGCTAACTTCCCATTTGATCTGAACCTTACCACCTTCCTAAGCAGGGATACTTTGATAACAACTTAGTCTCTAACCTCAAACCCTAAGTCTCTCCTCCGCTTATCCGCATAAGACTTCTGCCTATCTTGAGCTGTCTTCATCCTTAGCAAAATCAAATCCAACCTCACAGATGTCTCCCTGACCAAATTGGGCCCTAGTAATAACTTCTCCGTAGACTCAACCCAACATGATGAAGACTTGCAAAGTCTCCCATATAAAGCCTCAAACGGTGCCATCCCTATGCTTGCTTGATAACTATTATTGTAGAAAAACTCAACCAATGGAAGATGTTCCTCCCAAGTACCTCCAAAGTCCAAAATGCACATCCATAGCAAATCTCAAGCACCCTATTTACCCTTTCGATTTGGTCATCTGTCTGGGGGTGGCCGTAAACAAACTAAGTTGCGTCCCTTGTGCCTCCTGTAAGCTTCTTCAAAACTCACTAGTGAAAATGGGATCTTTATCACTAACAACGCTAGAAGGAACTCCGTGTAGACGGACTATCTCTCGAATATACAAGGATGCTAAATATGAAATATGAAGTTGTACGCTTACTCTTAACTAGGATGAAGTGGGCACTCTTGGTCAATCTATCAGCAATCACCTAAATGTAGCGTTCCCCTTCCTAGAATGGGGTAAAACATCAATGAAATCCATAGAAATACTATCCCACTTCCACTTTGGAACATCTACGGGTTGAAGTAATCCACCGGGCTTCTGCTACTCCAATTTTACCCTTTGGCATATGAGACACTTAGCTACGAATGCCGCCACATCCTTCTTCATGCCACCCCCAATAAAACATCCTCTTCATATTCCGATACATTTGGTCACATCCGGATAAATAGTCATACGGGAATGGTGCACATCCTCTAAAAATGCTCTCGACAAGTCACTTGCACGTGGAACACAAAGCCTCCCTTCTCTCTTAAGCCACCCTCTACTACCAATGGAATTGCATTGGAGATGTCTCGATACCTCTACTCAGCTAATCCCATCCATAATGTCCATAAGCTCTGAATCCTCCCACTGCCCCGAGCCAGTCTGATCCATAAGAGTGAGCCTCACCTCTAATGTCACCAACAATACGGGATTAATGTCCATAGAGGGCTTAAAATCAAAAGTAGAAATAAACTCCAAGCTCCTTCACTCTACAAAAATAGGACTAAGGATTGCTTTCCTTCTACTCAATGCAGCAACAACCACATTACCCTTGCCAGGGGTATAAGCAATCTCAAACTCATACGAGGTTAAAAACTCCATCCACCTCTACTGCCTCAAGTTCAAGTCCTTTTGCGAGAATAAATACTTTAATAACTTTAATAACTTATGCCTCCAATACTTGAGTGAAAAAACTATGGCAACCAACTCCTAATCGTGGGTATAGTAGTTCTTCTCATGCATCCTCAACTGCCTACTGCAATAACACAATACCCACCCTTCTTGCATCAACACCGCTCCTAGACTGATCCTGCATGCATCAGTGTATAAAGTGAAATGCTTAGCTTTGTCGGGTAAAACTAACACCGGTGCACTAGCAAGGACTCTCTTAAGCTTCGTAAAAGAATCCTCACAATCCATGTCCCACACAAAAGCTTTATTCTTCTTGGTAAGGCGCGTGGGTGGTGCCGAAATCTTGGCAAAGTCTCTAATGAACTTTCTACAGTAGCCAGCCAATCCTAGGAAGCTCCTAACCTCAGTGATGTTCTTGGGGTCTTCCAATCTTGCACTGCAATAACCTTGACGAGATCCACAACCAAACCTTTCTTCGAAACTACGTGCCCCAAGAAATGTACCTCCTCTCTCCAAAAATGACACTTCAAAAACTTAGCTCACAAATGATGACTATGAAGCGTGTGAAGAAATTCTTTCAAATGAACAGCATGCTCCTCCATATTCTTGGAAAATACCAAGATATCATCCACGAATACCACCACAAACATATTTAGGACATCCTTAAAGACACGGCTCATCAAATCAACGAAATAGGCTAGAGCATTAGTTAGCCCAAAAGGCATAACTAACCACTCGAAGAATCCGTTCGGTGCCCTAAAGGCAGTCTTATCTATGCAGTCATCAACGACTCAAGCTGATGGATTCCCGTGGCTAGATCAAGCTGAGAGAAAACTGAAGAACCTACCAACTGGTCAAACAGGTCATCAATCCTAGGGAATGGATATTGGTTCTTCTTGATGAGCTTATTCAATTCTCTATAATCCATGCAGAGTTGGAGAGAACCATCCAACTTAGTAGCGAAGATAACCGGTGCTCCCCACTTCAATATACCCCTTCTTATAAAAGCTCACAAATATGCTTGCTCAATTCTTTCCTCTCCCTAGGTGCCATGTGCCTCATAGGTAACCCTACTGGCTTAGCATTCTCAATCAAATAAATCCTAAATTTAATCTCTCTCTTAGGGGGTAGTCCCCTAACCTCTTTAAAGACATCTGCAAAATTTCTAACGAAAGGAACAGAATGCAACTCTAATGGCGATGAGTCGAGGGAGTATAAAAAGCTCAATATAACCGACACTTTCAGGTCGCAAGATACCTCTAGAGTCCTACCACTGCAAGTCTCATGTCTAACGACTCTCCTCCCGCAGTCTAAGATAGCTCCATGTGTGGATAGCCAATTCATCCCTAAGATCATCCCATACCCCGAGAATCCCAAAACATAGGCATCACAGTAAAGTTCTATGCCTAGAATAAAGATTTTCAAACCCCTACAAACTATAGATAAGTGTGCCGATCCTCCTATGGTGTTTGAAACAATAATGGGGTCTACTACTAATGATATGTCCAAGTGCAAACAATCTACTAGAGAACTAGAGATAAAAGAATGTGATGCTCCAGAATCGAATAAAGTGTGAATGGGAAAATTAGATATAGAAATCAAATCTTCAACTGTGACTTTCCTACCTTTATCTAGAATGCTACTGGAAGGTGCTATGTCTAACGCCTGAATCTGTGCACATGACGCACTCGCTCCCCGTCCAGCTCTTTAGGGACTACTCCTACTCATATGACCAGGCTGGCCGCAAACATAGCACTTAGCCTTCATCTTATCCTTCCTACAATCCTTGGCCATATATCCAATATTCCCACAACTATGGCACTTTACTTCCTTCTTAATCTGCTTTTGAGGACCATCACCTTTCTTCTTCTTTTTATTCTATTCCCACCACTTCATCTTTGAACCTTCTAACTTAACTACCTCTTTAGACTCTCCCTCTTTGACTGTATCCGACATAAGTGCCATCTCGACCAAAGACTCATAAGTAGCTCCCATTGGTGCATGAGTCAAAAATAATCCCTGAAGAGGTTGATTCAATCCCTTCACAAACTTCATAGCTTTCTTGTGTGTCATGTTCACCAAATCTGCACCAAACCATGATAGCTCATTGAATTGATTGACGTATTCCTTAACAAATAAATTCCCTTGCTTCAAATTGATAAACCTCTCTAGCTGAACACTCTCTTCCGCATGAGACATAAACTTCCTATCGAATCACACTCGGAATCCATCCCGAGTAATATTTCTACCCTCCAACTCTATCACCTTCCACCAATTAGATGCCTCCTCCTTCAGCTGCCAAGAGGCTGGCTGAACTCGCTGATGACCATCCAGTCCCAAAAGGCCAAAAATCCTCTCTATTTCCCTAAGCTAAGCTCTAGCCTCTACAAAAATCTCCTTGCCAAAAAATGTGTTCCCACCGAAACTCGCAAAATCTTTACAAATCTTAGAGAAATTGATGACGGTAGGTAGGTTGATGGTGTTGAATATGCGCTTATATGATTTTTGATTGATGATAATAAACATATATACATTCGTTTAAATGTATTTGTTAATATACTATTCTATTTTTCACAGTTTAAATAAATATTTGTTGAATAAAATAAATTACACAGAATTTGAATTCAAACAGATATTTTATTTAAATAAATATTTATTACATTTTTGAATAGTACAATTTCAAGCTCTCACTATAACTATACAACTTTGATTACATCACATTTTTCACATTTACATCAGCACCTCACTACATATCACTCACACTCATATTTCTATCTTCAACTGCATTCCAGTTTGAATCCAGCATCTGAATAATCTGCAAAAATATTTTGACGCAGTAAAATTGAAAAGGAAATATTTTTGCAGTTTAAAATAAAATAAAATGGATTTTGAAAATAATATTTGCCTCAGTTATTTGGGTTGTTCGTCATCATTTAAATTTGAATTCATCGTACACGAACAACTTGTGACATACACAGTGTATCACTGTATATGCCACAAGGCCGTGCACACCGATATATACACTTGATTGATTTACAGGGACAGGTGAGCACAGGTCAAACCCAAATGAAAAGCCGGGTTCAACTCACGTGCAATATATTTAAAATCATGACACGAGCACAAGGTCAAACCCGAGCTGTAAAACAGGGTTCAACACAAGGCTACATGAAGTATGCAAGCTCGACTAACAGGTTCAACCTCTTCATTAAAGAACTCCAGACCAATAGCAACAGGGCCAAATGCAAACAAAACAAGTCACAATGTTGAGCATGCATGAAACAGTGGAATGAACCAGTGATACAAGGCAACAAGTACAACACTGTACAGACTCAAGCAAATGCAACAAAGACCAAGCTGCAGCATACCATAAGGTGGAGACAACTCAAATGAACACAATGCCACAATGCAAGTAAATCATGCAAGCTATCAAGACTCAATTCACTTATGCAAACTGACTTGAAGATTGCCACCAACATAAGCAAACAACTCAACAGAACATGGGCTGCAACATTTAAGAAAATGTAGAGAACAAGCTACATGAAAGCAAAAATGAAAGTAATGGAACTGCAATAACTCAACTGGACAATGCAAGGCTAGCACAACTGGAAGTATACATGAAGCATTGACATGTGAGGACAGTGAAAAACAAGTGACTCGAGCAAATACACTTCTAATCAGGTGATGCAGTCAACATCTACTCAAGGCAACAGTGCAGTGCAACTACACAACTACAAAGTAACCCAGTGACTACATCTACAACCACAAAGGTAGTGCAACAGTGGTGATGCAGTGGCACATGACTATCATGGTACATTTCAAGTTCATTAGTATATGACAGCAACCAGAGGCAACATCACACAATCAAACTACAACAAGATCAAATATAATAACCAGACAGAAGCACACTGATATGCAACACTCCGATGAAACCAAAATAATCACGGCTACAATATGCAGACTCAAAGGATGCAACATCAAAACAGTTCGAGCTATATCCCAGTGCCAACATATCCAACTAGAAGTGCAACTACAAGATACAGCAAGCACAACAAATCAATGATAACAAAGTCAAGGTTTCTAGTTAATCAAGTCATTCAATGCCGAAAACAAAGTGAAACCAGAAGTCAGGTTATAAAATTCAAGTGCCAGAGAAGTTAAAATTCACGAATGAAAAAAGAAATCAAGCGCGTACGCGTATTCTTTGAAATAGTCAAAGAAAAGTAAATGTAAAAAGTCTCTGCCGTATGAATCAAGGAATCGAACAAGTCATAAATCGAAACCGTGAGTGCCAAGCATCAAATTATACGTAAATGAAAAAGTCAGTGACATCTCAATCATCGAAACAAAATCGAGCGGCCAAAGCACAGTGAAGACGAATTAAAACAAAATTTATACGAACGCAAAAATAGGGTTTTGAATCCTATATAAGCCCAATCATCATCAGAATTTATCTATTCGAGTTCGAGCTTAACAAAGAACAAATCATCCAACTCGAATCACGATTGTGTTCAAGCATCAACCCAGAAAAGCAAACGCATAAAATTACATACCGAAGCAACAGTGAACTCGATCAAACAGAAGTGGCCAAGAGCGAACGAACGAGAACGAAGCACACGAAAAGGCGCAGCTTCAAAACCCTAGTTTGGATTGAAGAGAACGAAGCCCTAAATTTGCAAGAGGAACGACCGACATTATTCACGAAAAGGAACGGAGCAACTAAAAGTCGAACGGGATAGAGAAAAAGAAATTGGACTGGCCTTGTTTATAAAAGGGCTTTTATTTTATTTCTAGGGTTTAAGTTTAAAAATGTTTTAGTTGTTATTTGTTTTTTTAATTGTTGTTTTTGTTTTTACTTTACGAAACAAAACTTTGTAAATCACCACCTAGGATTTAGGTAGTGTCAGATTGTCTAGTAAGAATTAGTTCAGTGAGCAGGGTGTGCGAGTTTGCAGAGATCTATAGGCGGGAGCAGAGTTTGCGAGTAAGCAAATCTCTATAGGCGGGAGCAGAGTTTGCGAGTAATCAAAGTTCTATAGGCGGGAGCAGAGTTTGCGAGTAAACGAAACTCTATAGGCGGAGCAGGGTGTGCGAGTCTAGTAGAGTGTTTGTGAGCGGGAGCAAATGTTTGCGAGTCTAGTAGAATGTTTGTGAGCGGGAGCAAATGTTTGCGAGTCTAGTAGAGTGTTTGTGAGCGGGAGCAAAAGGGTCTGCGAGTGTAGTAGAGTGTTTATAAGCGTGATACTGTTTAATTCTAATAGAAATCTGGGAATGCAGCAGTAGGCAGGGGTTGCCGAAGCTGGGTAAATTTTGTGTGTGATTTACTTTTTTTCAGCATATTTATTTCTGCGCTTTGTTTCTGTGTTTATATCGAGAAAATTTGCTATAACCCTATTCACCCCCCCCTCTAGGGTTAATCTAGATCCTACAAGTGGTATCAAAGCCCGGTATTTTTTCATTAACTCTAGAGTCATGAATCCACCAAATAATATTTTTGAGGGTCGTTTCAATATTATTCCTTCTATTTTCGATGGAACAGATTTTTTGAATTGGAAATTGAAAATGGAGTTTTATTTAAATTCTGTTAATATTAAATGTTAGGATATTATTGAAAATGGGTGTGATATAACAAATAAGGAAATTATCTCGATTAATGCTCTTGATATGCATATATTATATTCTCATATTAATCGTGATAATTTTTATTTCGTCTCTCATTGTGAAAATGCACAGAAAATTTGGAAAATTCTCGATGCAATATATGGTGCAAAAGTCAACAACAATGAGAAGTCCTCCACAACCGACTCAGTTAAAGAAATATGCTTAACAGGATTGGTAAATAGCAGTTGTGATGAGGATGATGATGATGGAGCAGCCAAGCTAGCATTATTAATGAAGAATTCAAAAAGGAAATTTGCAGCCACGTGGAATAAAAGCGATAGCAGTGAAAGTGAGAAAGCAGATATGTGCCTTCATGGGAATATAACTGATAGCGACGACGACGAGCCAAGCGAGGTATCAAAACTTACTCACTCTGAATTACTTATTTATTTCCACAAGGTAAATGGCTGTTTTGAACGACTTAGGGAAAAATACGCTAAACTTGAATCACAAAAAGACACTTTGATAGAATTAAATGAACAACTTGACCAATTAGTTAAAACCTATCAAAGTAGGATCCCTAAGTGTGATAAGTGTCCAACATTTGAAGAAGAAATTAAAAAATCAAAAATTAAAATGAAATCACTTGAAAATGAAATTTTGATTTTAAAAATTGAAAATACTAGTAGAGAGAATTCTATTAAAAAGTGCACACAATTGTTAAACGAAAATGAATCTCTCAAAATACAAGTCCAACAATTGTCAACGACTTTAGATAAATTTTCAAAAAGCGAAAAATCATTGAATATGCTATTAGGAAAGCAAACTGTTAACACGGTTAGAAAAGGACTTGGATATAATCAATCTAAAATTATTGAAAACAAGATTAATCAAGAAAATTCAATGTGCATGATTTGTAGAAAATATGGACACAATCACAATAATTGTTGGTATAGACCCAAACACGTGAAAACTATACCAATTTGGGTTCCAAAAGGCACAAATATAAAATCTTTGAAAGTCAAACAAATTTGGGTGCCAAAAGGAACATATATAAATAATTTTGGGTCTCCACAAACATATTTTTCATGTTCTGCCACTAACAACCATGGACCTATAAAAACAAATAGGTCACAAAAATCTTTCATCGTGTAGGTGTGGTGGCAGGCTAAGGAACAACAACAGTGTTCTCTGGATTTTGGCTGTTCCAGAAACACAACAGGCGACAAAGCAAAGTTCCTTAGCCTAGTACAAAGGTGACAGAATCACAATGGGGAATCACGAAAAATTATCGTAAAGGTAAAACAGGCAAAATTGTTTTGAACGATATATTAAACGTGATAATCTTCACCGTAATCTGAATTAAATCAGCCAGTAATGTGATGATGTCTTTAATTCTAACTTACTCTTAATTGATATGATTTTTTGACTTGTTCTTATTTATGACCTTGATTTGTGCTTAAATGTTGACCAATCAGATTTTCAACTTTGAACTAATCCATATAAATTTGTTCGGTCAAATGATGGTTATTCATGCTACACGTATATATATTTGTTTTGAAATTTTGGTCACTGCTTATAAATTTGCACGATTTCAAATTTCATGTGAAAGCTGTTAAAACGGATTTCAAGAAATTGTTTTTGAAATAATTATGATGTTAATTGACTGTTGATTACTCATGAATATAACTGTTTATCCTACGGTTTCTGAAATTAACACTATGATATTTGTTTGAGTGTTAACATGGCTTCATTTCAAATTTCATTCTGAGATAGCTTGTTAAAACTTCACAATTTGGTCTTTGACATCCAACGAGTGAATATTGAGTAAAATTTAAATTCAGATGCAAATTACACTGGTAATATAGTTGATAGAAAAATTACTAGTGGAACGTGATTAATTTTTGAAACATTCATTTGCTGCATCGTTTTTCAAAGAAAATATCTGCATATTTTTCACATGAAATATTTTTCAAATAGCAGATTTTTTTTATAACCCCTTCGAGAAAATTATTTTTGACCATATTTACAGATTAGTCATTTTTTTTAAAATTGATTTTATAATTTTTTGAATTTGATTTTAAATGACTATTTTGACTAATCTGACTCCCTTTGATTATCGAAAAGATGAATAGTGATTGAAAAAGTGATGAGTGTTGATATTTATCATATTTATAACTCAAGAAAGTATAATTAGAAAATTTCTTTAGAATTTCATAACAAGAGTTATAAAAACTTTTTTGTTGGGTAAAAGTTCCATGATCATTTCTATTTCAACCATCTTTCTATCGACCATCACTCATCAAAATCATATATAGTATGTAAATTTGTGGTTGTTTACAAAGGAAATTATTCATTCTTCAACTTATAAAGGAAATTATCTGTGCTTCAATTTATTATATTCTTCAATAAAATAAATATCCAAAAGTATTCACTCTCATTTAAAAGTCCTCACGGTTATGCATGGGTGAATTACTTGGATTTTTGATTATGTGCTTCCATGCTCATTCAAAAGTCCTCACGGTTATGCATGTATGGAACGCATATCAAAATTAATTGATAAAATAGACAAGTTGATTCTAATCACATTTAAAAGTCCTCACGGTTATGCGTGGTTAGAAGATACTTGAATTCATTTTAAAAAATTAAATTGGAATACTACTAATCTCATTTAAAAGTCCTAACGGTTATGCATGGTTAGTAGATATTCAAATTTCCCGAAATAAATATACCACAAATAGACAGAACTGTATGATTTTTGATGATTTTATCCCCATCACTTCTAAAAGTGGAATATGCGTCTGACAAGGGTAATTATGATTTTTGAGTTTTATTGAAATTTGATATTTATATTCAATTGAATTAAATGTTTGATTCATGTCTGTCACTTCATCCCTATTTTTATAACACTGTTATTCTTTTGCTGATAACAAAAGGGGGAGAGAAAAGTTAAGATTTTGTCAAATAGAATCAAGCAAAGGTCAAGTAATTTTCCATTTGCATATAGGCTCAATTACATATTTTTATTTGTATGCATATATGTAGGGGGAGTATTGTGTAGAGAGGAGCATTCAAATATGGGGAGCAAATTGAACGATCAAATACATTTAATACATTCAAAATCTTAAATATATGTTTGTTATCATCAAAAGGGAGAGATTGTTGAATATGCGCTTATATGATTTTTGTTTGATGATAATAAACATATATACATTCGTTTAAATGTATTTGTTAATATACTATTCTATTTTTCACAGTTTAAATAAATATTTGTTGAATAAAATAAATTACACAGAATTTGAATTCAAACAGATATTTTATTCAAATAAATATTTATTACATTTTTGAATAGTACAATTTCAAGCTCTCACTATAACTATACAACTTTGATTACATCACATTTTTCACATTTACATCAGCACCTCACTACATATCACTCACACTCATATTTCTATCTTCAACTGCATTCCAGTTTGAAAGCAGCATCTGAATATCTGCAAAAATATTTTGATGCAGTAAAATTGAAAAGGAAATATTTTTGCAGTTTAAAATAAAATAAAATGGATTTTGAAAATAATATTTGCCTCAGTTATTTGGGTTGTTCGTCATCATTTAAATTTGAATTCATCATACACGAACAACTTATGACATACACAGTGTATCACTGTATATGCCACAAGGCCGTGCACACCGATATATACACTTGATTGATTTACAGGGACAGGTGAGCACATGTCAAACCCAAATGAAAAGCCGGGTTCAACTCACGTGCAATATATTTAAAATCACGACACGAGCACAAGGTCAAACCCGAGCTGTAAAACTGGGTTCAACACAAGGCTACATGAAGTATGCAAGCTCGACTAACATGTTCAACCTCTTCATTAAACAACTCCAGACCAACAGCAACAGGGCCAAATGCAAACAAAACAAGTCACAATGTCGAGCATGCATGAAACAGTGGAATGAACCAGTGATACAAGGCAACAAGTACAACACTGTACAAACTCAAGCAAATGCAACAAAGACCAAGCTGCAGCATACCAGAAGGTGGAGACAACTCAAATGAACACAATGCCACAATGCAAGTAAATCATGCAAGCTATCAAGACTCAATTCACTTATGCAAACTGACTTGAAGATTGCCACCAACATAAGCAAACAACTCAACAGAACATGGACTGCAACATTTAAGAAAATGTAGAGAACAAGCTACATGAAAGCAAAAATGAAAGTAATGGAACTGCAACAACTCAACTGGACAATGCAAGGCTAGCACAACTGGAAGTATACATGAAGCATGGACATGTGAGGACAGTGAAAAACAAGTGACTCGAGAAAATACACATCTAATCAGGTGATGCAGTCAACATCTACTCAAGGCAACAGTGCAGTGCAACTACACAACTACAAAGCAACCCAGTGACTACATCTACAACCACAAAGGCAGTGCAACAGTGGTGATGCAGTGGCACATGACTATCATGGTACATTTCAAGTTCATTAGTATATGACAGCAACTAGAGGCAACATCACACAATCAAACTACAACAAGATCAAATATAATAACCAGAAAGAAGCACACTGATATGCAACACTCAGATGAAACCAAAATAATCACGGCTACAATATGCAGACTCAAAGGATGCAACATCAAAACAGTTCGAGCTATATCCCAGTGCCAACATATCCAACTAGAAGTGCAACTACAAGATACAGCAAGCACAACAAATAAATGATAATAAAGTCAAGGTTTCTAGTTAATCAAGTCATTCAATGCCGAAGAGAAAGTGAAACCAGAAGTCAGGTTATAAAATTCAAGTGCCAGAGAAGTTAAAATTCACGAATGAAAAAAGAAATCAAGCGCGTACGCGTATTCTTTGAAATAGTCAGAGAAAAGTAAATGTAGAAAGTCTCTGCCGTATGAATCAAGGAATCGAACAAGTCATAAATAGAAACCGTGAGTGCCAAGCATCAAATTATACGTATATGAAAAAGTCAGTGACATCTCAATCATCAAAACAAAATCGAGCGGCCAAAGCACAGTGAAGACGAATTCAAACAAAATTTATACGAACGCAAAAATAGGGTTTTGAATCCTATATAAGCCCAATCATCATCGGCAATTTATCTATTCGAGTTCGAGCTTAACAAAGAACAAATCATCCAACTCGAATCACGATTGAGTTCAAGCATCAACCTAGAAAAGCAAACGCATAAAATTACATACCGAAGCAACAGTGAACTCGATCAAACAGAAGCGGCCAAGAGCGAACGAACGAGAACGAAGCACACGAAAAGGCGCAGCTTCAAAACCCTAGTTTGGATTGAAGAGAACGAAGCCCTAAATTTGCAAGAGGAACGGTCGACATTATTCACGAAAAGGAACGGAGCAACTAAAAGTCGAACGGGCTAGAGAAAAAGAAATTGGACCGGCCTTGTTTATAAAAGGGCTTTTTATTTTATTTCTAGGGTTTAAGTTTAAAAATGTTTTAGTTGTTATTTGTTTTTTTAATTGTTGTTTTTGTTTTTACTTTACGAAACAAAACTTTGTAAATCACCACATAGGGTTTAGGTAGTGTCAGATTGTCTAGTTAGAATTAGTTCAGTGAGCAGGGTGTGCGAGTTTGCAGAGCTCTATAGGCGGGAGCAGAGTTTGCGAGTAAGCAAAGCTCTATAGGCGGGAGCAGAGTTTGCGAGTAATCAAAGTTCTATAGGCGGGAGCAGAGTTTGCGAGTAAACGAAACTCTATAGGCGGAGCAGGGTGTGCGAGTCTAGTAGAGTGTTTGTGAGCGGGAGTAAATGTTTGCGAGTCTAGTAGAATGTTTGTAAGCGGGAGCAAATGTTTGCGAGTCTAGTAGAGTGTTTGTGAGCGGGAGCAAAAGTGTCTGCGAGTCTAGTAGAGTGTTTGTAAGCGTGATACTGTTTAATTCTAATAGAAATCTGGGAATGCAGCAGTAGGCAGGGGTTGCCGAAGCTGGGTAAATTTTGTGTGTGATTTACTTTTTTTTCAGCATATTTATTTCTGCGTTTTGTTTCTATGTTTATATCGAGAAAATTTGCTATAACCCTATTCACCCCCCTCTAGGGTTAATCTAGATCCTACAGATGGGATTCCTATCCGTTGGTGTAGGATTGGGCGCTGGCCCATGCACTTCTGGAGTCATGGCTTGTAGGTATCTACTAAATCAGGCTGGAATAGGGATGCCCTCGGGAAGGATCGGGGCATCGTCCATTCTACGAAAGGAAAAAGATATTTTAGGAAAGAATCAAAGGGAGATTGAACTGGATTTATGAGGGGATTTTTATAAAAATTCTTTTATACCTAAAAACATTTCTAAGAATTCTTTTCTGAAAAATACTTTGTAAAACAAGTTATTTGGAAAAATAATATTTTTTTAGGAAACTTGTAATCTTAGGCTTTGATACCAAATAAAACACCAAACACCACTTAATATACCCAAAAGGACACATTAAAAAGCATGGTGCGTTTAGGTATAACTAAAGCTAACATAGACTAAGATTCACAAAATACAATAGGTAAAAACAGCGGAAAATAAAATAATAAATTATTTAAAATAAAACTTCATAATTGCTTCATAGATAGGTGAAATACCAAATACAACATCCAAATCTCGAAACCCATCACATCAAACTCATAGTCTCAAAATCAGAGTACATAATATCCCTCAAAATAAGCCAGTACACAAAAAGAACTAAAGATAAAATAAAAGAAATACATGCTATAGAACTCCTCCAAGAAACCGCCTAGCAACTGCAATCTACTACCCTCTCTCCCTTGATTGCCTATGGGGGAAAAGGGGAAAAAATAGGGTCAGACAAAAAGGCTGGTGAATGATAGTAATTACTAGAGTCTTTAAGCAGGAAAAAATAGTAGTCTCTACAATAGTTGTAGCATAAATAAGGGAAACAATAGGAAATAGAAAAGAGATAAACTGGAAATAAATACGATTAAACACTGCTCAATTTATAAGATAGGTTAATTTTGATTGCTTGCACTTGTCCTTGATTCTGCTTTGATCAGGCTGAATTCTTAATCTAGTAAGTACGATGTAACCCTAATTCTACTATTTTTGATCGGCTTGCTACTCCATAGACCTTACTACGAACCAGATACTATATAACTCCCTACATAGTAGCCAATGGTATCTACGAAAGATGCACAATGCACCCACTGTGGATCCAGACGACATATATAGCTCCCAATACAGAATTATGAAAGACACCCATACTAAGCGCTTAGAACTCATAGCGATCACTAAGCACTAGAATGGAAGTCGCATGCATAACTGCCACCATGCCCATGCTACCTTTTGCTCCACTTATTGGGTCTTCTTATTACCTCAACTCCAGCATAAGCATGCCCCTCATGTCACTTCAGGCTAATGTGAGATCATCGTGTGTAAATAGAAACTGTAGGGGAAATGCTCTTGGTACCGACCCATCATCTTAAAAATATCTAGTTGCTTCCCTTATCCAAATCCCCCATGGTTTGGACTTCTATTTGACCAAGTACTACCATTCTTAGCATAAGCGTGCCCTTATCTCGCTTCAGGCTAATGTGAGACACTGTTTTGTCTAATAGGGAATGCTACAGGGTACGGATTCTACTTTCATCTTTGCTTATTAACTTAGAAAAATTATTTAAATAAGCCTTTATTATCATCTTTACTTTCTACGCTTATTAATTTATCTCAAGTCTTAAAGTAAGCCTCATTCTATTCTTTTTTTATTTTAACCTACATTATAATCATGCCTATTATTTAACCCAAGATCTAAGTGTGAAAATAAGCTTCTTTCATCTTTTACTTTTTTTAGTTATAATTCTGCGTTATAACTAAGCCAATTAATTAGTCCAATTCTAATCATAATTAGGCATAATTTCAGTCCAATTCCATTTATATTACAGTTCAGTTCCATTATTTATTACAGTCTTTATAATTTACATCTTATTTTCTTCATTCAATATTCTTACTTATATAATCCATATTCACATTTAATTTATTCTAATCCATACGCGAAGAAAAGGAGGAAGAAGAGAATAGACGCTTGCATAAAATCCTAAACGTAGAAAAAGATGTAAATAAGAAATAAATAATAGTAAATAAACTTAAGTACTGTAAATAAATAAAAAGCAATGCTTAATAGTAATAAATTATAATTAATTGAAAAAGAATAACTAAAAAGGAATAGACTGAAAAATAGATCTAAAACTGACAAAAAGGCTATTCCAAAATCGTAGTAAAACTACAAATATTGGAAACCATATTATTTTAAATTACTTAAAGAAATCTTAAAATAATAACAATCACTCACCTCCGATCCTAAGCTTTTCCTTTGGTCTTCCTGAATCCACTTAGAGTTGTAAAATAATTTAATTTATAATGATTTTCTCCTTGGAAAAATTATTTCATTTAGGGTCTTTCCTAGAAAGGTGAACCCAATTGGAAAATACCTAGAATGAGAAAAAGTGTTAGGTCTAAGGTCTATTTATAGGGGTAGAAGTGGATCTCGGACCGTTGTATTTGGGGATTGAATAGGATGTGACCATGTCATATGCTGAATAGGAGCCATTGGATGCAAAAATAGGTGGACCGAATTGGTCAGAAAAATGCAAAACACGTCATCAATATTCCTCTGGAATGGTCGAATAAACAAACGAACGTTCATTCGTAATTAGTAGAGGCGGGTCGACCTTCCCTTTATATATATATTCCTTCTCGATTTTGTTTTATTTGTTTCTCGTTCATATTAGCTTGGTTTCTGACGTTCTATATATGGAAATTGATAGGAAAATTACCGTGGACACAATGGTGCTACTTCCGTGGCTCAATCCTGTTAATTTCGCAAAGTTATTTTATTATTTAATCACCTAATAAATTAATTATTATGAGTTAAATTTTGGGTTGTTACAAGCCTGGTTAGTGGAGTATGGAACCTACAGCTTCCTATTGTGAATGAAGTCGACAGCTCTAGCATTATTTCCTATCATAGATTGTGCCTTTTCTTTATGTGTCAACAAAGATTCCAACACACAGCCATCACCAATCCAAGGATCCCTCTAAAAACTCACGGTGTTGACAACAGACATAGAATATTTAATATAAGGAAGAAGGATACTTCTCATTCCCAATAATTTATGCCAAATCCAACTAAAACCTTGTAAGACATCCATGAACTAGAAATATCTGTCCTTAATATGATATTTCCAACTCCATTGCACCCACAAACTGTTCTTTCTAAGCAGTAAGGCATCAACATAGGAACTCATAGCTGCTTTATTCCATATGGAGATGTTAATTATAACAACCGCACTCTTCTTGAATGGCCTTTCCAAACTGGTGAAGGAAAAAGGAATCAATTTCCTATTATGTATAGATCCAGTCCAAAGAAATTTAAGCATGGTAGCTCTGATCATGCACAGATGTTTAGAGGGGAGAATGAAGGTTATGGCCTAATAAACAATCATGGAAAAGCATATAGTCTTAATGAGCACTAGTCTACCTACCATTGACAACAATCTGGTTGTCCATGCATTCATAGAGCTAGTTATTATATCATAAAGTATGAGGCAGTCAGCCTTAGTAACCCTGCATATACAAAGTGGAAGGCCTAAATAACTCATATTATTCTCCATGTGACCAACCTCTCCATGGCATCCGAGTCAATGCTAGAAAAAAGGGTCTATGATTTGGGGGAATTAATCTTGAGGCCAGTAGCAAGGTAAAAATAATGTAGTGTCTCAAGAATACAAGCAATGAACTGATCATTTGGTTTTGTGAAGATCATAATACCATCTGCAAAGAATAGTGGGGAAATTTGTAGATGGTGACATTTCGAGTGATACAAGATAGCCTTGTCTACAAATTACTAGACAACATACATGTTAGAGCTTCCATAACTATAGGAGGATATGTGGTCTCCTAACGTACCCCTCGCTTCCCTTTAAAATACCCTGATGATTTCCCATTATAACAGAGAGAATAAGAGGGGGTTGATATACATAAATAAAACCATGCTACAAAGACTTTAGGAAACCCCATTAATGACATAACACGTACAATAGAGGGCCAATGTAAGCTGTCATATGCATTACCGAGATCATGTTTTAACATTGCTCATGGGGAAGTCTGACATCTACCATACCCATTAATTAATTTGGAAATTAGGTTAAAGGGTTTCTATTTGTAGGGTAATAAGTTTTAAGGACATCATTTTTGAATAATTAGTTTTTAAGGACAATTTACGGCATAATGATAAATTCATTTATCTTTTTAAGTTATACAGGAAAATGATAAATCCTTTTATCATTATTTCTATATAACTGAAAATGATAAATTCTTTTATCTTTTTCCTGTAGAATGTCCTTAAAACTAATTTTTCAAAAGTAGTGTCCTTAAAACTTATTACCCTGCACAAATAAGCCCTTGAAGTGAAAATCCCCTTAATTAATTCATGTGCCATCATAATATTGTCAAGTATATTTATCTTTGGGATAAAAGCTAACTGATTCGAAGAGATAATGGAAGCCAGAAACAAAACAAGTCTTGTGGCTAGAATCTTGGATATACACTTGTAGACTACATTACAACATGAAACTGGTCTAAAGGAGAATGCATTTAAGGTAGGTCTGAATTTAGGAATGAGGACTAGATTTGTTGCATTCATTTCACCCAATATCTTAAATTTATTGAAAAAGTTATGGATTGTTGCTAGGAAAGCATCACCTATCACATGCCAACTAGTCTTAAAGAAGACCACATTAAACCCTTCAGGGCCACCATAAGACTTAGTATTCACCGAAAAAAGAGCCTCTTTTATTTCCTGATCAGTTACTTTCTTGACAAGCATAGTTCTCATGGAAGTATTCAATAAAGGAAGGGTTATGTTATTAAGCCTATCAAGTTCACGCATAAAATTCTTAGACTTACCTAGAAGCTTGGAGGAAAATAAAAGCAAGTGGTGATCTATTTTCATCACAAGAAAGAAGAATTCCATCATCACATAGAGAAGAAATTCGTTCTATGGTTTACTTATCCTTGGTTGAGGCGTGGTAAAAGGCAGTATTCCTTTCACCTTCATTAACCCACTTCTAGTGTAACTGCTGCTTTCTCATGGAAGCTTCATAATGCATGGCATCATTGAGCTGATGAAAAAGGATGGATTCATTCTGAGCAAGGGTTGGATTGGAATGATCCTCCTCAAGCAGCATTTGTGCCTTACTTAATTGATCTTTAAGATTCCTGGAGGGTAGGAAACCATTCCCAAACTTGACAGAAGCCCACTTCCTTAGAGCATGCTTGGTTGCCTTCACTTTCCTGCATAGAATAAACATAGGATTACCATGAAAAGAGGTAGACCATGCATTTGAAATAATGTTATTGTAATTAGGGTCCCTAACCCAAGCATTGTAAAACTTGGAAGCTTTCTTTCCTTTGTAAGCCAGATTAGAGGGAGAGAGAATAATGGAGGAGTGGTCAGATAAGATGGGTTGAGGCAGGAAAGTAGAGATGGAAAGCCACATGGAAAATGCAATTGCATTAAAAAATGGTACATCAATATGAGTGAATGTTCTTGTCCCTGAACGGCTTCCGTTGTTCCAAGAGAAGAGGACACCAGAGTGGGCAATTGGAAGGAGATCAGAATCTGATATTGAGATGTTTAAAGGAGAAATATCTCTTAGCATTAGAGGCAAGCCTCCCATTTTATCATTTAAGCTAAAGCAATAGTTAAAATCACCCAAAACAAGCCATGGGTGATATTCTATCTTAGAGATGAAAGAAGATTTAGAAGGGTTTGCCTTGAAGCAATGGCGTTATGAGCATAAACAATAGATAAATAAAAAGAACGTTGAAGAGGGAGGAAAATGGCATGAAAATGAATCAACTGTGAGGCAGGCAGAATAGGACAGAGCGTGAAAGTTATGGGATCATGTATAGTGAGAATCCTACCATAAGAGGCATTAGCCAGGTCATGGTTAACATTCCAGGCAGGGTTTATATATTTAGTAGCTTTTAGAGTTAATGGAAGAAAAAGCTTGGTTTTTAAGACAGCAAGTATTTTGATATTTTGCTCATTGATCAGGAACTTTACATGATCAAGCTTGATCAAATTATGGGCATACCGAATATTCCAAGAAGCAATTGTATTCATCATAAAACTAGAAAGAAAGGTGAGCCACTCCTGCCCTACTTCCTTGTTGAAGGAGGATCAGTTCGAACAGACTTTAGCTTAGCAACAAGGGAGGAGGACCTCAATGAAGTGGGGCTATCAGAAGTAGGACGAGGTGGCGGGGAAGCCCATCCAGGAATGTTTCCCACATAGGTATAACGTGATGGGGATGATAGAGGAGGAGTTGGATGAGGAGAGGAGGCAGAAGGAGGAATCGAGGAAGATGAGGTCTTAAAAAGATCAATAATTTGATTTTCAATCTGATGAAGGAAATTTTCTTCTTGAGTTAAACGATCCTGATTTATTGATATCACCTTTGCATGGGAGCTTTTAATTCTTTCATCTGATTGGTCAGTGGGAGTAATGAAATTATTGCTTGAACCATTATTGCACTGTGTACTTTCTTTATATTACCCAGATAATGAATTGATGCATGAAAATCAGGAATAGTAGAAGGATCAACATCATCAACATTCCATACAAAGGACAACATTCTCCTTCCTAAATTTCTAAGCTTATCACTGAGATATCATCTTCTCTGATACATCAGACATAAGATTTGCAGAAGGATTTGAGTGCAAATTGTCTTTAGGCAAATAAACTGTTTTTTGTGTACTTACTTCGGGCAAACTTTTTACTTTCACATTTCCACTAGCTAAAACAGAATTTGAAGGTCCTGCTTTGGGCATAACTACCTTTTCCTTGGGTCTCACTTCGGGATTCAAAACTGCTTTAGTAAAATTTGCATTTGAATTTTTTTCTTCTATTGTTTTTGATGTTACCATTCACATTCCCAATCCTTATCCCATCATTTTGAAATTTGTCTTTTCTTCCAGGCACTTTCTTCCACCCTCCTTTGGATACATTTACCTTATTCACAGTGTTACCGTCCATGTCACTTGTTATACTCTTTTCAGTGTTGTTCAACTCGCTCTGTTCTGATGATATATGTACCACAACCTTGTCATTCTTGCATTTCATCACAAGACATCAATGAACATCATGCCTAAATACCTTGTAGTCCCCACAAATCAGTGGTTTCCATAAATATTCCACCTTGACAGTTTGCTCCTAGCTATCCAGCAGTTTCACCTTGAATGCTTTGGGCAACTCAGACTGTGTAGTCACCTCCACCAAACACTTGGCATACCCAATTCTCTCCAACTTCTCAATGGTTTCATCCATACAAAGGAATCTCCCCAGCCTTGTTGCTAATCAATTTATGCCTAAGTGTGACCAGCAATATAAAGGAATATTTAAAAGCTTCAACCTTACTGGAACAGACTTTATAGTGCTTACACTGCTACCAATTGTAGGATCCCATTGTTTTATAATAAACAACTTGTTGCACATCACAATGGGATCAGACTGGATGATCTTCCTTCTGTCTTCATCAGAAGACAGATTGAAAAGGAACAAGTTTCCATCTGACTTTACCTAGATCGAGCCTTTCAGCCTCCATACCCTCTTCAGATGTTGCAAGACCATAATGTAAGGAAAAGGTTTGTCAAGAAAAAGCCTACAAGGCACTGATCTCAAACATAATTTCCTGCCTCGACAACTTCCAAAAGAGGAACAATTGCACCATCGTAAAAAAACAAGTGGGAAAACCACCAGTTCGAAGCTACCGGCATTTCGTGGCTTAGATTTAAACAACGAGTTCCAATGCATTGAAGAAACAGAAGAATGAGGCAATGGTTGAGGAAGGGAAATAGGAGAAGAACCAGACAAGATGACAGGATAGGGTACCGAGGGAGGACCGAGGAGGGAAGGAGGAGCAAAAAGCAGTAAAGCGGGTAGATCTGGCAGAGGAGGGATGGGAGAGAGAGAAGAAGTAGTGGGGGAGATGTTTGAAGGTATGGTTGACGAAGAATGAGGCGGGACAGAAGGTAAAGCACGGGATGGCGAGGCCATGAGAGAAAAGAAGTAGTGGGGGATCATCCATATAAACGAAAATAGTTCAAAGTTAATAAAAGCAGTTTCAACGACTTGCGGATGTATGGTGTCGAAAGCACCAGATGGAAGTGGCGAAGCAGTAAATCTAAGTAAAACTGATTTTTAGCCTTTAAAGGAAATTCTTTTCAGCTACTTGCCTTATTTGTCCACATGTAATTGGTTGCCATTTCTTTATGAATTCTTTTTCTAAAAGTGCTGCCAAACTCAGAATTATTAATTAAAACGTTTAATAAATAAGCCCTCCCTTGGTAAAAACATTTAGGTCCCTTAACATAAATAATTTTATTACCGTAGTAAAATACTTAGGAAACTTCCTCAAAAATTACCATTATTCACTTCTAATATATTTTCTAACATATTTAAATTTCGGACCCAAAATCAACATATATTTGCCGTAATTAATTAGACCCAATTTTAACTAATTTCTTTCAGCGAAAATTCATAATAAATCCATAATAATTGAGAAAATTATGAAATTTGAAACCCACTTCATAAATAATGTATTCGACATATATTAATAATGCAAGTCATTTGGATGTCATTTAATAGATTTTTCAAATCTGAACTTATCCTAAAATCTATATGAAACGACATAAATTATCGATAAACATATATATCCATTTAAAAAATCATATCATGGCATATTATTTGCAAAAATAATTCAGATCTAACAAGAAACAAAATCAATAAAAATGAGATGTAAGATCATTATTCACCTTAGCTTGGTGTTAAGAAGGTTGAGATTTGTTCTTTGCTTAATTCCTTCAAGCTTTTTACTTGATTCTTAGCTTTTCTTCCCTCGATTTCACTTAATGGTGGCTGGCCTAGTTCTTGGGGTTTACTTTTTGTTTATGAGTGTTGAAATGAACGAGCAAATGAAGGATAGAAGGGTTTAGGGATAAGAATGTAGACTATTCCTATTTTGCCCTTTTCATACAACTTATACTTGATTTTAATTCTATTTTGCTTAAAGCTATTAAGGAATGACCCCTTTATTAATTTACAAATCTCAATCGCTTATCCATTTACATTATTTCATTTAATTTATCTAATTAAATGCTCTAAATAATGTTAATCAAAATTAGGATCATTACAGACTTCCCTCCTTAAAGAATTTCATCCTCGAAATTATGATAAGGTACTCATAACAATTGAACATAAAGGTAAATTATATCATGAAACAAGTCAGGATAAGCATTTCTAATCCTGCTCTCAATTTTCCAAGTATCGTCCCTCTCGTCATCACTCCACTGGACTTTGACTAATCTGACCGCCTTGTTTCTTAATCTCTCCTCATCCTTTGTGAATATACGAACTAGTTTTTGAACTATAGTCATATCTGATTCCACTACAAAAACATCCAACACAGTCAGTGCTATAGTAGTTTTTAGATCTCAAATACACTTCCTTATATAAGAAACAAAAAAACATTATGGACTCCTGCCAAACTATTTGGTAACTCTACTCTATACGTGACTTTACCGATCCTTTCTATAATAGAAAATGGTCCAACGAATCTAGGTGCCAGTTTTCTTGATTTTTCAAATTGGGTTACACCTTTCATCGATGATATCTTGACGAAAACATGATCTCCAACTGGGAACTCTAAGTCTTTTCGTCTTCTATTAAGATGTCTCTTTTGCCTAGACCAAGCTTGCTTCATTCTAGCTCGAATTAACTCAATCTTTTCTATAGCTTCTCTAACCAAATACGGACCAAGAACTAACATATCATCGGTCTCTAACCAACAAATGGGAGATTTGTAAGGCTTTTCATACAAAGCTTCAATGTGCCATCCCTATACTAGTCTTATAACTATCGTTATACAAAAGCTTGACTAAGCATAGCTGGTCTTCCCATGATCCTCTAAAGTTTAGCACACAAGCTCTTAACAAATCCTTTAAGACTTTTTTAACTCTTTTCGTTTGTCCATCTGTCTGTGGATGGTAAGCAGTACTCATTTTGAGCTTGGTACTTAAGTTCTCTTGTAGACTCTTCCAGTACTCGCTAGTGAATAAAGAATCTCTCTCACTTACTATGCTACTAGGAATCCATGCAGTCTAACTATATTCTTCAAGAATAATTTAGCCAAAACTGGTGTCGTCCTAGTTGACTTAACTGGAATGAAATAGGCACTCTAGGTCAACCTATCCACTATGACCCATATACTTTTATTTCCTCGATTTTCCCTTGGCAACCTGTATATAAAATCCATTGAGATAGAATCCCATTTCCAAACTTGAACATCCAAAGGCTGAAGTAACCCACTTGGTTTCTGATGTTCATATTTTATCTATTGACAGTTCAAACATTCCTTCACCCACAAGCCTACATCCCTCTTCCTACCTTCCTAGAAGAAACTCATTTTCATGTCTTGATACATCTTAGTACCACCCGAATGAATAGTTAGCTTTGGATGATGGCATTCTCCAAGAACTTCCTTTCTAATGTTTCCTACATTTTGAACACATAGTCTTCCTTTCTTTCTTAACTATCCATTCTAATCAAGATTAAAATCTTTTAAGTCATCCCATTTCATTCCATTCCTTAGTTTTCCGATCCATTCAACTAATAATTGATCCTCCCCTTGCTTAGAAGTAATACTTTCAATCATCACTGGTCGAACTTCTAAACATGACAATATAGCAGTTTCCTTACAAGAACTAGATTCAGATCTCTATTGTATTCTGCATGTAGTCAATGCTTCTAAAACTTTCCACTCAGCTATCATTACCAATATTGCATTTTGATGTTTTCTGATAAGTGCATCTGTAACCTTATTGCATTTTCCTGTTGTGTACTCAATTCCAAAGTCATAAGCGGCTAAAAAATTTAACCACATCTATTGTCTCATATTCAACTCCTTTTGAAAGAATGAATACCTCGGCGACTTATGATCCGTATACAAATCGAATCTCTCTCCCAAAAAGTAATGTCTCCATACCTTCAATGCAAAAACTACTATAGCTAATTCCAAATGATGAGTTGTATATCTAATTTCATGTGATCTAAGCTATTACGAAGCGTAGGAAATTACTTTACCTCTTTGCATTAACAGAGCTCCTAACCCTATTCCATATGCATCTCTGTACACCACTAAGTCTTGATACCCCTCTGGGATAACTAACATAGGTACATTAGTCAATAAGTGTTTCAATTTCTGGAATGCCTCCATACATTTATCAGTCTAGACGAACTTCACATCTTTCCGCGTTAGCCTAGTCATCGGTGCCGCTATGCACGAAAAATCCTTAATGAATCTTCGATTATAATAAGAAATCCAAGAAAACTCTTTGTCTTAGTCACTATCTCGGGTCTCTTTAAAATATTTACCACCCCAGTCTTAGACGTATCTATAGACAACCCTTTCTCTGAGACTACAAGACCAAGAAAATTTACTTCCTTGTTCCAGAAACGACACTTCTAAAATTTTGCTTTCAGTTGATGTAGCCTCAATGTCTTAAGCCCCACTCTAAGATAAACTTCATGCTCTTTTTCATCTTTAGAGTACATCAAAATGTCATCTATGAACACTAACACGAATCTGTCCAGATTCTCCCAGAAGATTATGTTCTTCAAATCCATGAAAAACATTGGCGCATTAGTTGGTCCGAATAGCATCACTAACCATTCATACAATCCATATCTTATTCTAAACGTCGTCAAAGGAATACTATCCTCTACTACTCTAAGATGATGGAACAGTAGGATCGATTTCACCCTAGAGGGGGGTGAATAGGGTGATGCTATTAATTATAAAAATTAATTGTGGAAGCTTTTTAAAATAATTTCAACACAGATTACAGAATAATAGCAGCACAGAAAAATAGCAGAATAATAAAATGCAGAAATAGAACGACACAGAATTTACCCAGCTTCGGCAAAACCCTGCCTACGTGCTGCCCCCAAGGTTTCTACTAGAAATTAAGTAGTCACACGCTTACATACGTAAACTCGCGACACCCGCTACTGACTAACCTAACTCTACGCTCAAAACCCTGCCACAACTCAGCCACTGAGTTGCGAATTCTCAAACTACGCCATGTAGTTTGTCCCCTAGTCACATGACTAGTACTTTCAATGGTTTAAAAATAAATTACAAATTAAAAACAATTTAAAAATAAAAAACCCTATTTTTAAACTATTTAACCCTTAATGTAAACTAGGCCGGCCCAATTGGTTGACTTCCTTAATCTTTCGTAAACCCGTCTCATTTTATTATCTTCGGCCGACTCCTTCTCTTCTCTGATAAAATCAATGGCTGCTGTGAAAATTTCTTTCGCGGGATTTGACTTAGGGCTTCGGCCCTTTTTGAATTCGATTAGGCTTCGCCCCTTTTATTCCTTTAAGGGAATCGGTCTTGGGATTTAATGCTTCGGTCTTGTGAAATTAGGGCTTCGGCTTTTCGTGAAATTGAATTAGGGCTTTGTTCCTTCTTCATTCCAATTTAGGGTTTTTGATTTAAATTGAAGCGCTTCTTCGAGTTGTTCGATTGAAACAGATGATTTAATTCGATGCTCGCTTGTTCGATCAGATGTTACTTTGAATTGCAGACAGCTACTTTAATTTTTCAAGTTCGGTTGAATGATATGGTATGTGATTTCCTTTTTGTTTATTCTTGTTTATATGCTCGAACTTGATTGCAATGCCGATGATGATTCTGTGGGTTTATATATGGATTCGTTCTCCTTTGTTTGCGTTCATCTGATTTGTTCAACAATTTGCTTCGGCCGTTCGATATTGTTTTAATGCTGATGATTTCTTTGACTTAATCAAATTCGTATACTTGGTTGACATGGTTTTAATTTTGAGCTGTTCAATATCCTTGGCCATCACAGTTTGATTTTCGTTTGGTCGATTTCTTGTTTTCCACGGCTCACCTCGATTTCGAAATCGCTGGAATTTAAACTTATGTTGATTTCGGCTTTGACTTTGTATATGCTATTCCATGACTTCGGTATGAACTTGATTTTTATCACTTGACTTCGAGTTTTGTAACTCTATTGCTTCAACATACTGCTGTGTCATAATATATGTATATTCATGTTTACTTGAGTCTTACAGCATTGAAACTGTACTGGTGCAATTTTGATGTTCATCTTTGTTGTATATATGTTGCTTGATTTTCCTGTAGCATAAAAATCTCTGTTTCATTCTGGAAAAGCATTATACTTTATTTGTTGCACTTGGTCGATCCATTTCAATGTTGTTGGCCTTGGTATATTTGTTTGCACTGCTTCTCAGTTTTGCTTCTGCACTGTGCCTTGTTCTTGGTTGTAGCTGGACTTGTTGCCTGTAGTTGTCATACTCATGTACACTTTGGCCGGTTGACTGTTGCTTGATATGTTGGTTCGGTATATGTACGTTGTCACTTGGGCTTGTAGTTGAATGTCAGTTGTATCAGTCCTTGGTGCAGTTGATTTGTAGTCTCTGGTTCTTTGTTATTCATGTTTTTAGCTTGCACATATACTGTTTCATGTCCTTGTTCCTTCTGTAGCATGCATATAGCCATACTGTTGTAGTTTTGTACATGTATTATTAGCTTGTCCCTTATGACTTGTTTGCATTGTTGATGCTATCATGTTGAATTGTGAACTTTTGTGTTGGTTTGGACTTGCAGTTAAGTTGAGTTGTAGACTTCATGATGCCTTGTCATTGTTGTTGCATTGAGTTGAGTCATGATTGCAGTGACTTGACGTTTGCATTTTGTTTATTTTTCGAAATTTCACCTGAGTTGAGTCCAGCTTAAGCTCGAATTTGACCTTTTGCTGAGAGTTGTGACATTTATTTTATTGCACTTGAGTTGAATCCGATAATTTGGGTTTGACCTGTGCTTACCTTCCCCTGTAAATTTATCAAGTGTAAATATATCGGTGTGCACGGCCTTATGGCATATACAGTGATACACTGTGTATGTCACAAGCTGTTCGTGTATGATGAATTCAAAGTTAAATGATGACGAACAACCCAAATAACTGAGGCAAATATTATTTTCAAAAATTCACATTTTATTTTATACTGCAAAAATATTTCCTTTCCAATTTTACTGCATCAATATTTATTTTTGCAGATTGCTCAGATGCTGGATTCAGTTTGAAGTGAAGTTGAAGATAAAATACGAGTGTGAGTGATATGTAGTGAGGTCAACTGTAAATGTAAAATTGTGATGTAATTGAATTTGTATCAAAGTTGTATAGTGTATAGTGAGAGCTTGAATATGTACTATTCAAAATTGTAATAAATATTTTGTTTGAATAAAATTTCCGTTTGAATTCAAATTCTGTGTTATTTAATTTTATTCAGCAAATATTTATTTAATCTGTGAAAAATGAAATAGTACATTACCAAATACATTTACACGAATATATATATATATATATATACATATATGTTTATTATCATCAAACAAAAATCATATAATCGCATATTCAACGATCTCCCCCTTTTGATGATAACAAACATATATTTAAGATTTTGAATATGTTAAATGTATTTGATCAGAGATATACTCTAATTGCTCCCCTTATTTAAATGCTTCCTCTCTACACAAAGCTCCCCCTACATATATGCATACAAATAAAAATATGCAAATGAACCTAGATGCAAATAGAAAATTATTTGACCTTTGCTTGATTTTATTTGACAAAATCTTAACTTTTCTCTCCCCCTTTTGTTATCAGCAAAAGTATAATAGTGTTAGAGAAAATAGAGATAAAGTGATCGATATTAATCCAACATTAAAACTCACTTGAATATAAATATTAAATTTCAATAAAATATCAAACAAAAATCATAAATATTTTGTTAGGCGCATATTCCACTTTTAGAATGATGGGAATAATGACATCATATAAAACCATACAGTTTTGTCTACTTGTGGTATATTTATATCAGGAATTTGAATATCTACTAACCATGCATAACCGTTAGGACTTTTAAATGAAATTAGTAGTATTCCAATTTTATTTTTCAAAAATGAATTCAAGTATCTTCTAACCACGCATAACCGTGAGGACTTTTAAATGGGATTAGAATCAACTTGTTTATTTTAAAAAATAAACTTTTGATATGCATTCCATACATGCATAACCGTGAGGACTTTTAAATGAGCATGGAAGCACATAACAAATTCCAAGTAATTCACCCATGCATAACTGTGAGGACTTTTAAATGAGAGTGAATACTTGGGTATTTATTTATTTATTTATTTATTTTTACTATATAAATTTTTTCCATTATTTTTTTTAAAATGTAAAATGAAAAACGAATGAATCCTGTTTAAAGTACCACATATGGACAAACTATATAGAATTTTAATGAGTGATAGTCGTTAGAAATATGATAGAAATAGAGATGATCATGGAATTTTTACCAACAAAAGTTTTATAAATCTTGTTTAAATTTTTAAATAAATTTACTAGTCTCGAGTCATAATATATGATAAATATCAACACTCATCACTTTTTCAATCACTATTTATCTTTTCGATAATTATTAAGGAGTCAGATTGGTCATAATAGTCATTTAAAATCAAATTCAAAAATAAATATAAAATCAATTTTTCAAAAATAACTGATCTAAAAATATGGTCAAAAATGATTTACTCGAAGGGGTTATATGAGAAAAATTTCTGCTATTTGAAAATTATTTGAAATGAAATATATGCAGATATTTTCTTTGAAAATGATGCAGTTACTAAATGTCTCAGCAAATCACGTTTACCAGTAATTTTTCTATCAACTAGATTACCAGTGTAATCTGCATCTGAATTTCTCTTCACTCAAAAGTATCATCAATTGAATTTGATAGACCATGAAGTGTGCAACATAAAAATTTCAAACTCAATTTTAACAGCAATTTAAATGACATTCTCTTGAATTTGAATTGACGCCGTGTAGATAATCAGGAAAACCGTGAATATAGAGTTAGCCTTATTATAACCAAATGTATTATCATCCAACAAACACTATTTTTAATCCAAACTAATACATTCAAAGAATCTAGAGATTTTTATAGTGTTTTTGGCATAAGAATATAATTGGCCAACTATTTTGAATAAGTCAGAATCAAAATCATTGTTATTTCATCATCTTCATTATTGGCTGATTTAATTCAGAATACGGTGCAGATTATCACATTTAATATATCGTTCAAAACATACCGTTACCTGTTTTACCTTTATGATATTTTTCGTTGTTGTCTATTGTGATTCTGTCACCTTTGAACTAGGCTAAGGAACTTTGCTTTGTCGCTCGTTGTGCCCTTGGAACATCCAGAATCCAAGTGGCGCTATTGTTGTTCCTTAGCCTGCCACCACACCTACACGGGAAAAGATTTTTGTGACCTATTTGTTTTTATAGGTCCATGGTTGTCAGTGGCATAATATTTAGAAAAATAATTTTGTGCGGACCCAACACTATTTATAATTGTTCCCTTCAGCACCCAAATTTGTTTAACTTTGAGAGATTTTATATTTGTGCCTTTTGGAACCCAAATCGGTATAGTTTTCACATGTTTGGGTCTATACCAACAATTATTTTGATTGTGTCCAAATTTTCTATAAATTATGCACATAGAATTGACTTGATTAATATTGCTTTCAACAATTTTAGATTGAGTATATCCAGGTCCTTGTCTAACCGTATTACCAATTTGCTTTCCTAATAGCATATTCAACGATTTTTTCACTTTTTGAAAATTTATCTAAAGTCGTTGACAATTATTGGACTTGTGTTTTGAGAGATTCATTTTCGTTTAACAATTATGTGCACTTTTTAATAGAATTCTCTCTCCTAGTATTTTCACTTTCTTTCAAAATCAGATTTTCATTTTCAAGCGATTTTATATTAATTTCTGATTTTTAAATTTCTTCTTTGAATGTTGGACACTTATCACACTTAGGGATCCTACTTGATAGTTTTTAACTAATTGGTCAAGTTGTTCATTTAATTCTATCAAAGTATCTTTTTGTGATTCAAGTTTGGCATACTTCTCCCTAAGTCGTTCAAAACAGCCATTTACTTCGTGGAAATAAATAAGTAATTCAGAGTGAGTGAGTTTTGATACCTCGCTTGGCTCGTCATCGTCGCTATCAGTTATATTTCCATGAAAGCACATATCTTCTTTCTCACTCTCACTGCTAGAACTTTGATTATCTTCATCACTTGTATTCCACGTGGCTGCAAAACTTTTCCTTTTTGATTTCTTTTGAAAGTCGCGTTGATTTTGAGGACAATTGGGCTTGATGTGTTCGGGTTGATGGCACTTATGACAGATGATTTTTTCTTCTTCTGGATTATCCAATATTTTATTTATTCTGCTTTTCAATTTTCGATTTAGAGCTGGATTTCCGTATTTGTAATTCCACCTTTTGACTTTCTTTATTATCAGCTCCAATTCTGCTGCTCTGTCGTCATCGTCATCACTTTCAGTTGTTCCTATGAGAGCTATTGATTTCTTTCGAGTATCTCCTCCTTCACGCTCTTCCTTGAATTTCATTTCTAGCTAATAAGTGGTGAGATTTCCGATGAGTTCTTCGACTTTCATTTGTTTCAAATATTTTGATTCTTGAATGGCAGTCACTTTGGCTTCAAAACTTCGTGGAAGGACTCTGAGGATTTTTCGGACTATCTCCAACTCTGTATATGATTTTCCAAGAGCTTTTGATTTGTATACGATATTGGAAAGTTGTCCATGCATCTCTTTGACATTTTCTTTCTTCGCCATTGTGAAGTTCTCGTATTCGCTGCTTAGCATGGCAAGGCGAGATTCTTTGACTTGAGATGTTCCTTCGTGAGTCACTTCTAGTGTTTGCCATATTTCCTGCGCAGTTAGACAATGTGACACACGATTAAATTAAAATTGATCCAATGAACAGATAATAGAATTCATAGCTTTAGCATTAGTATTTTGTAATTTATTTTCTAGTTCTGTCCATTGTTCCTTTGGTTTATCTACTTCCTGATAATCTACAGTTATAGTCGGTGTTTTGTAATTTATTTTCTAGTTGTCAATTAGGAGTCGTCATTTGGGAGTTCATGGAGATCGCTAGAGAATTGTATTGAAACAACAAAAAAACTTTGAAATAGGCTTTCGACACCAAGTTAGACATGTAGGCAGGAGATGGGTCCACCCAAGCTATATTTAAGAGTCGGTACTGATCCCCAACTTATGGAATCCCATTATTGTGTTATCTTGATTAGGGTTGTTTTGGATTTGGTTGAAGTTTCTTGGAGTCCAACTCGAAAAATTTGAGTGTTTACTTGGGGCTTGACCTGATATTTTCTAAGATTTTTGTGTTCTAAGTTTTCTTGTGCCTGATTGGAGTCTGACCCGATCTTTTTGACTATTCGCTCCGAGTCAACAAGAGTCGATACAGAGTCTTGCTTGGGTGTCGGTACTAAGTCACACCGAGTTTTCGGAGTCGGCACCGATTCCTAGGTAGGACTCGGTACTGACCTTGACTTGGGGTTTTTGCATAGTTTACTCTGGGTCGCGCTTAGATTTTTTCAAAATTATCTTGCTTTGAGTCAGACTAGAGAATTTTTTTAGGTTTGTTTCGAGTCAATCCTTCCAAAATCTTGAACTTCCAAATTTTTGACTTTTTAGCTCATTTTTTATATTTCTTTTGCTTACCTTTTTATGATGTCCCCAAAGTCCTTGGGTCATTTCTCCATCATTCACTCATCCGAATCGATTGTTTAAGTCTGTTGAAATACTGTTTGATCAAAAGGTTAGATAATATTATATATATATATATATATTCATCTTACAACACTCAAAATAGTGATGAAATGATTATTGTACTAACTACCTCAATGGTTTTGAATTTGCAAACTTAAGTGGTATCAAATTTGTCGTTAGGTAGTACTTACGTTGCTATATGCTTACATAATTAGATATTTGCACTTTAACTATGTGTTAAATTGTCAAATCCCACTTATATTTAATTCTGATACAAATAAGGTAGGATTCAGCATTAAAAACTAGGCAGGTAAATAAAAAAATGCAGAAAATAGCAAAGAACACAAGGAGTTTACATGGTTTGGGTGTTAAGGAATCTTACATCCAGGGGGAAATTTCTCTTTCTTCCTCTGTATTTTCAGGTACAAATTTCAGTAGCAAAGAGTACAATAATTTCTCCTCCTTAACCTTAAAAGTATCAAAAAGTGGGAAAAGGGACTATTTTCTGTTGTCATGCCTTTTCTACGTATAGTATAGAGATGCATGTTGATTGCCACAATCCTTCTCTTATCATTGTATATTAGCCCTTGTATCTTGCCAAGTGTCATCTATCTGCGTTGTCTATTTGATGCACTCGAATTGTTGACGTGTCTTGCGGGAAGTTTGAGATGAAGGTGGGAACTTCTGAAATTGAAGCAGGAATATTTGAAATTAGAGTAGGAATATTTGAAATCATGGCAGGAGACTTCAAATTTGAATTGGCTTTGCATATAAGTCCTTGTGAGGGAACTATCTACGCTGCCTCTTTCTTTCTAGGGTGAGTTGTTTTTCCTTTATCAATTTTTTTTGACGAAGTAATAAGCTGTGCCTTTGTTTTCCTTTGAGCGCCATTAGGGTTTATGAAGTTGGTCCATGCAGTTTGGAGCATTTCACTTATGTGATACTGCTTTGATATGGTTGTAGCCGAATTGCCTTTACCCAATTTGTTGTATTGATTTTGACATTTGTGCTAGGGATGAGTTAGGTTGTGTTGCCTGGTTTGAGCTGCGGTGCTTGCTTAATGTTGGCATGCTTTTTCTCTAGCTTGTTCTGGCATGCTATTATCATGAGGGTGTACAAGCTACTTTAATCGGGCACCTGCTTCTTTACTTTTATCCAACTAGCGTAGATCCATGGTGGAGTGAAGTTTGGGTAACCTGCATGCAGCCCCTGGAATGCTTTTTGTTCCTTATGATACTTCTCAAGGAGTCCTCCATAACTGCAGGGCAGATCTATATTTGAAAATTTTAGCAATGTATTAGTTCTTAAGATAAGTAATTGGACCTAGCGGGTCCTTTAGATGCAGAGCAGTTTTCCTCTGTTGTTTTTCTCTTTTTACTCCCGCGTTTGTTACATTCTAAGGGCGGCGCATCCTTCACCACTTCATTTCGATGGCAATGCATTACATTGGCATGGATTTGATATTTTCTCGGCCCGATTTATGAGCGTAATACATCATCTCGTTGTGAATTCATTATCTGTAGCTATAGTTCTTTTAGTTGGAACAAAGATTGTGGATGTAGGCTAGCTCTCATGTTCTAGGGTCTTCCTTATGGCTTTGCACCTCATTCGGTCTGATTTTAACACAACTTGAAAAAATATGGGTGCAACACTTGTCCCTCAAGTATGTAGCGATCGCAAGTCGCTGTAGAATTGTCTTTACTCACACCTAATCATCGCATCCTATGAGTTGTTTTCTGGATGCTTCCTTTTACGTAAGCTTTGTCGAGCGCTTGACATGGTCTGCCCCATTGTCTGGGGATAGGCCAATGTCATTCATATGCTGTGTGGTCAGCACAACTATCAAACGACGACCGTGAGCTGTGAAAAGTGATTTATTTTTACTCTAGTGTCACCGTTCTCATTTCTGAGATTTTTGTTGTCGTTTATATGTTGTATTGTTAGTATAACTATTGAATGATGGTGGTGAGCTTTGAAAAGTCATTTATTTTAGTTTAGCATCACCTTTCTGATTTCTAAGATTGCTATTATTTTTCATATGTTATGTTGTCAGTACAACTATCGGATGACAACGGTGAGCTATGAAAAGTCATCTGTTCATGCACTTGGCATAGTCCTCCTCATTATTTGGGGTAGGACTGAGGTTTGATTGTGAAGTCAAGCCGCATAGTTGCAACCTTTTAAATCATGCACATGTTTTTTGTACAATTTCCAGCTGTCCAATATTTGTACGTTCAGTGTGTTGTGTTAGAAAAATTAACATAGAGGGGTTTTAATACTAGTTTAGACCATCCAATATTCCAAGTTCCAATTAGTTGGTTGAAGAAGCCAAGTAGCATTATAAGCAACTCTGTTTTGATAACCAATTCTAACGGTCTAAGATCCCTACGTCCAGAATGAGTATTTAGTTGTGTCAAAGAATATTAACATAAAGAATTTTTTATGTTGGGTCAGGCCATATAATATCCCTATGTCCAGTTCATTGTATTATTACTTATATACAATAATCACAATGTACATTAAATAAGCAATAAGATCATACAAAATAAGGTCAGACTTGCTCGAAGTTCCAAGTCCTTGGAACTATAGGTCCCAATAGTCGATATACCTCATTGCTAAAGCTTTTTGCTACAACTAATGGATCTTTCGAATTCAGACCCAACGCTCTATCTATCGAATCCTTTGTGTTGGTCATTACCCTTCACAGTACCAAGTCCCCATTGCAGAAGTTTCTTTCCTTGAGTCTGGCGTTATAACTTCTTGCCATCCTTTGCTGATATGCAGCCGATACTACCATTGCTTCATCCCTTATGTCTTGTAGGTTAGAGAAAAAAGGGTATGGCCTGTTGGAGACCTGGTTGAAGTTCGATAAGCCCATAGTACTAAAAATAGTTCTTCCGCCCATTTTCCTTTAGCTTTCTACAATCTTTTCTTAAACATCTTCTTGATGGTTTTGTTTGCAGCTTAGACCTGCCATTTGCTTGTGGGCGAGTGAATGAAGAGAAACATTTTATTATGCCATTCTTCGAACAAAGCTCCATAAAATCTTTACATTCAAATTGGGTGCCATTATCAGAAATTATCTTGTAGGAGATCCCATATCTAATGATTATGTTCCTTACTACGAAGGTTACCATCTTCTTCGTAGTGATCATGGCCAGGGTTCTGCCTCTACCCATTTTGTGAAGTAGTCTATCACCACTATGGCATATTTTGCTCCTCCTTTTGACATAGGAAGTGGTCCTATTAGATCGATGCCCCATCTGTCAAATGACTATGGGCTTGCAAGTGGGATGAGCTCATGGGATGGAAGTCTGTGGATACTTGCCAATCGTTGACATCTATCACACTTCCTTACAAATTCCTTTGCGTCCTAAAGTGCCATAGTAACCATGCCTTAGTACTTTCTTTGCTAACTTGTTTCCCCTTGAGTGATCTTCGCATTGGCCCTAACATACTTCCTTTATAACCTATACCCCCTCTTCTTTGGAATCACACCTAAGATAAGCAGTTAAATACCCTCTCTTTGTATAATGTGTCATCAAAAAAGGAGTAGTACGGAGCCTGGTATCTTATTTTTCGTGCTTTATTCCTATTCAGTGGTAGGGTTCCATTTAGCAGGAATTGCTTGATGGGAGTCATTAAGTTATTCACCTCAGTTTGTTGAGGCGCGGGTTCAACTAACGATTGTTCTCGATTTTTTGATGTTTCCTGATCTTGTGTTCCTTGAATGATGGATCGTTAGGTTCGAGTTAGGACCAATATCTGATTGTTTTTGTTATGCTTGGCTCTACTTGATGCCCAACTAGTACTGCCTTTATTTTATTAGCTACTTTAGTAGTTGTCGCTTTTGCTAAGGAATCGACAAACGAGTTGTTTTCATGAGGAATTTGTTCAATCCCAAATTGTTTGAACTGCTCTAGTAACTTCTTAGACAGTTCCACATATTGAGCTAGGGTTGGTTCTTTTACTTAGTAATGGTCCTGCACTTGGTTCACAACTAATTGGGAATCACTGTGAATTTTAATATGGGTTACCTTCATTACCTGGGCCATTCTTAGGCCTGTGAAGAGAGCCTCATATTCCGCTACATTGTTGGTTGCTTTGAAACTGAGCTGCACTACTCCATATAGTTTTTGCCCCTTTAGAGTGATTAGTACATTCCCAATCTGTGCTCCTTATTCATTCGATGCTCCATCTATGAACAATGGCTAGAACTACTGGGTGTTTGCTTCTTCCTTTGATTGAGGTTCAACTGGTAGGATGTACTCTTTGATGAAATCTGCAAGTGCATGGCCGTTGATTGCCTTTTTGGGACAATAGGTAATGTCGTACTGACTAAGCTCCATCATCCATTTTAATAAGCGTCCTGATGTCTCTGGCTTCTATAGTATCTGCCTGAAGGGTTTTTCTGTGAGGACTTTGATGGGTTGTGTCTAGAAATAAGGCCGCAGTTTCCTTGCTATGAGGAGCAGGTTGTAAGCCAACTTTTCAATGATTAGGTAGTTTAGTTATGCTCCTGACAGCCGCTTGCTTGTGACGTAGATGGGTCTTTAGGTCTCTTTGTCCTGTCGTATCACTACAACACTAACAGATTTATCAGTTGCTGCTAAATAAATGTACAAGCCCTCACCTATCATTAGTCTTAATAATATAGGAGTATTTACTAGATGATACTTTAGATTTTTAATTGCAGCTTTGCGCTTCTCAGTCAATTCGAAGTTTCGCCCTTCCTTCACCTGGTCGAAGAATGAGATGCACTTGTCTGTTGCTTTGGATATAAATCTGCTTAGTGTTGCCACCCTGCCATTTAAAATCATAAGATCCTTTGGTTTCTCAATAATTCTCATTCCTCTTATGGCCTGAATCTTATCTGGATGGCAAAGGTGCATTTCAAAGGGTTCAACTGTATATTGTACTGCCATAGGACTTCGAATGTCTGCTCCAAGTCTTAGATGTGGTTTGATGCTGCCTTGGACTTAACTAGCGTGTCATCTGTTTATATCTCAACATTCTTTCCAATCCATTTTGCAAACATAGTCTTAACCAGCCTCTGGTAGGTTGCCTCCACATTCTTGAGTCCGAAGGGCATGACTTTCTAGCGGTGTAATCCTTTATCTATCACAAAAATAGTGTGCTCCTGATCTAGCTCAAACATGATACTTTAGATTTTTAATTGCAGCTTTGTGCTTCTCAGTCCATTCGAAGTTTCACCCTTTCTTCACCTGGTCGAAGAATGAGATGCACTTGTCTGTTGCTTTGGATATAAATCTGCTTAGTGCTGCTACCCTGCCATTTAAAATCATAAGATCCTTTGGCTTCTCAATAATTCTCATTCCTCTTATGGCCTCAATCTTCTCTGGGTGGCAAAGGTGCATTTCAAAGGGTTCAACTTCATATTGTACTGCCATAGGACATCAAATGTCTGCTCCAAGTCTTGGATGTGGTTTGATGCCGCCTTGGACTTAACCAGCATGTCGTCTATATATACCTCAACATTCTTTCCAGTCCATTCTGCAAACATCATATTAACCAGCCTCTGGTAGGTTGCCTCCACATTCTTGAGTTCGAAGGGCATGACTTTCTAGCGGCGTAATCCTTTATCTATCACGAAAATTGTGTGCTCCTGATCTGCCTCAAACATAGCTATCTGATTGTATCATAAATATGCATCCATAAAAGAGTGGAATTCGTGCCCACTGGTTGCGTCTACTAATTGATCAATTCTTGGAAAGGGAAAACTATCATTCGGGCTAGCCTTGTTGAGGTTGGTGTAGTCTATGCGAGTTCTCCATTTCTCGTTAGGCTTCCTTACAAGTGCTGGGTTGGCAATCCACTTCGGGTAGTATTCCTCCCTAATGAATCTATTCTCCTTCAACTTCTTAATTTCCTTATGTAGAGTGTTGTACCTTTCCTAGTCTAGAGTTTTGTGCTTTTGTCTAACCGGATGGACATGGTGGTCAATGCTGAGTGCATGTAGATAATGGCTAGATCTACTCCTGCCATGTCCGAGTGTGTCCAAGTGAATACATCTGTGGATTTTTTCAAAAAATCTATCAGTTCAATATGAGCATTTGCACTAAGATTCTTTCCAATTTTGAGAACCTTCTTGGGATCTTTCGAGTCTACTTGTATATCTTCGAGGTCGTCCATCGGTATTAGTTTACTTCTTATTTCCCCCAATCTTGGGTCAATTTCACCATTTTCCTCTTCTAGCTTATAGGTGATTGAGAGCGCCTGTCTCTAGGCTTCCTCGGAGAAGTACTATGTATACACTGAATTATATTCATTGGTACCTATCATGTGCATATATGCTATTTTTTCCTTCTTTGCTGATTTCAGTAGCACAAGATAACTTGCTTCTGTGTGACGGCCCGTCTTTCAATACCCAGAAAGACGTATCATCACTAAGAAAAGAAAGAGATAGAAATAGAAAAGATAGAAAGAAAGAACAACAATCATCAGAATCTCACAGCGGAAACGAAACAAAATATAATATTACACATATCCATTACATAGTTTTACATATCAGAGTACACAAAATAATATGACTTCATTACATCTGACATTTATAAGAGTCTGCCAAGCCATACAACCCAAAATACAACATCAAAAGTCACTACATCGGAAAGAGATAGATAAGTACGTCTGGACTCCAGCTCCAGCTTCCAAAACATTTGTCAATCCCAACCTAATCACTTGGCTACTCATAAAAATTTGAGTACCCAAGAGTTTATGAAAAATGAAATAAACTCCGGGTCAGACATGGGTCTGGTGTGAGTAAACAAGTTAAAGTTGTTTAACTTTAAAATCATTTGGAAACAAAAGGTATCACGTAAGACTCCCCACAAACAAATACGGGCAAGTTTTCACCTTACGCTAACCAAAGCATTTGACAGAAAATCCAGTGATATTATAATAGGGTCTAGGGTTTTCAAGAAAATAGCCAAAATTGTTACATTCATTAAATTCCAGCTACTAGCCACAAAACCGGGTAATACAATCAAAACCATAGGGTCTCGTAGGGAAATGAGTTTCTATCAATGGCAGGACTACTGGGGTACCGCCCGTCACAGTACGGGGCTTAGATCACCGTACCGAGGACCACTCCAGATCCCCTGAAACACAAGGCCGAAACTATCCCTTTCTGAACAGTCCTGAACAAGACAACCTCGCAGTTGTGGCCAACAACCGCCTACACAGCCGAAATAATAAGGGACTTCTAGACAGGGGAAAGTCTCGTCCTAATTGGGCATGACACACTTAGCCTTGCCGCACCTCCCATGATTTAGCCATTCCCGGTTGATGAGGCTTGAGGCTGTGATTACCTTTAGAGAACACATCTCCTAGAATGCTCATCGTCCACCAGATGATGTTCTCAAAGCATTCAATCCATACAAGTTCATTCAGGGTTCGAATGAAACCGAAGGCATTATTTCGTTACACTCATTTTGGAATCACCCTTAGAGTTAACAACAATAACCCTTGCACTCTAAAACTCCATCTCGATCTTCACTTTGAGATCTCACGACCTAACGTTTAACTTGGATTGATGTGGTTTTCGGAAAATCAAATTTGATTATCGATCCCGGTCTCATCGAAATCCAAACGTGTCTTAAAGGCCAAGTTGTTTAAAGATTTAAACAATTCAATTCAATTTTAACATTGAATCCACACAGCTTTATCCACAGATAATAACAAACATCTATCACAGATATATAAAATATCTCATCACAGAATATCTCAAACTATCATCCAACGGATATCAACCAAATTCAGATATTCAATTCACAATAATCACCCATAAGCAAGCATATCTCTAATTCGTATTATAATTAATTTAATTAATTCAAACTAAATTAATTACTTAAGAATTAATCAATTTACCTTGCTTAACCAATCATTAATTAATTAATGACAATCATTAAATTAATTAATCACTTCTTAATTAACCTCATTATCAATTAATTAATCTTTAATTAGTTAATAATCCTTTAATTATTAATTAATTACTCTAATTATCCATTATTAAACTTGATTAAAAATTAATCATTCCTTAATTGATTACTAATTAACCCTTAATTTACAATCAATTAATCTTAATTAATTTCTCAATTAATTACAGATCTTAAATTAATTTATCTTAATTACTTAATTAATTATAAATTAATTAACCTTAATCATTTAATTAATTAACCCTTAACCATTAATTAATTAACTATTAATTATGAATTAATTAATGTTTAATTACTTTATTAATTAACCCTAATCAATTAATTAATCTTTAATTAATTTAATTAATCACTTAATTAATTAATTACTAATCACTTATTAATTAATCTTTAATTATTAAATTAATTATCTATTAATTATAATTTAATTTAATTCTTAATTATCCATTTATTAATCCATAATTAATTAAATCTTAATAAATTAACAAATTTAAAATTATTAATTAATTTCTTTAATTACTTTATTAGTTAAAGTAATCTTAACCATAAAACTTAATTAATTTTCAAACAAAACAATTTCATTAATTACTAGAAATTATTACGTATTTAAAACATTCCAATTTGTTTAAACTAATTACTTTTAAAAAGTTAAATTTCAATGAATATAAAATCATCTTAAAACTCAACTATCAAAATATAAAATACTTTGAATTAAAAAGTTTAACATTTCACAAAGTAGTTTAAATAAAATTTTAAAGTTTTAAAACTTAAAAAAAATTGAAAACCTTTTAAAACATTACTAGTTTCGAGTTTCGACCGACCCAAACTCGATCACTCGAACCCAAATTTCTTCTTCCCTTCCTATTTCCTTTCAGCAAAGAAAACTACCCTCCAATACAAGAAATCTGGGAAGTAAACAACACTGTCCCCCCTCTATCCTTGCATGAGCAATTACAACATCTCCCTTGCACAAACACGAGCCAGAAAACAATCTACTCGATCGCTAACTTGAGTCACCCATTACCAAACTTCACTGGCACGAACACTGACATGTGCACGTGCATGTCACTCCAACACCGCCGTCACCACCTGCGACACCGCACGCAAACCCCACGTCGACCACAGATGCGAACCTCCATTGTTGATTAGCAACACGCGACTCTAATCAAAATCGAGGTAGCTCACACCATTCCTGGATCAGACCCTTCATCAGAAAACCCACCGTAACCATCAACCTCGACCATCGATCGCTACGCAACCTCGGCCACATCACCGCACGGCCTCCACGCAGCTATTCCTAAGAACGCTCGCGACTCGATCCACCAAAGAATCTCCAGTCATGAAATTCTAATGCTACCCAAAACACTAGGCCTAAACCTTAATTTCCTAAATTTTTAACTCCCTGATGATTAACTACCACTTCCACTACTTTTCACAGATTAACCCATCACCAATACAACTCCGATTCAAATCTCAACCTCTGGAACTTACCCAGTCGCCAGAATTTTGCCCAAAGACCAATTTCGGTCATCAACAAAATATTTCCTCAAATTCAATTTAAAAATCCTGATTTTCACCTTAAAAATCATGTTTTACAAAGTAGATTCAAGATGTAAAATTGAATCAACAAGTTTCAATACTTGATTTTATCATAGTATTAAAAAAAATCACTATAACACCCTGATTCAGAAGATTTTTAAACAAATTCTTTTTGAATAACAATTTAAACCTTAATTCATGTTTAAGTGAACCTACTACATTTGAAGATTCATGCTTAACAGTGATTTGTTAAGTAAATTTTGAAATTTTTGTTTAAATTTACTCTGTAACTTGAAAATACAGAGAAGCATCAGGAAATTTTAAACATCCATATTTTTAAACAAAATAAACTCAAAGATTACATCTATATATTTACATGCAAGACATTTCACATCACAGAAAATAACTTTACTTAAATTTTCTGAATAAAAATTTACTCACTCGTATTATTTTTAAGCAGAGACCCACAATTTTGAATCCTAGAGAAAAAAGATGACTATAGATTTTAACTTGTAATTGCTTGATTTTGTTGCTTTCCACTTTAATTCAGTCACCACATAAGATGGAAGAGCCTTGAATTTGCCTTTCAGAAATTTGATTCTTTTTTTAAGGAACCTTGATTATTTGCAGATTTTCTGTTGTATTCTATTTGCAGTTTTGAGATTTTGAAATGAGACCTGAATTCTTGCTTAATTTCTGTTGAAAGAGTGAAGATTTGATGAGTTTCAGATTTGAAGATGAAGGAGTGATTTTTCTTTGCTTTAGAAAATGAGAAAAATTTAGAGTAAGAATATGGAATAGCTTTTTATAGAAATAATTTTGTTTTATAAAAATTAAAGAAAATAAATTAAAATTTGTGACACTTGTCATTATTCAATGTTATCTTCCTAACACATGTTATTAGAGTGCTTTAAATTTTTAACAAATGTAATCTTCATGCAAAAAGGACTTTTAAATGTTTTTATTAATTAGTTTTCTAAATTTAAAATACATTTTTAATTTATATAAATCAATTTTTAAAAAAAATAAATATAAATCAAATTTTATATTCTAAATAAAATCATAGAAATACACTTTTAAAATCAAAATATAATTTAAAATATAAATAACCCTATTTTGAAAATTTCAATTTAACAATTCAAATTCAAATTAAATTTCAAATTCAATTCAAAAATCAAATTTGATATGAATACAATTTTAACAAATCCATTTCCGTTTGTATATATTAATCTTAATTAAAATCAATATATATTTACAATCCATTTATTATTATTGTTTAAAATAACAATTTGATCAATTTAAATTAATTTATTAAAAAGATTATCATATTTAAATTGGGTTTGAAATTCCGGAACATCACATTCCTCCCCCCTTAAAAGACTTTCGTCCCCGAAATTTAAACAAAGGATAAATCCATAAAATTTCATTTTATTTTAGCAATTCAAGCATACATATCATCCATACATAAGAAATCAACAAACAAAATATCCAAACAACAATACATCCATTACAAACATCATTAGCTATCCGGACACATATCCGGACAAGCCTTCCTAAAACTATCCAGGGTCTCCCAGGTACAATCTCTGGGATCCTCGCTCCATTGGACTTTAACAAGCTTCACTATCTTGCTTCTGAGTTGCCTCTCGTCTTGATCAACAATTCGAACAGGATGCCTGACCACTGATAAGTCCGGCTCAACCTCTAAGTCTTCCTGCACAGCTGGCTCCACAATAAGAGATGGATCGTGCACATATTTCCGTAGATAAGATACGTGGAAAACATTGTGAATTCTAGTCATCCGGACTGGCAATTCAATCCTGTATGCTACGGCACCAATCCTCTCGAGTACTCAGAACAGACCAATATATTTCGGAGCGAGTTTCCCTGTCTTCCCAAATCTTACTGCTCCTTTAATAGGGGAAACTTTGACAAAGACCAAATCACCAATCTCGAACTCAAATTGTCTTCGTCTTTTATCTGCATATTTCTTTTGACGATCCTGAGCAGCTCTCATCCTTTTATTGATAAGCTCAACTTTAGCAAATGTTTCACGGATCAGATCTGGTCCAAGCACAAGACGGTCTTTCGACTCTATCCAACAGGCTGGGGATCTACACGGCCTTCCATACAGTGCTTCATAAGGAGCCATCTTGATACTTGCTTGGTAACTGTTATTATAAGAGAATTCCACTAGATGTAGATGGTCTTCCCACGATCCATCAAAATCCAGTACACAGGCTCTCAGCATATCTTCTAGAATTCGATTTTGCCTCTCTGTCTGCCCATCTGTCTGGGGATGATATACTGTACTCAATCTCAAACTTGTTCCCAAAGTTGATTGTAAAGCCTCCCAGAATTTGCTGGTGAAGATAGGATTTCGATCACTTACAATACTGACTGGAACACCATGCAATCTCACTATCTCTCTCAAGAAAATTTCTGCCAAAGAAGCTGCGGTACGGGTTGCCTTAACTGGTATAAAACGGACGCTCTTGGTTAGACGATCCACAATTACCCATATTCCTTCATTCCCTTCTTTGTTCTAGGAAAACCGTCGATGAAATCCATCGAAATCATCTCCCACTTCCATATTGGAATCTCCAAAGGTTGTAACAAACTGGCTGGCTTCTACTGATCTCCTTTAACTTACTGGCAGATAGCACAACTATTAACGTAAGTAGTTATATCTTCCTTCATGCCCTTCCACCAAAAACTCTCTTCATATCCTTATACATCTTCGAGATTCCTGGATGGATATTTAATCTGGAGCAATGACTTTCTGACAATACTTCCTGTCGCAGATCCCTATCATTCGGAACACAGATCCTTCCATTGATCCTCAGGGTCCCTTGGCCATCAATCTCAAAACTAGGACACTAACCCTTCCTAACTCTTCTGATGATTCTTCTTAATTTACTATCAGATTCTTGCTCGCTCGAAATCCTTTCCAGAAGAGATGGAACCACTTCCTAAAGAGATAGAACTGCATTTCTTCTAAGAGTGTCCGCCACAACGTTCGCCTTCCCCGGGGTATACAGAATATCCAAACCATATGATGCCAAGAACTCGACCCATCGTTGCTGTCTTAGATTAAGATTTTTTTGAGAGAAAAGATATTTCAACGGTTTGTGATCCGTGAATAACTCGAACTTTTCTCCTAAAAGATAGTGCCTCCATAACTTTAAAGCAAAAACAATGGCCAACAGCTCTAGATCGTGCGTGGCGTAGTTCCTTTCATGTGGCTTCAATTGCCGACTCGCATACGCAATTACCCTACCATTTTACATTAGCACAGCTCCCAATCCAACAATACGGGCATCAGTATACACTTCAAACTTGCTCTTCCCATTTGGAATAGCTACTACAGGAGCACTTGTCAACCTTGCCTTCAAATTCTGAAAAGCCTCCTCACATACAGGTGTCCACTTGAATTTAGCTCCCTTCCTTGTCAGCTTTATTAGGTGAGAAGAGATCTTGGAATAATCCCTAATAAATTTCCTGTAGTAACCGGCCAATCGCAGAAAACTGCGAACTTCTGTTGGTGTCCGAGGCTGCTTCCACTCCAAAATAGTCTCAATTTTAGCTGGATCTACAGAGATTCCCGCACCAGAAACAATGTGGCCCAAAAATTTTACTTCTGATTTCTAGAAATGGCACTTAGAGAACTTCGCCTTCAGAACATGCCTTCTCAGAGTTTCCAATACTATTCTCAAGTGCTGCTTGTGCTCTTCTTCCGACTTAGAGTAAACCAAGATATCATCAATGAACACCAAAACAAACTTATTCAAAACATCTCAAAAGACTCGGTTCATCGGGTCTACAAAGTAGGCAGGAGCATTGGTTAACCCGAAAGGCATAACCAACCACTCATAGAAACAATTAGGTCCCCTAAATGCAGTTAAGGGAATATTGTCCTCAGCTACCCTTAACTGATAGAAACCTGATGCTAAATCCAATTGAGAAAAGACTGAAGCTCCATGAAGCTGGTCGAAGAGATCAGCAATACGAGGAAGAGGATACTTATTCCGAATGGTCACTTTGTTCAACTCACGATAGTCTACACAGAACCTTAGCGACCCATCCGACTTGGTGACAAATACTGCAGCAGAGCCCCAACAAGAAAAACTGGGTCTAATCAAACCCTTCACCAACAGATCTTGAGTTTGCTTCACTAGTTCCTCCCTCTCCCTTGGAGCCATCCTCCCACTAGGTTGAATTACGGGTACTGCTCCTGGAACCAAATCTATACGAAACTCTATTTCTCCGTGCGGAGGCAAACACTTAACTTCCTCGAATATGTCTAAGAAATCCCGGACTACTTCAATATCTTCAACCCCCTCTTGAGAAGTCTCAACTCCATGTAAAAGACTACTCAAGTGTATTCTAGAGTTATCACACATTACTCTGGCAATCCTACCCAGATCAGTTTCCAATGAAACTGTTCTCTCATAACAATTTAAAACAGCTTATATTTGTCAAGCCAATCCATTCCTAATATAAGGTCAAAACCCTTAAAATCCAATACATAAGGGTCACAAGAAAAACTATGGGATAGATAAGAGATTCTCAAATCCTTACAGATCCTATCTAATGTGGTTACCCCTCCTATAGGAATAGATACACAGATGGGATTGTCTACGGTACTAGGGGTAAGAAAGAAATCCTCTACAGATTCCAGAGAAATAAAACTCAAAGAAGCACCGAAATCAAACAAAACTTTAATATATTTGCCATCTAAAAGTAAGGTACCTTCCAAAACTCCTTTGCCCTTAGATGAGGTTGATGGTGCACCTTCTAAAGCAAATATTTTATTCTGCTGGACTTTATGAAGGAGCGGGCAATCTTCAATCATATGTCCCGGTTGATGGCAGTTGAAGCAAATAGACTTCTGAACTAAAGCTGAACCTGGTCCACTATAATGCTGTTGCTGAGACCCTTTTCTGGGACACTTATTCGCCAGGTGATCTTCTTGCTGACAAATATAGCATTTGCGTGGTCCATTGTTGTTTCCGGACTTCTTCTTGTTTTGCCTCTTCCAATTAGGATTGAATTTTCTTTTATTAGGGTTGGAAGAATTTCCTCCTGATGTAGCAACTCGTGCCACTGATCTTTTATTCATGAAGTCCTTATATCTTAGCCCCATGTCGATAAGCTCCACAAAAGACCCTTTCAAGTGTGTTGTCATCCTTGCATGATACTCTGGCCTCAACCCTTGGACAAACATCTTGTTCTTTTTAAGAGGGGTGTCTATAAGTCCTGGACCATAGCAAGATAACTCGTTGAATTTAGTCTAGTATTCAGCTATAGACATGTTTCCTTATTTTAGATTCAGAAAATCCTGATAAAGACGAGTTCTCCCTGCAGTAGGCATGAACTTCTCCTCAAACAAAACCTTAAACTCTTTCTAAGACATATCATCCTCCGAGACATTTGCAGTCACTGCATCCCACCAAGCTGCAGCACCACCTTGTAATTTCCATGAAGCCATTATCCTCTTCCGCTCATCCGATAATTTCATGCTCTTAAAGATTTTCTCACATGAGCGAAGCCATTCTTGGACCTCTATTATAGTTTCTGACCCTTGAAATGGTCTTCCTCCAAGATTAACGAAGTCCTTGCATAATGCAGCAAAACTGACTGGAGACGGTACTAGATTAACAGCCTCATTATCAGTCTGTTCTCTCCTATTACTGGTTGATGCACTTCCTACAACCCTTCCCATTCTGCCTCTTGAACTCATTCTAGCTACCTGAACAGGTAACCCAACCAATTTAGATAGGGATATAGTTATATAAGAAAATTACAAATACGCACTCTCAAGACAGATACTACTCCAGAGCCTAGGTGTTTCTCAACCTATGCTCTGATACCAAATGTGACGGCCCGTCTTTCAATACCCAGAAAGACGTATCATCAATAAGAAAAGAAAGAGATAGAAATAGAAAAGATAGAAAGAAAGAACAACAATCATCAGAATCTCACAACGGAAACGAAACAAAATATAATATTACACATATCCATTACATAGTTTTACATATCAGAATACACAAAATAATATGACTTCATTACATCTGACATTTATAAGAGTCTGCCAAGCCATACAACACCAAAAGTTACTACAGCGGATAGAGATAGATAAGTACGTCTGGACGCCAGCTCCAGCTTCCAAAACACCCAACCTAATCACTTGGCTACTCATAAAAATTTGAGTACCCAAGAGTTTATGAAAAACAAAATAAACTTCGGGTCAGACATGGGTCTGGTGTGAGTAAATAAGTTAAAGTTGTTTAACTTTAAAATCATTTGGAAACAAAAGGTATCACGTAAGACTCCCCACAAATAAATACGAGTAAGTTTTTACCTTACGCTAACCAAAGCATTTGATAGAAAATCCAGTGATATTATAATAGGGTCTAGGGTTTTCAAGTAAATAGAAAATAGCTGAAATTGTTCATTCATTAAATTCCAGCTACTAGCCACAAAAGTGGGTAATACAATCAAAACTGTAGGGTCTCGTAGGGAAAATGGGTTTCCATCAATGGCAGGGCTACTGGGGTATCGTCCGTCACAGTACGGGGCCTAGATCACCGTACCGAGGACCACTTCCGATCCCCTGCAACACAAGGCAGGAACCATCCCTTACTGGACAGTCCCGAACAAGACAACCCCACAGTTGTGGCCAACAACCGCCCACACAGCCGAAATAATAAGGGACTTCTAGACAGGGAAAAATCTCGTCCTACTTGGGCATGACCCACTTAGCCTTGCTGCACCTCCCCTGTTTTAGCCATTCCTGGTTGATGAGGCTTGAGGCTACGATTACCTTTAGAGAACACATCTCTTAGAATGCTCATCGTCCACCTGACGATGTTCTGAAAGCATTCAATCCGTACAAGTTCGTTCCGGGTACGAACGAAACCGAAGGCATTATTTCGTTACACTCATTTTGGAATCACCATCAGAGTTAACAACAATAACCCTTGCACTCTAAAACTCCATCTCGATCTTCACTTTGAGATGTCACGACCTAACGTTTAACTTGGATCGATGTGGTTTTCGAAAAACCATATTTGATTCCCGATCCCGATCTCATCGAAATCCAAACATGTCTTAAAGGCCAAGCTGTTTAAAGATTTAAACAATTCAATTCAATTTTAACATTGAATCCACACAGCATTATCCACAGATAATAACAAACATCTATCACAGATATATAAAATATCTCGTCACAGAATATCTCAGACTATCATCCAATAGATATCAACCAAATTCAGATATTCAGTTCACAATAATCACCCATAAGCAAGCATATCTCTAATTCATATTATAATTAATTTAATTAATTCAAATTAAATTAATTACTTAAGAATTAATCACTTTACCTTGCTTAACCAATCATTAATTAATTAATGACAATCATTAAATTAATTAATCACTTCTTAATTAACCTCATTATCAATTAATTAATCTTTAATTAGTTAATAATCCTTTAATTATTAATTAATTACTCTAATTATCCATTATTAAACTTGATTAAAAATTAATCATTCCTTAATTGATTACTAATTAACCCTTAATTTACAATCAATTAATCTTAATTAATTTCTTAATTAATTACAGATTTTAAATTAATTTATCTTAATTACTTAATTAATTATAAATTAATTAACCTTAATCATTTAATTAATTAAGCCTTAACCACTAATTAATTAACTATTAATTATTAATTAATTATTGTTTAATTACTTTATTAATTAACCCTAATTAATTAATTAATCTTTAATTAATTCTTAATCACTAATTTAACTAATCACTTAATTAATTAATTACTAATCACTTATTAATTAATCTTTAATTATTTAATTAATTATCTATTAATTATAATTTAATTTAATTCTTAATTATCCATTTATTAATCCATAATTAATTAAACCTTAATAAATTAATTTAAAATTATTAAATAATTTCTTTAATTACTTTATTAGTTAAAGTAATCTTAACTATAAAACTTAATTAATTTTCAAACAAAACAATTTCATTAATTACTAAAAATTATTACGTATTTAAAACATTCCAATTTGTTTAAACTAATTACTTTTAAAAAGTTAAATTTGAATGAATATAAAATCATCTTAAAACTCAACTATCAAAATATAAAATACTTTGCATTAAAAAGTTTAACATTTCACAAAGTAGTTTAAATAAAATTTTAAAGTTGTAAAACTTAAAACAAATTTGAAAACCTTTTAAAACATTACTAGTTTCGGGTTTCGACCGACCCAAACTCGATCACTTGAACCCAAACTTCTTCTTCCCTTTCTATTTCCTTTCAGCAAAGAAAACTACCCTCCAATACAAGAAATCTGGAAAGTAAACAAAACTTTCGCCCCCCCTCTATCCTTGCACGAGCAATTACAACATCTCCCCTTGCATAAACACGAGCCAGAAAACAATCTACTCGATCGCTAACTCGAGTCACCCATTACCAAACTTCACTGGCACGAACACTGGCACGAACACTGACACGTGCATGCGCACGTCACGCCAACACCGCCGCCACCACTTGCGACACCGCGCGCAAACCCCACGTCGACCACAGATGCGAACCTCCACCGATGATTAGCAACACGCGATTCCAATCAAAATCGAGGTAGCTCACACCATTCCTGGATCAGACCCTTCATCAGAAAACCCACCAAGGCAAAAATGACGATGAACAACCCAAATAACCGAGGCAAATAATATTTTCAAAACACACACTTTATTGCGCACTGCAAAATAATTTCTTTTTCAATTTTACTACGTCAATGTTTATTTTGCAGATAGTTCGGATGTTGGATATAGGCTGGAACAGAGTTGAAGATCAAATACGAGTGAATATGCAATGAGGTGAAAATTGTAAATTGAAAATTGTGTTGTAATTAAAATTGTAATTGCAAATGTGTAAGTGTAATGAGAGCTCAAATTTATACTATTTGAATTTGTAATAAAATATTTGTTTCAATATGAATTCCGAGTTATTTATTTTATTAAACAAATATTTGTTTAATTATGTGGAAAAATAAAATAGAACAATGACAAATATATTTAAACGAATATATATATATATATATATATATATGTTTATTATCATCAAACAAAAATCATATACTAGTATATTCTACATCAATTTCTATGATAAAACCATTTCCAATGTAAAGTTCCAATAAACCATTTCCAATGTAAAGTTCCAATGACAAGCACCTTTGTCCAAGTGGTTAATTGATTCGGCTTTGGTGTAGGATGTCACAAGTTCGAAACTTGCTTTCGAACGTTTATTTGACATGGGATATGTTGTCCCAATGATTTGTTGTATATAAAGTACCAGTTCAAAAAAAAAAAGTTTTTGTAATAATTACAAAAGTGAGCTCTAGATCTATATATAAATGTCAAAATGTAAAATCGATTGTAAGAACCATCTATAAAATATTTGAGAATGAGAATCACATTCCTTCTCCTCTTTAAGCATTTTAAATATTTCGAACAATTCTGTTTCCTTTGCCCCTATTGTGCAATGGTGACAACCTCCATTCTCTTCCTTCCATACATGTCTTTATTATTACCATCTTTTACTTTTGTTTCATCCTCTTATATGATCAAATCTTTAGAAGATGATATAGATAGATCGTACGTCTTTCACATAAGCGTCTAATGATCGTCCTTAACCTTTTATGGAGATTGATTAAAATGCATTTGGTCGATCATTAATATGAATGGATCATGCTAATTCATTAATGATCAAAAAACAAGATCTATCTTAGGTCTTGGTTTAGAGTCATATTTCAAAAAAATAAGTTTATTAATGTACTTAATCATATTAAGCACATGATCTTGCACTACGATTCCTTACCCTGTTTGAATTAAATAATTTTTCCATACTACTGTACCTTGTAGAATGAGACATTTCACCATAAAACTATTATGCATTATTGAATATGGAACGTATATACATATTTTTGTGTTCTCCCACACCAGTCAACACATGGCACCAGGAAAGTTTACAATCAAGTGACCAAGACTCAAAGTTTTTATTAATAGCGGTCATATTATTAGGCGACAACACACTAAAGTTTAGTATAAGGGTGTTATATTACATATCTTACTCAATCTTTTACGTTTCAAATTAATTAGTATGTCATTTTTTGTGAAACAATTTCTCACAAATTTATTAATTATGTTTGATGATAATTTAATATGTTCATACTTATTGGAATGGCTTGATATTTGCTTTTCTAATAAGGTTTACATTGGATTTCCATGTGTTCCCAAACCCAAAAGAAGATACGAGAATTCTTAGGATTCCTCTAGTGTTGTTAAGACCCATTTATTATGCATCTCTGACTTTGAGTATGCTCAACAAATCGTGGTATCCATAAAAGGTGAAAAATGCATTATGGTTATATCATATGTAACTCCTAGCATTATAATCATTTCTCTTAATCATCACTGTTACTTTGAGCGTACTCAATAAATCAAAAAGTATATTAGACATCCATGACTTATCATTTTGTGGTACTTAAGTACATAACCCTTGAATGTGCTCGACAAAGTTACATAGTTTGTCTTACATATGTAGGGACACTCAATGATTATATAGAGAATATAGACAACCTTAGTTTGCTCAGCAACAGTCCATATAACTTAGTACATTGATTTGTCTCTAAATGATAGAGAGCAACCTATATTTATAAATTCATATTTTTTAAAAACAAATTTAAGTATTATAGATAATAAGGGATGATAAGTACGTAGAAT